>VXBI01002688.1:189602-258686 GCA_013397375.1 Toxostoma redivivum
GGGGGTTGGTGGTTTTTTTGTTTGTTTGGCTGGTTTTTTACAGTATCTCTAATAAATATTTGTTTGTCTCAGAATCAAGTGATCATTTCTGAAACCATGAGCTGCACCTAAGCATTTCTCAAGGTTTCTCTGATAACTCATGGCTTCTTTAATGCATCCATAAATATGTATTTGATCATTCACACTGCATATGGTGATACTGAGTGACCTCATTTGGACTTTCCTGAACTTCTGTTTGTGTCACCACAGTGCTCTTTTAATAGGGTTTTGTGCAATGGGTTGTTGTGCTTTCTTTCATAGAGGTGTGATACCAATGAGCAGCATGTGTGCATATCACATCTGCCTATTTAGGACAGATGGTAGGTGCTTTAGCTGAGATTATGGGATGCCACAACAGGATCAACTTTTATCATATTGTAGCATTATAACTGTCAAATGTATATTCTGCAAGGCTTAATGACGTAATATGCAAAAGTTTGCATTTGGGTGTCATAGTGGCAGAGCAGTTATTGCTACTATTTGTTTTCATGGATTTAAAAAAGAATTTGTAAAGGGAACTAGAAGACTAAGTTTTTAAAGCCCTTCCAGGAGATACCACTCTGTGACTCTCTCCTTGACAGTTTAGGATAGAGGATTTTAAGTCTGTAATACAGTATTTATAGCCAAGGCAGGTGCAAAAGTGTGTCAAAAAGTTAATAGAAAATGCTCATAGAAAGGCAAGAATCCCCACCAGTGCAGGTTGTACTTAAGCTTTGGTATGAGGTCTGGCAACCAACTCCTCTCAAGACTGTGAAGAAGAGTTTCTTTTTGATGTAAAGCAGCTTCTGATGTTTCATAATCAGTGGCAAAAGATGAATGTAGCAGTGTCTATGTGGACTTCTTCAGTTTTTCTGACTAGTGGACAGTTTCAATTAATAGAACATTTCTCCCTTGACCGATAATCTATGACCACTGTCATGGGATCTGAGTGAAACAAAACCTAAATAGTTCTTTCAAGTCAATTATTTTATAGATAGGCAAGTACTGGGAGGAAGCTGATCTCCAGAGTAGTACCTCATATCCATCAGGGAGAAAGGCCATAAGGGAGGTTTTGAAATAATATATGTATGGGGGTTTAAAATCTTTTTCTTAATGTAGATTTTTACTACATTTTTGGATCTGATGGGAATATAATTTACATATTTGCTCACAATTGTTCTTACTAAATCCTGAGTCAGCACTGGTGAGAGGCATTTCTCATTGAACCATTAATTTATTAAACCAAAAGCATATTAAAATGCAACATTTAGAGGTAGCCTGAGTAAAAACACTGTGAAGGAGCAGATAACTTCTTCTCCTGACATTATCACATCATTCAAGCTGCAGTTGTCAACCCCAATGAAAGGTGGTGATGCTGATTTGAGCATATTGCTTATGTGATGTGCAAGAGCTTTGGGAGATAAGGAATCCCTGTTGCTATCATTTATAATTAAAGTGTCCATCACTTTCCTCTGAAAAACTGCTTGACGAATAAATAATTAAAGATCTGATTCTGATACACTTAGTTGAAATGAGACTTCTGAGAACAGTTCAAAAGCAGTAAATGGAATTTCTTCTAAGTAAGGCTTCAAGATAAATAATAGTATTACAATCTCAGTCAAAACCAGTTCTTGTTTGTTGTGGCAGGAGGGTATTCTGGTTTATGTGCTTTAAAATCTAATCTCACAGGCATCTTAAACTTCCTGCTTGCAAACAATGCCTGATGATGTCTATCATTTTATCTTTTAAGCACAGTATAAATTGGTATTAAAATTAATGTCTAGCTATCTGTTCCCTGCTTTTTCAGACTAGATTAGTTGTCTGTCTCATGGTTTGCACAGTATGGAAGCTTTATAAAGTGCTGTTACCTGAAGAGTTTATTTGCAATGAGTATTTTATACAGGTTTTTTCTTTGGTTGTTTCACCGAATTGATATTTCAAAGAATGATTATGCTAAAACGGTGTTTATTTTCATAGTTTCTAAAATAATCAAAAGGTTTGAGGGGAATTTTGTTTGAAATACTGATGATTTTACCTGCTTCCATTGTGTTCCAGTAATGACCACGCTCCCAGCATAGTGGCAGTAAGTTGCCCGTTGCGGATGCGCGAGTGGCTGGCGGCGTTGGCAGGGTTGGTTGGTACCTGGCAGTAACCTTTCACTACCGCATGCGTATGTTTGTCATTTATCCCCTTTTCCCCAGGTGCAAAGAGGGCTACCAAGGAGTCCGCTGTGACCAATTTTTGCCGAAAACCGACTCAATCTTGTCAGATCCAAGTACGTCAAACGTTTTTCTTCTATTTCCGATTCTCCTCTGTGGGAGGCTGCTCGTGCCGTGTGAGATGACCCTTTGCCTGTAGTCAGACAGGCCGTGCCAGGGGCCCCTGCAGCTGTGTTCACAGCAGCCATGGGATAAAAACACATCATCCAGGCTCGGCTCTTGGAGAGCACGGGCTGCTCCAGCAGGGCCGTCCGTCGGGGGACGTCATTCCTTATGGTTTGCAATAACAATACTGCCCCTGCTTAGAGCCAAAACAGTTGTGTTTCTCTACTTTTGACTCAACAAATAAAATTACGTAGTCTAAAAGGAAACCCAGTATAGAGTGCAAAGAGGTTCCTTCAAAAGGAAATAAATGCACATTGTGTGGCACTGAAGAGATTATAATCTCCTCAGAAACACTTTATATCAGTTTACATGAAAGTTAATTATTTTTGACTTTGACAAGTGATTTTTTGTCTATTTGCACAAATAATAAAGGTATACTTATAGGTAGTAATGTGGAGAAAAAGTAACTTTCTATTATACTGGCCAGTAAATGTCAGAATAACATCTGCATATATCTTCTCTTACTCCACTGTTTCCCTTTCTAAATTCTCTTGAGTGATAAAACTGTGTCAAAAATACTATCCAATATTAATTTTTTTAAAGTTAATCCATTTAATTATGCTTATTTTACATTTTTAAATTAAGTGACGTACAACAAAGGGTCATATCCAATCTCCTGGTTTTGTTCATATGCCTGGAAACTGTAACATATTAAGTCTTCTGGTTTTGGGTGCTCTTTAAAAGTAGATTTCAGTTGTTTTGTTTTGTTTTTTGAAGAGCAATGCTTGTTTTCCTAGTCTTCGTGCTTTTTAATTTATTTTCTTGTGCTTTTCCATGTGAAAACCTGTTTCCAAAGGCACCTGTTGCTTTGTAGTTCTGTGTTGTGGAGCTCCCATTACAGTCTGCTTTATGTTTGGTTTATTTTCTCCTTAGCTTGACCTTTAATGGTGAAATGCAGAGCTTGTAGTGAACAGGCAGATTTTACCTCAGTTTTATGTGCATGTGTCAGTATAGAAGCTGTGTATATGTCAAAGAAAAAGGTAGTTTGTATCCTAAAAGTGTGGGGAAGGACAGCTGAATAACAACAGGACAGGGTGGTACCTGTCTGACCTGGTTTTCACAGGGGACTCTGGCTTTACTCTCTCACGAGTAGAAGTTAAATCCATGCAGATACAACACAAAGCCCCCAAAATGCTCACAGATTAAGCTGCATCTAACAAGACCAAAAGCCCCATAGTGTTTATCTGGTGCAGACAGTATTGTTGTTTCTTTCTTTGTGTTGGTTGCACAGACTGGCTCTGGGAGATGCTTACTGCAGTTGGGTTCTGGCTTTATTGTTTCTAGAGTGTTTTTCAGCCACATGATCCTGCTCAGTGAGCTAAGTTCTGCTGAAACATCCTTTTTACACCATCTGAAAACAAAAACTATCTTTTTTAAAATTTTGTTGAGGTTTTCTTTCAAAATTATATTATTTAGAATATGCAAGGAGAGAGGGCTTTGGCTTGACGTTGTTGTAGATCACTGGACACACCCATGGCCCAGCAGGAGCCTCTCTTTTGGTATAAATGAAGAATGTTAACATGAGTTAGGTACATTTCTAGTCAGTTTTGAAATTTCACTTATATTTGAGCCTCGTCTGTTTTCAAAAGAGAAAAAGACAGGTCCAGTTCAGGTCCATGTCTGTGTGTTGGCATAATGTGATATATCTCTGTGGATGTGTGTGCACGTGCACTTGTTCTGAGAATGTTGAGCCTAGAAGGAAGATAATTGAACTTTCTGCTGCAGCTGGACAGTGACAACGTTTTGTTCAGGAGTTAAAATCAGTCATGTAGTTATCTTCCTTCTAGAGAGAGAAAAAAAAATTAATACCACGCTGATAAGTAGCACTCAGTGGCAGAAATGTTTGCTATTTGCATAACCTGAGGAGTGTAAAAAGTATTTCACACAGTAGTCAAGCACAGTATTATCATCTTCAAAGGCTCTGGGTTTGCACTGCCAAAACTTAGGTTTGTGGCTGAATGTGTTTGGATTAGAAAGAGAATGGCTGAAGGGTGAATTTGGAGGTGGCTTCAGAAAGAAGTGATTTTTTAAATGCAATGCTAAATTTCCAAAAGCTGAAAAATGAGATTGAGGGCTCTTTTGTCTGGGCTGCATGTAGCCAGCCCTGGCTGGTGGCAGTCAAGCTTTATGAACAAGTCCAGCAGGGTGTTCCTGGTAGTGAATGTGCTGCTGATGACACATCTGCTAACATTTTGCTTACTTGAAGTTTGCATGCAGGAAACAGTGAAGCAATGTTTTTGTCCTACCTTGCCTGTGATACCACAGGTTGTATTTTCAGAATATACCCTTGTCATGACTGGGAAGTGAATATGCACCTCAGTCACTAGGTAAATAGCAATGATTTTGTTATAAAATTGTTACTTGTGTACATGGACCAAAGCATCTTGGGTTTTTTGGTCCTTATTTTCTTGAGCTGTTTTTTTTAAATAGCCTGCTAAAACAAACCAAGCTTGTTCAGCATAGCTGTTATCTGCAAATTATTTGCATAGTGAAAAATAGCATGTTATGGCTCTGCAATATTTTTAACACCAGCTTCATACCTCGTTCTAGCTGTATGTTAGGCAGGTCTAGACTTTATTTCACAGATACTAATACAAATTATATAATACATAATATGGATTAATGCATGCTAGATCATGTACATGTTGTTTAATTCAACCAGCTGGTTAAGGTATTTAAGGTTTTGTTTTCAGGAAATACTCTTGAAACTTCCTGCAGCTCAAAGATAGGATTAAAGTCCTAAGAAAAAAGAATCTACAATACACCAATGTCAAAACTCTCCAGGCACAGGCTATTTGACCAGACCTTTAAGTATCACAGGTGTAATAGCTTCCACTTCCCTTAATATGTCTATTCTTAACAAGGTTTTCTGGCTATAAGAGAAAGTTGTTGAAAAAGAATCAAAACATAAGTAGTTTGAGCAGATTGATAATCTTGGAATATGAGAGAAACTTTCCTAAACCATGGGAGCCTCAGACATATGGGAACCTAACAAAATTAATAATGTCACCAGCAGGGGAAAAGGCTGCATGGCAAAGCCACCCAGGCTCTCAGTCTCTGTCAAGAGGAGGAAATCTGTCAGTGCAGGAGATGTCCCTGAACACTGTCTCTCAGTCATCTTCTCCATTATGTGGATGAAATAATGGGACAAAAAGAGCAGAAAGAGCAGTCACATGCTGGAAGGAGAGGACAGGAGTATATTTAGAATGTTACTTCAGCTTTCTTTGTCTGGGCTAACTCCTCTATAAATACAGCTAACGGCACTGGTAGAACACTTACATTTTCCGCATTTTAAGTACAACCTTAATACAACTTCATGTGCACGAAATTTTTCTGTAGCCCTATGTATATCTATAGGATTGGGAACTTATTTACTACATAAATTGTAGAAATGTACTCCTGTACTATCCTTTATAGTGTTCTGGAGTAGACCTGCCTGGCCCAATGAGTCCTGAAAGGTAAATTGTACGTAGGCCTCAGATAGATACTTCTTTTAATCTGCTTTTATATCGAGGCAAAGTAAAACCTTTAAAGCTTTGACTGTTCTGTGGGCATATTCCAAAGTGGGGAACAAGGCATTGAAAATGAGTTTATCACATTACCTCATTTTACCAAATTGCTGTATTTTACATGCAGGTATATTATTCTTAGCATTGAAAGCTACTTTGCTATACAAAATATGTATTTCAATTTTATTATGTTCAGTATTAATTTTGTACTTAGCACTCTAACATTCAAGCTGTCCCATTTGATTCAGAAGCTTCAGGAAAGAGGGATCCCCTGTGAAATATTGGGAATGTTATCCAATCCTTCTGCAGAATAAATGCATTATTTCCTAGAAGAATAAAAGTGGGCTGGAAAGCTTATAGGTCACCAGGCCATGCTCCTGCTGTTGCAGTCAACCCCATCATGTAATTTCTTCTGTAATCTGATCATAATTCACTGTAAGCCATTTATAATTGGTGTGAACCAGTCACTGGAAACAGGGTTTGTTTAGCATCCCTGCTCTGAGGATTTCAAGACTTTTCAGCTTCCAGACAAAGCTTATGCCAAAATGTGTCAATTTTGTGCTTCATTTAAATGCTTCATTTCAACTTTGATTTTTTTTTCTTTTGGTTTCCATGTTGTTATGCTTTAGGTTTGTTAAACTGGCTTTTTCAAATGTCAAAAGTCTTCTTCCTACTGAGTGAGCTATAGCCTGTGGTCTTATGACACTTTAACCCGTGACAACATGGCACACATGTTTCTCTTTGAATCTCATCAAAGAGAAACCTGCAAGTGTCATGTCTGGAACCTGCAGTTGCTCATTCTTAGCTCATACTTCTTTCTGTAGCAAAGGATCAAACTCCCTCTTCTGGAAGACTGGGACGTAGATAAGAAAAACAACTATAGCTAGGTTACAAATGAAATAATCTCTTTCCAAAAATTTATTCCAAG
The DNA here is from genome assembly GCA_013397375.1 of Toxostoma redivivum. Lineage (NCBI taxonomy): Eukaryota > Metazoa > Chordata > Aves > Passeriformes > Mimidae > Toxostoma > Toxostoma redivivum. Next base: position 196,442 of record VXBI01002688.1, read on the forward strand.
ACCCCCACACTAACACCCTCAAAAAAAGAAAAAAAAGCTCCCCATGAAAATCAGCAAAAATCTTAGGCATTTCCTTTTATTTTTTTCCCCCATCTAGTTTTGTATATGTAAGATCATAGGATAATTTATGTAGAAAGAGAAGTCTGAAGAACTCAGAAAGTTCAGCCTCCTGCTTTAAGCAGAGCTGACTTTGAATTCTGGTTACTGCACTGGACACCACAAGGGTGTTTTGCAAAGGGGCTCTTATTAAATAGAGGATAAAGGGTGTCACCATTGTGAAATATCTCTAAAATATATTTTCAAATAATTTGAATACATAAAATTAAACTTGTGCCCCATACTGCATTTTCTAGAAAAATCTTTACTGATTTTCTGGGGCCTGAATATTTTTTTTTTGTCAGTTCTACTTAACCTTTCTGAATTTGTCAAAGTTTTTTCTGAATTTTCTTTTTTTCTCCTTTTTTGATTTCTAGAAGGCATAGGAGAAAATAAGATTTTGCTGTTGGAAAGACTTCAAAGGCTGCATGGAAATAGGGGCATTTAGGAGTAGCAGACTACCCAGAGGTGGATATCTGAGTTTTGTGGAGGACAAGTCCTTCTTAGACAGATTTAACATGGAACTAATTTAATCCCAGAAAGAACTTCTGAAATCTAGATCTAAGTCTGAATTTTGTGGCTCAACTTAGTCTTAAAAAAGAAAAGGTTTTAAGCCTCTCTGCAATAATAATTTCATCTGTTTAAAACTTTTTTAATTCAGAAAAAGCATATGAAGGGAGAGGTTGTAGACCAAGCTTCTTTCATAGTGGCTTTCATAGTGTTGTATGGTGTCTTATCAAACTAATGGCAGAGTGCCACACCTGTATATTCCCAAAAAATATTAATGTTGCTCTAGGATGTTAAACTTTTACAAAAATGAAATAATAAAAAGGTAGTATTTCATTGACTTGTAAATTAGAGCTAAAGAAGTGATAACTATGGTCAAGTCCCCAAAAATGCCAAGTCAGTAGAAGATCTTTTAGCCTCCATCAAGTGGGTCTGACATTTCTTTCACTTGCAGTCTCTTTATAAATTGTATCACCAGAATTCCTCCAGTTCAAATGCATCACAAATTAACCTAGATTAGTCCTGATGCATTAATGGATTAAAAGGAAGGATTTGCCTTAATTGAAATAGTAATAAAGCAGAAAAGCAACACAGTCTCTCCAAAAGTTTCAATGAGTTTAACTGTAGGTGAGAATAGATGCCTCAAATGAGAGACAGGCTGAGGAATATAAAACATCAGCAAGGTAAAATACAAAAGAAAATATATCCGGGGGCAATGAGGGACATATTTTCCCTCCTCTTTGCTCAGATGTTTAAAAACCTTGGGATATGATCAATAAAAGATGATGTGTTTTCAAATTTGAGTGGAATGGAAGCTGTAAAATTTTACTTTCTGTGAGTATGAAAGTTTTTGATATGTTTTGTTGCTGGTTTTGTTTTCTTTCCCTTAAAATAAGAATTTAGGCTTTGTTCTGCAAAACTGGAATGGCATGTTCCAAACCAGAAGTGCAACGTTAACAAAGCTTCAGTAAAAGTGTTCACCAGTGATAACTGGAAGCATGAACATGTTCATTATCAAAATGTCCTGAAACACTAAAGTCAAAGAGAGATTAATTGAAGTCACAAATTTGCCACTAATATCATGGGAAAAGAAAATCACTATCAGTTTGTATAATTAAATTCATAGGAAACACCTAATAATATTTGATTATATGGATAAGATAACAGTGGCTTGTACAGAATGCACAGTATAGATGTTTTTGAGTAATTTTTAAAAATTTCTTCTTTGTCTGTACTGCAGAATAGTTTTTCAAAATCACAAGGATATTGAGAATCCTCATTTTTCTAATGGGGGGAGAGTATTGTGAGTTCATTCCTCTTCAAAATTTGTATTGCTCTTCTCAACTCAAAACAGAAAAAAATGTGCACTCATGTGAGAGCTGTTGCCAAATAATAAGCTGAATTGCTTTCATTAGTTTTATCTGCAATAATGGAGGTGTTTTTTCCCTACTTTCTTTGAACTAACAGTCCTTTTAGGGAAAAAACCCAAAACAGCACTGGGTTTGCACAACTGCTCCCTACACCTTCTGGCTTTCTTTCTGGAAATATTTGTAGGGGAGTTACAGTTTATTTCCATTTAATATTTTAGTTTTAAATTACATGTCAGCCTTTACTAAATACATATAGATCTTTAATTAGGAATTAGCTAAAATAACATTGAAATAAAAAATCATATGAGTTTATTTGGAAAAATAGAAAAATTCAATCTAAATTTGACCAAAATCCTTTCATTAGTTTTAAAGAAGCATTAGTTCCATATTCTTCTCTGTTCATCTCTTCTCCTGGAAGACAAGAATGTATTGACATCTGGTTACTCAACATTGTTTTATTTTCAGAACTTTTAATTTGAAGTATTCAATGTTTTTGCCATGACTTTTAGGCCATAGATGATCTTCTGGAATTCAGCTTATGCAGACTGCATCTCTGTAGACATTCTTACAAAGAAGCTGGAATTGGACAAACGCAGTATCTTTGGCAACAGGCGAAAAAACTCTAAATAAACCTCAAAACCACTTGTTTCCTTCTTCTTTAAAAATTGCACGTATGCGGAAGGATCCATGAAATGAATGAAATCAATGAAATCAATGAAATTGAACAATTCATTTTACATTGAGTCAGTACAAATCCCAAGGAAGAAGGAAAATGGGATCTCTAGAAATACCAATCCCAGCCAACAAGAAGTTTTTATCAGCATGTCTTTGTGTAAGCCACAGTTGCTACAAACCAGAAAGGAGACAAAAGCCACCTCGCGCAGAGGAGTTTGAGAGCCGCCTGTTCAAGCTGCCGTTCCTCTGTGAAATGTGGGGCTTGTGTCTGTTACAGAGTGTCTGGGTCTTTGTGTGGTGATTTTTGCCCTTGTATTTTGGGGAGGTTTGCCATCTGATGGCCAAGTCGCTCAGCTGGGGTTTGTTACAGAGAGCCCAGCAGATGGAGGCTGTGAACGGAGGGCTCGGAGTTACCCAGGGAGCGCGGCTGGGAATCGCTGTTCATCTCGGGGCTCCATGAGAGGCAGTGCAGCTCTCCCGAAACAAGCATCTTCTGAAGTGATGGGCCTTGAAACAGCAGCTCCTCCTATCCCTCCCACAAACACGTTAGGTTCTCCTAAATCTGCTGTTGGCCACTTCGTGTCTGGAAAGCTGCAAGTACAAATGTAGTTGAAGTCGATGTTCTGTGACACCCTGGAAGCCTCTAATTTCAACTGTTACCCTAAGTAACTAACTTTTCTGACTTGTGTACTCCTCTACTGACAACCTGTTACTGTTGGTGTCAATCTCCCATGGTTTTTCAGAAGGACTTCCCTGATTTTGCCTGGATGGATAAAGTGCAGTCAATCACTGACTTGTCAGATCACATTTTTGGACCTCCTAAGAGGAAAATTCAGCAGTGCAGTGACCATAGTTCTTCATGCTCAGGGAGAAAAGTATAAGGAAAGATTGGCCATCATTAAATGACATCTAGAATTGCACAAAACACAACTGTAACTTACCTGAAAAGCATTCATTTTGTTGAATTCTTGTCTTTGTAAATTAGCTACTCAGTTGTCCAAGAGATTCTTACTTTCGCAATACTATTTCACTTTACGTCCCACTTCTGACATAAAATTCTTCATGGTTGGTTGAGGTGGCATGGCATAGGTTTCTTGATGGATTCCCTATTGGCACTTAATCCTATGTCTTTGAATATGTCTGTGTTTAATCTAAGTCTGAATTGAATGTTTTGCCGTCTTCTGTGAGTGTTTCTGCATTAAATTATTAGAGTTAAAAAATGCAGTAGTGTGGGGGAAGCATATCCTGGAGCTGTGGGGTTCCTCATATTGTTATCTGTCCTGTCCAGAGTACAGTTTTATGACTTTAAGTAGTGAACAGCAGGAAGACAAATTCTGCACCTCACAAGCAGAAAGCTCATGATCAGTCCAACACACACGCACTGTCTTGAAAGCAAAATCATTAAGGTTCATCCATGAGAGCTAAAGTTTCTTCCAAGAGGGTTTCTGCTGAGTGTGCTGATCATCTTCCCAAAATGAATACCTCAGAAGAGCCTCTGTGCACTTAGCTGATCTTCACTCCTTGCATTAAGTCCTTACTCCACTACAAGGATGCTCATTAAGGCAGTTACTATTGTTAGACTTTTCACTTCACTTAGAGCTTCCATCAGTGTTGATTCAGCTAATTTGAACAATCTCTGCTCATGAAGGAAAACCAGGAATAAGTATCATTCAAAATTAAAGCAGTGGGTGTTCTGTGTTGCTGTAAAGGTGAGATTCTATGAGGGCAATGAGTATATATAAATACCTGCCCATGAGAATGGCAATCTCACTGAAAACATTATGGGTCAGTATTACCGTGAGTTTGATTACCATATCAAAATTATAATCTTTTGCTAAGAATAAAAATAGTGCTGAGACTCCTGAAGGCATTTCCAGGCACATTTCTTAGGCCTAACATAAAACACTTATATTTAGCAACAGGGAATAGCTTCTGGTTAAAACTTTACTGTGCAAACCCAGCAATTTATGTAACTATTACTTCATGGATCAGAAAGATCAAATTACAGAATCTTGATCTCACTGGAAATGGTAAGCCTTTGTTAGTGAATCCTTCAGGTTTGCATTGTCCTTACCTGACTTTTATGCCATGTGGGACTACTGTTTTCTAGTGGCGTTGGTATTGACCATTAGGGAGTCAAAATTGCCAGCCATGAGCATATGTGTTCATTTTCTTCAGTGATAAATTTACTTATGGCAGGAATTTCTTAGGAACAAACCAGATCACTGTTGTCCCAGAAGCAAACCAGACTTGAAGAGGCAGTTCTTGATGGGTCTATGTTTGGAGGACCAGATTAACTTCCAGCCTTTCCCTGCTCTCGAGGCTTCTGGCTCTCTGCTCTTACTGCAAGTATCTGTTTGCTCTAGAGAAAAAGTACAATTGTTTGGTGCCATCAACAGTCACGAGTTAATAAGGGGCCTGGGAAACAGAAAATTTCTCTTGTGACTTCTGCACACAGCCTGAGTAACAGATTTGACAGCCCAGCTCTGGATGGTCATACGAAGAAAATAGTACTGAAACAGGGGACAAGTAACAGCCAAAGCCCTGCCTGTCACTGCCCATTGCCTTTCTGCAAGTCATTCTGCTCCTTGACCTTATCTTCCCCAGCCACCTAAACACATCAGCTGAGATAGCAAGATTTGAGCGTACTATATATGCTGCTAAGACACCAGTTTGTTTGATTTTTTAGTCTTTTACCTTCTATACCAACATACCTACTTTATGTCCCTCCCTATTTGTGAGGGGCTTTTTCCTTCAGCATCTGAATGATATTTCTATTAGTGAGTCTTCTCTCTCTGATGATCTTTGTTACCACTCAGTATTTGCCATGTGTTTTTGCTGTGATTCCTTTCCACACTATCACTCTATATGGCCTTTCCTCCCTCTCTGACACGAAAATTTGAGTCCTGTGTTTCCATTCTTCCAGCTGAATGTCTTAATCACAAAAAGCTTTTCACAGCCTGTCTGGTCTGTCTCATTTAGGCTTTCCTTTCTTCCTTATCTAAAATGTTTATTTTTGTTCCATAATGGATTAAAAAAAATATCATTTGCAGTTCAATTTAGTATCCGAAATGTCCTTTAAATGTTTACAATGAACAGATGTCCACATTTCATTTTGTTTTCAAAGGAGTTGGATACAGGGAGAGGTTAATACCTGATGCTTATCAAGAGAAAATATCCACTGTGTGGGCTTCTTGTGAAAAGCAGCATCTAAATTTAACTTGGATTCTTGTTTTGTTTTCTTTTAGTAAAACTGAATTTTTCTTGAAAAAAAGCTTGCATTTTCAATACAGACTGTTTTTATGTGTCTCGAAAGTGCTTTTATTGTGAAAGCTTTTTCAGGTTCAGAAGGAACCTTATCTGGTACAGGAAAAAAAAGCCCAGAATTAGCAGACAACTGAATACTTGTCCATGACAGGTGAAACACAGGTTCAAGTCCTTGACCTGATTCTGCTCTATTGCAGGTGAATGCCTAGATCACAGCACAGAAAAGGGAGTGGGTCAGTCAGTGTCTTTTTTTTGGGTTTGTGGTTGTAGATTTTTTCCTGGAAGAGAAACACTGAGCTGTTTCTGCTATTTCCCAGCTAGCCCTAGTGGTGAGTTGGTAAACTTGAAATTTCTACTGTAGTGAAATGTGAATTTTTACAGCATAGCCCTACCCTAGACAGAGCACAACACAGAATTTTGCCTTAATGCTTATCTATATTGTAGAAGGTGCTAGAGTTTACAAAATGTTACTGACTTACAAAATGATACTGACTTAGGTCTTGATCCTGAAAAAAAACTACTGGTGGGTATCATTTCTCAAGATAAATACTCAAATAAAAGATATTGAGCAGATTTGAAGCATCCAGCTGAATTATTTGCATTAATTTGTGGTTTACATCATTAATTTACCGTTTTCTTGTCAATGAGATGACCTAGTGCATTTTAACTCTGGGTTTTATGAGTCCTTCTGAAAAGACTTTTTCCAGAAGCTGGGTAGCTCTTATATAGGAGCCTGGCTCCTGCTGATGGAGGAGCTGCCCCCAAATGGTTCCATCTGGCAGACAATGCAGTGCACTGACAGGGGAAAAGTGTCCTTTTGAAGGAGCTCAGTCTGTGGAGATTAGCAGTTGTAAATGTAAATATATATATATCTGTTAATGTATATAAAAGCAAAAGGTATTTTTGTTTTTGTGAAGACTGTATGTTTCAGTCTGATCTCACTGTCTTTGACAGTTTGGTCTCCTATTAAAGCCATGTCAATTTGCTGTCTTTATCAGTCTCCATGTTCTAAGCAACACTTGTGGTCAGGTTTTGTTTAGCGTTCAGTAAATATTCCAAGATTTAAATGCATTTAAGGCCTTAAAATGCAATCTGTACACTTCTGGAGAAAATATTATTTATTTCAGAAGAAACTAGGCTAAGCTATATATAGAGATGTCTGGAGAACTCCAAGTTAAAATGCTGCTTACCAATGCCATTGTCAGTAATTTATTACTCATTTTTATAGGCATTGGAAACATGGTGACTAAAGCCTGGAGAAAGGAGAGCTCAGGAGAGACCTCATCACTCTCTACAACTCCCCAAAAGGGGCTGTAGACAGGTGGGGTTGGTCTCTTCTTCCAAATAACAAGTGACAGCACAAGAGGAAATGGCCTCTGTTGCAACAGGAGAGGTTCAGGTTGGATATTAGGAAAAGTTTCTTCACCAGAAGAATGGTCAGGCACTGGAGCAGGCTGTGCAGGAAAGTGGTGGTCACCATCCCTGGAGGTGGTAAAAAGACACCTGGAGGTGGCACTTGGGGACACGGTGTAGCAGTGGACTTGGGTTCATGGTTGGACTCGATCTTGGAGATCTTTTCCAAACTAAAGAATTTAGTGGTTGTGTGATTGTGAGGGGCAATGGTACTGCATGAGTTGGTAAGTAGATGACAAGCTGGGCCCAGCTGGGGTGGTGATAAGGACACTTCCTTAAGGTGTCAACAACTAAATATAGAGATGCATCTGCTTGGGGAGATCATGACCCATTTCTGTTGGTTCTTGTTTTATGAGCACTCTGTGCCTTTGAAGGTACATTCAGGGTAACCTGTTTCTTCCTCCAGAGCTTCTCAATCCTGCATTAGTCAGAATGCTCTTACCAGAAGTTGCTGTGGAAGCAGCAAAGGCTCCACCTGATTTTTCACACCACCCTGCATATATATGAATAAAGATAACCTTAACTTTCCTGTGTAGTAAATGGGCAAGATATATTTTCCTGCTCCATCAGAGGCTAATTAGAATATGGCAAATTAAGCAAAAGCCAAATTTCAATGTTATAAAGTGATATTTAGAGAAAATTAAACCTTTTTAACTATTTAAGAAGCTCCAATAAGACAACCTGAGGAAAACTCAAAGTCATAGCTGCTCAATGTCTGTCTGCTCCTTAGTACAGGGAAACTATTCAGTGTCTACAGATCTGCACTGAGAGCAGGGACATCAACCCTGCAGTGTTGGCAAAACATCACAAATCCTGAAATGCTCAACTGAACTCAGTGACTTGGAAGCTTCACAAAGCTGACTACTGGAATTCAGCGAACATGAAAATGAAATTATTTTTCTATTTCTTTTTTATTTTTAACCATAAGAGAAAACTAAAAAAGAAAAGAAAAATGGCAAGCAAAAAATTTATATATATAAAACTTTAGACTGTGTATATATATTCAGTCTTGGACTAGGTTGAGCTAGACCTTGGTTAGGTTTTTAATTTGGGATGCTTTAGGTATATGTCAAATGAATGGAACATTAGCAATCTATAGTGCTCAGTATTTATAAAATCTTTCTGAAACTCAGCAGAATTTTAATGGTTAACCTCTTATGTTACCCAAAATCCAGATCTTTCTACAATCCCCAGCACCTTCAAGATGGATAAGGTGGATGAGATCTTAAAAAAAAAAAAAAGTGCTTTTTGTGGGAGTTTTTTCATTGCTGTTGTTGTTGTTTTAAAGTTTTTTTTCTATGTACTGTGCAGTTAGTTTTTGCTCAAGTGAAGAGACTTGCTAAAATGAATTCTAAATGAGCCCAGAATAAGACCTGGAATTCTGCTGTGTGTTTTAGCTTCCCAGGTGAGTTTGTCCTAAAAATGAAAATTCCTGAAGCTTAAAGTCAGAATGAGATTTACTTAGATGAGAATGAGAGTTATTCAAACCTTAAAATAAAAATTACTCATGTTTTGAGGGGTCAAAAATAAAAAGGTATTAAAAGTGCCTTGATCTTCCCTGCCTTCCAGTCATGACCCTAAATCAAATGGTTTGGAACAACCAGGATGAGTTCTTCCCATTTTGATCTTTTATATATAAATATTCCTTCTTACGTGCTGACATAAACCTAAATTTTTAGTAGTCACAGCTCATCTTTACAATGTACATTACTTTCAACAACCCTTCATCGGCTGACAAGTTGCCTGTCAGAGCTTCAATCCTTAGAATTACTCCACTAAAATCACTCCAAAGATTCTCCAGTTTGATTAATCTGAGTACCATCTAGACGTTTTTCACTGAAAAAAACCTGTCTGTTTTGCTTAATGAAAATTGATCAATTTTAGGGAGAAAACCATTATGTGTATAACTTGGAATCCTTTGCCTAACATCTACATGTGCTGAAAACCATTTAAAGTTGATTGCCAGGGGAGAATTTGAAGTTTAAGGGATAGGAAGTGCACATTGAAAATTTATGACATGTACCTTCTGTCCTAGCTGCTGTGGGCTTTTGCTTTTTCTCTACATTCAGTGTCTCATTCCAGCATAGCACTGTCCTCAGCCCAAAATGCAGGAAGAACAATAGGAATGTAACTCATGCCTATAATATTCTTCAGTGCCTCCAGAGACTGGAGCTGAGAGATAGTTTCGAGAGCAGGATGGCAGATGGCCTGTCTGAGCAGAAGAGAGGAGCAGCAGCAAAGGAAATACTATTGCCAAGAACAATAGTAAAGTCCAAAAAGTAGTAAATGGGGCTGTGTAGTAGGTATTAGCTAAGAGATTCTTCAGGAGGACAGAGTTTGGAAAAAGATGTGATCAGAGAATGAATTAATATTACTGCCTAACCACATCCTATTTTATTCTTTACAAAAAATCCCTTACCAGCAGATTTTATGTGGTAGGAGTAGATAAATATTTCAGCAGTACATGATTGGCTAACAAAACCAGAAAACCAAGTCAGGGAATATGTTTTAAGAAGAGTTTTGTAGGGGTTTAATTGTGTAAGACAGGAGCAGCAGGGGTAGAAGGTCAGGGGGAGCAGGTGGAAAGTAATTCTCAGTGTGATGGATGGGAACAAACTTGGTGTTCAGGTCTGCAGAGCCCTGTCTGCTATTGCTGCCTTGGGCTCACGGTCAGGATCTGGCTCTGGGGTCAGCACATTGCTGAACAGGGACTTTGGGATGCTCCGAGATTGCTGAGCCTCTTAAATTGCTGGCCATAAAAAGCTAGAAGTGAAAGAAAAGTTAGAACAGACACAGCTGCTTGATCAATGCACAGGAATGTTAGTCCCTAGATGGTGACCACAGGGTGCCCTGATTTATATCTGCTCCTCCCTAGCTCATGGAAAACTCAAAATGCCATTTACTGCCAGCGTTGTTAATGAGAGCTGAGTTCAGATAAGGCTGGCTTTTGGTACAGATTTCCAATCAAGAATTCAATCCAAAGCTCTCCTCTATACCATTATTTTAATTTCAGTGGTTTTGATTGGTAGACACTAAAAAGCAGCCACATGAAGTTGTCATGTTTGAGTGGGACTGCTTTGGTCCTTTATTTTGGTCTCTTGTTCACGACAAAAAAGGCATACACAGAGGGATTCTCGTTTGGGCAGAGTGTGGTATTTACACTGTAAAAATTAGATGTCAGAATAAGTGAAGAGACTGGGAAGCAGCAGTGTGTGCATCCTGAAACTGTGACTGTGTAGATGAACTGAGGATGTTTTGTGTGCAGAGTGGCATGTGCTGAGATCCTGACATTGATACATATCTGGTGTTTATTGTTACACAAGCTGACTGATACGGTTGCTACTTTTTTATTGATAGCAATTCAGAAGAATGGTTGTTCATTTCTTCTTTAACACATGTTGGCTTAGAAAACTAATTCTGTGGCGTGCTCTGGTCAAGGAGAAAAGTACTATGTTATCCATGTCAGTACTGGGAAATGCATAATGTATTTTTATGAAGAAGTTGGTCTGACTGAGGAATTTTATTTTGTTTCACATTTGTCTGTAGACTGGAATCTCTTGTCCTTGTTTGGTTGACTGATGCAGCTTCTGTTTGATATGCATCCAAATGTACTCTTTTATTTTGCACTTGTGTTATTATCCATAAATCTCTCAAGCCTTAGGTAGTAGCAGCTGCACCAGTATTTGAATGTAAAACAATGTGCCTGCACTTTAAAAATGCAAAATCTCACATGCAAAAGTAAAGACAAAGTGCAAAATTATTAGAGGAGTTTTGGCACCTGTCAATATTTAATATATTTAATATATTCCTATATGTCTTTAATGTTGAGGCTCCTATATTTGTTAAGTAATTTTTTTAAATTATACTTGGACTATGTGAAAATTAACTTCTTAATGCCTCTGAAATGCCCAGAAATAAATTAATGGCTGCTGTACATTTTCATACATAGTTTTAGGGCTGGGAGGTCTTTCTCTCTCTTTTGAATCCCAAGTGATACTTTCAGTGTTTGCCTTGGTTTAGTTATCTTGGTGGTGGATATCTGAGAACAAGCACTGGACTGGAAAGCTGATAGTGGATAGAGGGTAAGATGAAAACTGCTTGGTGAGACAGCAGTGTTTGTATCTGATTCCCTTTCCAGTATCTGGTTGGCACAAGAAGAGGGACTATTACTCAAAGATTTTATAGATCTGCTCAGGGTTGTGGAGGAATATTAGACCCCCAAAACTATACAGATTTTTCCTGGAATTTGTCCTTAATTTGCATATGTGCATTCTGCAAATCCTGCAAACGTGATGGAGCCCAGAGCTCAACCAACCCTTTATAGAAATTCTGCTTTCATGAGACTTCTTTCCTATCAAACCTATCGTGGTAGCTACTTTCTGGTCATTTTCAGAGTAGGCAATCTAAAATAAACTTGTAAAATAAACTTGTATCTTTCATATGGCAGGGTAATTTACAGGCTTTTCCTAGTCTGAGTATACCAGGAATATTAGGAGACTGAGAAATGAGTACAGCAGAGAAAAAGACGGCTGTCAGTGTATAAATATAAGTGTTGCTGCAAAGCACATGGATGTGGAGTGTCCCTAACTTAGCTTCTTATTGCTAATTGCCATTGACAGTACTTTTAAATTATTATACCAGTTTTCTGACTGTATTATATGAGTTTTAATCCAGCAATTTATGCTTTGATTGATGAATTTTGTGCTGCAAAGATATTTTATGAAGTTTTAATTTGCTCACGAGAAATTTATTTCATATGGGGCTATATGACTTCTCAAGATCCTTTCTGCAGTTCACTGTGTTCTGTGCTGTCCTGTGGCTGAATGAGGAAATACTCAAGCAAATTTGAGATTATGTAGGTCAGGTTGTGGAAGCAGTTTAGCTGCAGCAGCACAGAGCTCAGCAAAAGCCAATTAATTTGCCTGCTTGTGTAAATACTGGTATGCCTGCCCCTCTCCCTAAAGAAGAAAAGCAATTTTGTCCATCTTCCACCATCACAGATGGAACTCTCATAGGTCCCTTTTCAGCATAATTTACATGTGTAATTCACAGCCCAGTTTCTCTACAGCTGTCCTTATTGCATTATTCTGATCTGGTTGGAGTGCGTCAGAAATCTAATGACAAAAGCACAAAGTTCAAGGTCAAAAAGGGGTGTTTAGGCTCATGAGAATATCTTCAAAAGTAAATAAAGAATAAATCTAGAGCATGATGAATCTTATATCACCATAAAATCACTTCAGGAAAAGAACTGGGTTGCCCTCTTCTATAAACTTCTCTGTGAGTATGTTAAACCTCCCTAATAAGCTTTTTTCATTATTGTCTAATTAAGTAAAGTGTTCTGTTCTCTTATTGCCCTTATGCTCTCAAAGCTCCCTTTGGTATCTATGTTCAACATGCCCTTTAGGAAATAAGTTTGCTTGATTTTCTAGTCTTCCATGTAAGTATCCATTCTGCATTATTTGTTAAAATAAAGGCTTTGTGTCTGCTGCATGTAATAATAATATTAGTTTTGACCCAAGGGCTTAGCCAGAACTGAACACTCTGTGAAATTAGGAGTTAGGAAAACAAGCTGGCAGTGCTTGGGTGTCTTTGATGCAGGTATGGTTACAAAAGAAGGAGCAAATTCTCTTGTCTGAACAGAAGGAAGTTGTACAACTCCAGCACTAAGGCTGCCAGAGAGGTGCCTTTTGTCATCGTTTTTTCCTAGGCTCATACTCTGTTGTATTGATCTCACTCTCCCCTTAAGTGAAAAAAACAACCAGAATAGTTTTCTAACCCATTTGTCTGCCTTTTTTTAATGTGCCGTATATCTGAGCTAAAATATAATGCTTTATTTAATCTGGCCATTTAAAAAAAAACCCTATTAATGTCACCAAATCTTACAGTTGTGCTCTCAGATGGGCAAAATATCTCTCATTTCTAAATATCTGTGTCACTGCTGATTGATTTCCTTAATACACTTTGCACAGCTGTAGCAAATTACTATTTTTTTTCCTAACTCTCACTTTATGCTTGAGAATGCTCTTGAAAAATCACTGAGAGCTCAGTGGAAGCTGCTATTGTAATAATTGTAACCAGTTGTATAAAATTACGCTGTCATGCTGTCTTTTCCAATTAAAGTTATAACATTTTTGTATGGGATTTAAAAATCTATATAATAAATTGGAGGGAATGGGTCCTTGACATTTCTATTAAAAGGCAAATTATATTTCTTCATGGCATAACTTGAGGAAAAAAATATAAGCAGTCAGTCTCTTTTTCTAAGATGAAAATGCACTAAAATACACCATTTAACAGTAAACTGCAATCTAGAACAACTGCAGGAATTTTACCTTTCCATCACAAATAGCATCTTTTCCAGCTGCATTTAACTCTCCCTTCAAGGGAAGGACCAGCACACACAAATCAGCTTTACCTGCTGGTACCAGCACCTTCTGCTGCCATTGCTGAGTGTCTTCCAGTTCTGCTTCCTCAGCATTCCAAGCAGGAAGGAGTGGGATAGTGCCTGCCAAGGCCAGGCACAGGGTGTGCTGTCCATTCTCATGTTTAACATGTTTGCTGTTCCTCCTTGAAGCAGGAGTGAGGTCATGGCAGAGCAGAGCATTCTGACACTGAAACTTTTGCAGACACTTAAAATGCCACTGCCACCTTTCTCCTGCCATCACTTGTAAAAACGTGGGAAGCCACGTTCCAATGTGTGGGATTTTGTACAAAAATGAACAGGAGCACAAAGAGAGAGCAGGCTGAATTCAATGGCCATGGGCAGAGAAAGCAAAAATTACCGCAGGCTAGGAAAAGCAGTGAATGGGATGCAAAGCTGTAGCATCCTGTAACATTAACTTGGCTGAGATGGGTGCTGATTAATCTGATTCATCTTACTCATCATGGTGGAGTTTGATTTGTATTATTATTGTTATGATTATTTTTCCCTTGTAGTCTACATGTATTTTATTTAGTTTTGTCCAGTTAGATGTGATGTATTTTTGGTGAATGCATTTCATAGAAATAACCTGCTCTCCCTCATCCCAGTTCTGGGAATATCCAAAGGCAGGAACTGGGAAAAATGATCTGTAGTTTCCTCAAGAGAGAAACATTTATCCTCAAAATGGCAATTTCTTAAGAAAATGTTTACAAACAGTGTAAGTGTTTTGTTTTGGTTTACTTGGTTATTTTGCCCTGCAGTGTGTTTAATTTTGTTAAAAGCAGCCTAATGGGCTGTAAGAAAATGAAAATGTGCAATTGAAGAGCAGCTAATCAGGCTCCATCACAGTGCCACTGACTTCAAGTCAGGCAGACTAGAGCTGTGTGTCTTTTTTTATGGCAATTCTCATATCTGTCTGTCTTCAGATACTTATTAGAGATTTGTATATGAATGACTCTACCACTGACTGAGATTGTCTTCTAGAAAGAAGTTCATGTTGCAGACCTCAACTCATATTAATTCTTCAGCAAGCATTTCTTCAGGTACTGTGACCATTGTTAGGCAAGTATTTACCAACTCCTATGTAATTACTCTGCATATATTTAAACTCGCTGCAGTCGCAGACTGAACAGGAAAGAGAAGTCAGCGAGACATCAAAATTTCTATTGTAAGTTGTTCAAGCAATTTAAACAGCATTAGAAAAAATAACAAAAAAAAATTAAGTATTTGTGCTATAATGTCTGTGCAGCAGTGTTTAGCACCTACACAAAAGACAGAGAAAGCACAGCATATGACTGCATTTCGTGTATGACGCTGTGTGTACATAACCTGTAATTACCACAACCTGATTTTTTAAAAGTTGTTTATAAAGAAGTACAATCTTAAGACCTCTGTCTTGAATTTTATATTCCTTTCTAAAACCAAAATATGTTTATTCTAAAAATTGTTCCTAGGTGCAGAACTTGGTTATAGAAAAGAGTGAGATTTTAAACTGTTTGGATATACTTTATCTGTAAGTTGTCACACAAATATGACGGGAACACGTTTTCTCTCTTACATTCTCTCTGGTTTATAATTCGAGATAAAATCTAGTTAGTGGGGCAGAAATTTCCTTCATAGGCAGAAGGGATTTAAGAAAATCTTCTGCTTTGTTGTGACAATTTGCTCACAGCTGGACTGGCAGTGGGACAAGCATCTGTGCCAGCCAGCACAGACCTGGCTGCACCTCTTTGGGTGAACTTGCACTTTTGAGGGCAGCTCTTGTGTTCTCCTGTCCCATGAGGAGTCTGACTCAAAGGCTCTAGACATAGCTTTGTTACCTCCTTGATGCTGCTTAATGGATGGAGGCTTTCGTTTTGTGTCTGGTGATAGGTACATGATATATTTTTTGATCTTTTTAAGATGCTATATTTTATAGGAATGTAGGAGGTGGTGGTGGAAGCAGTGATCGATTTTTTTAAAAAGTATTTGAATGCCATTTTTTGAGTGAAATATTGCTGATCCAGTACAGTAATTGATAGATGTTCCAATGCCTGTCAGGAAATTGCAGCTGTATGGAATGATGGCCTGGAAAATATGTCAGAGATGTCATTGGGTCTATAAATACACCAAGTGGATAAGTATAAAGGAAATATAAGAATGATTGAAGCTGAAAGATAATGTTTGTGCAATAATGAATGGGTTTAAGTTGGTGCAGTATGAATTTGGACTGAAAACCAAAGGAAAATTCTTAGACACTAGAAAAATCAGGTTCCACACCTTGGAGCTTAAAATGGGTTTAAGATCTCAGCTGGGCAGCATAATATGATAGTACAGGGGGCTCAGATGAGCTGCTTTTTGCCTTCTGCAGTTGCTGGATCTCCAAAGAAATTTCCCCCATGAGAGTACAGACTCCAGCTCTTGATGCCCTGCGAGTTTTCTGCCAGTGCAGCTGTTTGGCAAAAGTAGGAATAGACATCTCAGCAAAATGGATGTTTCAGAGCAAAGGTAGGTGTCTGAAAGCTGACCTGAAGGACCTGGCAGGAGCAGGAGCAGCAATGTCAGGGAAGAACCAGCTGCAGTAGCACAAGGTGTTCCTAGGCTGGGATAATTCATGCATGGCTGCTCTTGCATGCAGCAGGTGCAGGTGTTCCTGCTTCAGTCTGGCTGAACGTGTGAACCTGAGGCTTGGTGCAGGCATCACTTGTCCCCACAGTCTAGATGTCACCCAAAAATAAAAAGTTTCCAATTGCACTTAAGAGATATGAATCTAAGATGACTGTTTTCTATTTTGAAAGTGACTTCAACTTTGTTTTACAAATGTAAAGATACTGAGATCTTTTACAAAAGTATTTAGGTGCCTAAGTTTGGCTTTAATCATGTGTTAAGCTCTCTTTTCTCTTTTATTTAAGGGGAAAAGTCTCTAATCCTCAATGGGAAGTGCATTTGGTAAATGAAAAATAGAAACAGCAGGTTTTCAGCTTAAAATATTCTTGAAAGTCAGTTATATGCAGTGCACAGCTGCAGAATAAAGAAGGGGACAGCAGTTTGCCATGGACAGCTGTTTCCCTTTGAAGGAACAGTGTTGCTGCTGCTGACAGTGTTCTCTGGTACTACAAGCTACTGAATTCTTCACAAACATGCCTGGAGAAAAAAACTTTATTTTTATCTGCATACTGGGTAGAGGTAAATGGTTTTGTAGCAAAGTAGGAAGTACTTATTCATTGATACCAGGGTATTTACTGATCCTTTATAAAGCTGCTCTGCAATGTAAATACCTGTTTCTGCTGCTGCTGTTGCCAGCTTAAGCAGCAATCCAGTCCCTTTTTTCACACAGATTTCAGACCATATTTGAATTAATGGCCTGAGGAAGCAGCAGGATGAGATTGTTATTCTGTACAGCATTCTAGGGAAAAGGACTGCTTCTGGTAAATGTGATGAGTGGATCAGCTGACTGGGAAGATCTGCAGCCAGAGTCCCACAAAATACAGATAATACTTTGCCAGATCCTTGCAGCTCCTTGGAAAAGCAATATTTCTCTTTCTTTAAATATTCTGGAAAAGGAAAGATTTGGATCAGTAGAATATTCTAGAGCACTGTTTTCTGACCCAGCCATGTTCCAAAGCAAAAGTACCTTGGCAATCTGATTAATGAATTTGGTTAGAGTGATGCAGGTGGAATCTACTCACTAAACATCAACCTCAGGCTGCCTGACATCTCCATGCCATTGTAAAAGGACTTGTCTTTCTTACTGATTATAACACCCTTATATCTCCTTTGCAACCCTGCCACCAGTGTAACAGTAAAATAGGTGTGTAGCTAGAAAAAAAGAGGTGGCAGCTGGACTTCCTGATTTTGAAACCATATGCAGGCAAACTAGAATAAAAAAAAAATATGGAATTGATGGTACTCAGTTTAGCACACTCAGCTTCCCAAAGCTTGCTGTGAAATCATAGCTTTCATCTCAGGTCAGCAGCAATTCTGCTTCAGTGGGGTTTGGAGCAGAGACTGGAAAATTGTGCTGCTAAACTTTGGCACCTTTTCCCCATCTCTTAGGTTAATTTTCCTGCTGATCTTATTCGCTACCTGAAGTTACAGCTCTCGAATATAAATCACAGCAGAAGTGTGTCTTTGTCTCTTTTCCCTTCACTATATTGAGCCTTGTGGGCATATTACAGTGTTTCACACCTTTATGACTATTTCCTCTGTAAAAATTCCACTGCAAAAAAATGGAGTTTTTAATGGAGGATTGCAGCACAGCAGCCATGGTCTTGTCAGTTGTGAGGTCACTTGCCAGTTTCTGCCTCAATTTAGCCGGCTGCGTTGGCAGATAAAATGCAAGTCCATTTAACTCACCTCACTGTCAATGTAACTGTATTCCTAAATTAATGAATTTACAGTGCAGTTTCATCTAGCAAAAATAAAATAAAAATGCTCATAGATAGCAGGATTTCTTCTTTTCCTTCTGAAATGCTGATAAATTATGTATTTCTCTTGTAATTTGAAAGCATTTTCTTCTTTTTGGGTCCCGTATACCTTTGGTTTTCTGACTTGCTAAAAAATTGAGACCTTTCTATACAGTATCCTGTGTTTCTGCTAGAAATAGCTTGTAGTGTTTTCTAGAGATTTTACTGGAATTTACATGTGAGATGCAATAATTCATACTTTGTGACCACATACACGGGCAATTTCTTAGCATTGGACATTTTAAGGGGGAAATCCTATTTCGTATGGGTAGCACGTTATCCAAAGACTTTGTAAGTTGAAGCTTTTGTAGTGTTCACTCATTTTCCTCTTGTACAGACTTTGGTTCACCATACCCCTGGCTCTACCGATGACAAGAAAAAAGCCCAGCTGTTTTCTGTGTTGGTTTGTATTTACTTTTTGGCCATGTGAGTGCTTTGGACAGCCCAAGGACAGACGCTGATGTATTTTAGCCGTGCCTGGGGATTTCTCTGCCCTCTGAGGGGTGTGCACCCCTGGCTGCCCTGCTCTGGAGCCGTGCTTGCACGGGGTCAGCTCTCACAGCAGCTCTCACACGGTGCTGCTCCGCTGCCTCACCCTTTGCAGAGCTCAAGCCTTGCTCAGAGTGTGAAGGAAGGTGCAGAGGTGGAGCCAAGCATGTAAAAGGAGAGATCTTTCCACATCAATGGTTTATAAAAGTGGAATAGCCCAAAGAGGAGTTAAAAGTTGTGACTTCAGCTCACAACTTTGCTCTGAGCAAGGTCCTACTGATTTGAAACAAACCATAAAAAAAAAAAATCTACAAATCCAAGCAGGTTATAACATTATTTTATTTTATTTCCATTTTCTAGACTATCCTACAAAAATGATTTGCTTGCTGACATATCTAGTTTGTTGTAGTGGAAAAGAATACAAACCTTCCTTTTGCCCTGTTTTTGCTTGTCAAAATAATTTATGCCCTAGTTGTAAGGTCTTATAAGGGAAACATTGTATTCCTCAATAGTGTTAAGATCTAATTCAGAGTAAGATAAAGTGTCTTAAACCTGGAAGGAAAAAGATCTTTGATGGGGGAATGTTCTCTGAGATTTGATGGGATCTGTTAAATTCTTTGAGGCACCTTAAAGTTTGTGGAATGGAGATGAAACAAGAAGAAAGAAAACAAGTGCACTTTGATCATCTGAAGCACATGTTTTACTGAGGTATCTCACAGGAGACAGGCCATAGTAGCTCTTTCAGTCTTCTGTGAAGTCTTAAGTTGCACATTCACTTTGCATAGATTTAAATAATGGTTTGTGTTTATGAAGGCTGTGGAATGAATTTCCCCCTCTTTGCTCCTCTCTTGTCCCATGCTGTTCTGTATGCAGGGTGCTGCAGAAATGTGAGCTGGGGGCACCAGCCTGGTGGTTCTGGTCTGCATCTGGCTGTGCACAGGCAACTCATTTGTTTGAATGGCTCTGAGAGGGCAGTTACACTCCATGAGCTTAGTATTTCTGTACATGGGGCCCTTTGGCACCATTCTCACATTATATTCCTAACAATTAATTGCAGTGCATCACCATATACAAATGAGGGCAAACAGCAGCTTTCATTTTGCTGCTCTTGCTGTAGGTGATTCTGGCTTGTGTGCACATCATACACTTTTTATTTTGCTGTTGATAGCTGCTAATGATTCTTTTATCACAGCCCTGTCTGCTTTAAATCTCATGGATGAGTCATATTGTTCATTCCCAACATTAACGATTTCAGACCATCTTTGTTATGGGTATTTATAGTAGTTAATGTTCTAATGTATTCATGGTAGTAGAGGATTTGAACCCTTAACTGTGTTCAAACAGATAAGCAGTTAAGGGATTTTTCCCACTGTTTCCTACACATCTGAAGTCATAAATTCATGGCTTGCATCTAAAATTACACAAAATGCTCAGACTCTGAGGAAAATAATTTCTTGCCATTCATTTTTGCTGCTGCTTGGTTGTTTACATTATTAGCTAATGACTTCTGAGCAGAATATATTTCCATAAGCAAGGCAGGATAGGCATGGCAAAAAGCCATGATTGCACTTGCATGACTGCTTGGTATAGGACATTATTTGTTATTCTGTCAGTGGGGTCATGAACACATGTTGGTCTGATGCTGTCAGGACATGTGTCCAACACTCATGGTAAAATAGAAGTGGCACTGGAGCTGCTACAGCTCCAGGTAAGAGAGACATTTCCTTGGTGCCTTGATACCTCAGCTCTGTAGCTTTCCCATCTCAACAAATAACTCATCTCAGTATCTCGTTCAGAAATCTGTCATTTCCGACACGGTGCTCTGTGCACCACAGAGCTTTGTCCAAGTCGCAGTGCTTCCCCATCAGACCTGCCTGGATATTGATTAGCTTGAACAAATCATCCACAGATGTCAAGAAAGCATTTCAGCTTAGAGGAAAACAGAGCTCTTCTGCTCTCATCTTCTGATTGGGGTTTGATGTCATAAACAAGCTGACAATTGCCAGTATATTTCCATTAGGGCTGCTCGTACAGTGCAGCCTCAAAGGACTGAGTTTGGCAAAGGCATTTGCTGGGTGACTTGACAGAGCACTCAAATTTGAGTATACTGAAGTAGTCTGTTCTTCAATGAGCCTTTCTGTCAATCTGAAAACACTATATGGCAAAATATTCACCTCAGGTGTCTTGTGTTTAGTCCCCAGCTTTAAATGAAATGTTTCCATGGAAGCACAAAATGTCACGATAGAAATTTTCAGTTAACAAAAAGAAACCAAAAAAAGTAGTTTCTCTAGCACTTATACATACCTGAACTTTTGTCCTTGTAATGTTTAACACCACATAGAGCATGAATGCAGAGCAAGCTGTGCTGAGTATGTGCATGGCTTGCACACTGTGACAGCAAGCAAATGTGCAGCAGCTTTTCAAAAGAAACCACAATGCTATAGTTGAATTATAAAATTATTAGAGGGGCTTAGCATTGAAAAAAGAAGAGATGTGCCTAGTTCGGTTCCCTGCTATGTATTTTGCAGGCATGGGAGAATTGCACAGTAATGGGAGTATTTTTGTGAACTGTCATTCTGTATTTCCTCCTTTGAATCGTAAGAGATGTTGGACAAAGGCTGTGTTTTCTGATAAAGTTCACTGCAGTAGTCTTAAAAGCTTCCAAGTATGTATCCCTGTGAAATTGAAAGGATTAACAAAAAGGAGTGATGCTGCTCTTCTTCTTCACCAAATAGGGCAGATCTACATAGCTGAGAACAACCTCTTTTAAATCAAACCCTTTTAAGCACCCCACACTTGTGAATTGCTTATTTGCAGCTGGATCTGAGGCATAAAGGCACTTCCATGCCTGCTTTCCTAGAGAAAGGACTCAGTAAAATTTGGAACAGCATTGGAGGCCTTGGTGTTAAACTTGTGATGGTTCAGGAAGGTGGGTCAAGAGACTCTGGTATACAGAAATACTTCCCCTTAGGACAGAAAATTTGATAAAAAAAATTGATAAAATTATGATGAAAACTTTATGCTCTTGTATTGTCTTCTGAGCCTGTAACAGAACTGCTGGAAATGAGGCTCAGTAATGCAGCCACTTACACCACGTGCAAAATACATGCACAAAGTAAGTTTAAGTAAGTAATTCTCTTTCTACATCCTAAGTTATTTAAAATGAAGCAACATAAGAAAGTGTACAACAAATATAGTTGTTACTGTCAAAATTGGATTCTTAAAGAAAAGTAGATTCCCAAATCAACAGAGACAAAAACCAGCATCTTTCCAAAAGGGTATGAGTCCTACATCTCTGAGTCTCTTACATTCTTTGCTGCAAAACTCAGTCCAGCTGTCTAGGCAACAAAGGATGGCTGTCAATAAATATGTCAACTTACTTGTCATTGGAGATGTACAGTGAACAGCTTTTAAAAACTTCAGTTAATATTGTAAAATCTTTGTGTAAATACCTGCACTCTGCTTCTGCCTGTGTGTTTTTTGACTGTATTAGAACTAAATTACTTGAAACATTAGGGAATAAATCTGTGGGGGGGTTTTTTTCACAAAATTATGTACATTCCATATCCTGAAGTTGAAGAAAGTAATTAGTTTTAAGGAATTGACAAAAACCCATAGAATTTTCTGTGCCTTTAGAGAGCAGTAAACAGGATTGCATCTGAAACATATTCTTGTAGTAGGCAAGTGAAGGACAGCTTAATGATCTGTGGAAGGAATAAAGTAACATTTAGCGTGAAAAATGTTTATTAAATGTCATATGTTCATAAGATGAGGGAGCCATTAGCAATTCATTTAATGTTTCTGTGAGGCTGGTTATATTTTACAGACCCATATTATCAAACACCCATTTGGAAATAATACTGCAAAAATCCCTGTAGTAATTTCTAAGAAACTCATAGGCTTATTGCACCTTAACAGACATTTTGTGTCACTTGTGTAACGAGAACAGGATTGTTTCATAAAATTGTATTCACAGAATACTGCAGTCAAGTGAAATCTTTTACACCTATGACAAGATAAATAATCTAATTCATACACATGGTTCCAAAAACTTTCCAGATCACATGTTTTGGAAGTAATGAATGTGCTTTTGGGTTTTGACAGTAAATATGATTCCACTTCCCTCTCCTCTTTAGCTTTATGAGACCTCGTCACAACTCAGCTGGGAAAGGACCGGTTTTGGGAACATAGAGGTTGGCATTTCCAAAGGACTCTGTGTTACTAATCATGCCAATTGCAACTTAAGTTCAGTGGAAGTGCTTCATGACTGAGAACATCGAACCTCAACGTAGATTAATGCATTTAAACCCCTTTGCCAGAATTCCTGCAGACAAAGGCAAGGTGATGCCACTGTGCACTCCTGGAGCAGGCTCAAGAGGCTGGAGCAGGATTCCATGGTCTGGAACCATTGTGTTAATGAAATGACACAGATGGATAGAAGAACATGTTTCTCCATGGCCCAGTTCTCCCAGTGGTCCCTCAGTTGTGATAGTGCTGCAATCACCTACCATTCAGTTGAGACTCTCAGACAAATGCAGTCGTTGTCATATCTGCTGTGGAAGCCCAGCAAAAGAATTCAAAATTGTAGAAGCAGGTCACATAGCTGCATCAGTGTTTTGTTTTTGTGTAGTCCTTAGCACAATCAGAAAACCTGGTGTGTGGGGTTGGTCTCTTAGATGGGAATATAAAATGAGTGTGGTGTGTGCAGCCAGGAAAGGCAGGGGCGGGAAAGAAACTTTACAGGAGATGAGAGGCTTTAGTAAGGAACAGGAACATTAAAAAAAAAAAAAAATTGCAGTTTTTGCAATTAGGATGCTTACATGGATTTACTAATCTGTCAAAACTGCATAATATCAGAGAAACCTTGATTTTTCTGGGAATATTTATCAGACTCATTGGTTAAAGTAGCTTATGCTGATGTCAGTAATCAAGTAACCAGACTGTAATGTGCAATGTTTACTGCAGGCTAGTGCCAGGGGAGGTTGATCTGACAGTGATCACACAGGTTTATAATTTCCAATATACATTTAGAGCAAAGCTCATAAATTACCTTGTCACCATCAGCTATGAGGTTTTTCAGGCAGCTTCATTTAAATTTGATGTAGTTACTACTTCTCATAGAAACAGGATTACATTTTTAGCAAATAAAGTAAGAAAGCATCTCCCAGCTGTCTGAGGGGAGACAAAGTGTTTTGTGTGGCCATCCTGTTTACTTGCTGGTACTCTGGGATAAATTAAAGTCTTTGTATATGTTGAACACTTGTGTTGATTTATGAATGCTAAGAAAATAAGTAAAAATATGTCTCCATATAGCAGCAGCAGCAACATTTAATATCTACCTGCTTTTTCATCTCATTGCTGAAAACAATGGGTTATTCAGAGAAAAATAAAACTGCTGCATTTGTCTGGCACCTGATGATAAACAGTTTGGCCTGAATCTGATAAAACTATTAAATACATTCTGCAAGTGTTTAATAACCTTAAAAATATAATATCAATAGGCTACTCACTGATTTAAAATTAGACATGTATATTTCTTCTGCTGAATTAATAGCTGTAGTAGTAAAAGTTAATCAGTACTGATTTACAGTATTGTGAATATCAGTAGAGATTGCTTATGTTGCTTGATGAGACTAAGTTCTTTCCATTAATATCCAACATAGTGCCTCAAAGAGAAGTAACTTCGTGTATTAGCTGCAGAGATAATTTAAGATCTTAAAAATGAATAGAAAAGAGACGAGCTTAATCCTCTGAGTCTGAATGCTGCAGGTGAGGTAAACAGTTGAAATTTTCAAGTTGTCTTGAATCTGAACGTGGGAGCATTGCTTTTATTTATTTGCAGAAGCTAGAAACAATCTTTCCACTTATGCAGTGAAAATCACAGCCACAGTCTTTAGTCATTCAAAGGAAAAGAAAATCAATAGTTTATTCCATTATTCAGCACTGTGTATAATTTATATAACAAGAGGTTTTGGTGGATGTTTTTCAAGTTTTCCTTTGTTATGGAATTGATAGTGGGTGAGGGGATCCTGTCCTTAGGCTGTGTTGTAATCTTTCCACAGCCACAGGAATACTCACAGCAAGCCTAGGGTTTTTCCCTCCTTTGTATTTTTTTTCCTTTACAAATAAATGGATAAAGCAATTAACCTTCACATTTTGTCTTCAGTATTTACTTTCATACATTGAGGACTTGAATTTGGTTTAAAGTAAAATGAACTACATCTATGCAAATTGGGAGTGTAAACATTCTTTCATTGCTTACACTGAGAATATAGCAGATTGTGAATTGTTTTTATAGATTCATGGCCTTCTTTCTTTCTAAGTTGTTATCATTTCTTTAACTGTGATTTATAATTTCATCAAAAACAGACCAAGTATCTTGTAAGGGATGTGTGGATGTATGATTTTCATTATTGTGTGATAGATGGGACTAATTACCAAAATATTCTGTATTCTTACTATTACAGCAGTTAACATGAAGTGAACAGCCTACCTGTTGCCAGGGAAATTTTTAGTTTGGAAAAATTTTAGTAGTCCTCTTTATCAGAGGGGATAAAAGGAAGGTCCAGGTATTAGCTGATCCAAGATCATTCTCAGGATTTAGTTTGATCCAGTTTTAAATGTCTCATAAAGTTAAGTTTCTGTCATGTGTTTCAGTGAAGATACTTTGAAAAATCAGTAGTTGAACTATTTTGATTTTATGTCTCTGATTCCCCTGAACAGTCTCAATTAGTTTTCCAATCCCACCAAACATTTCGAAGAGTACTTTTGTGTAAATTAATTACAGAAAAAAATTACTAGAATTTCTCTAAAGGAAACAGCAAAATCAAATTTTGTGCTCCTTAATGACTGAGATTTTTAAAAATACATTATTACGTGCTTTTGCTTTTTCTTTTTGATACTAAAAAAACCCAACAAAACAACCAAAATCTGAGAGCATTGGTCAGTTTGCCCATGAGGAGAGAAGACAGAAGCAATAAACCCCTCCTATTGAATATACAAATCCCTTGTCCCATTATTCTGTGTGCTCACATGAAAAATGGAGTATCAAAAATAATATGCTTCAGAGAAACCCTATAGTTTAATATATATATATGTATCTGTAAGTGATTATGGTTTTCACTTCATTAGATATACAAATAGGTTGACAGCCTTGTGCTACCAAACATCATCATAAAGCAGAAGTTTGTGTCTTTAGGTAGTATCTTAATCCAGCTGCTTTATGCATGGAAAGATTTTCCTTTGTTTTAGACCAAGTTTTATTGGTCTAATACTCAAAAGTTAAACTTAGCCCTGTTCCTTCCAGACAGATAATCTGTTCAGAGAACTTGAGCTGTCCCAAGGTAGTTCTCAGCATATTATCGTGTTGCATTTTGTGTTCAAGACAATCATTTACCAAGGACAATTTGACAACTCTTATGAGCTTATTTGAAGCGATAAATTTCATTTGCAGAGGAAAATACTTTGCTGCTCTGATTTCCTAAAGTTGTCTTCATGCCAAAGTCAGCTTGTCCTTAGAAAAGATTTAAATATCTGTGGAGGTTTACAATGAGCACTTTCATGTTCAAGATTTTTCAGTTAGATTTACATGTTAAGTTTATATTTCTGTTCAGTCTTAATATGACTAAGAGAAAAGTTGCAGCAAACCACAATCCAGACACAAGGCAGTATTTTGTTTTATGAAGCACTAATAAATTAATCCATTAGTGGCTGCAAATTTATTTTCTCTTGTCCTCCTTATCAAGTATTCACAGGTGTGTATGTATTTAGACAGTATGAATTAAAAGGGCTTTAATACTAGCAACACATTACCATAGTGCAAGGACCATAAGGCACAGTATTTTTCCCACATCAACATGAAAATGGAGAAATACTGATAAAATAAAACATACAAGTGAATAATCTTCCTATCTGAGAAATATATTAGTTTCTAAGAGCATAGCAATACGAGAAGGAAAGAAGAAACCACAATAACAGAAGTAAAATACAGTCGCATTATTTGGTTAATGACCCCATCTTGTGGAGCAGCACCCACGCTTCAGCACATTTATAGCTCTCATATGCATTTTGTTTTTTAATGGAGTCCATTTCTTGATGGTGAATTACTTGGCATTGCACTTGCTGTGTCCAGGGAAGTGCTCTGCAGGCAGTTCATCATTCGTACAGCAGTGCTGCACAGCAGTAGAGCAGTCCTTTGTCACACCATGGATTGCCAGGGTCAATAATTCACGTTTTAGTGTTTGGTTCAGTCTCAGGTCACCACAACAGGCCACATCCCCCACCACTCCTGCTGGTTATTTCCTGCTGCCCTGCGTCTCTCACATGGACGTGTTGGGAGAGTTTCTTGCAGTTGTTGAGAGGGGACAAACCCATCTCCAAAGCTGGAGCTTGCAGGGTTGGTGATTTGCTCCACAGCAGTGCAAGTGAGAGCATTCACTGGGCTGATGCCTGGTCACCAAGGGGTGATGGTCATCACCAGTGCCAGCATGTGCTACATCTGCCAGAGTCACCATTTCCTTGTTTTCTATTCCCAAAGAGCTGCTCAGAGAGCTTGTTGAGCTACACTTAATGATTGGCAGCTTGGATATTTCATTGTAAAGGTTTATCCCTTTGGGCATCCTTTTATTGTAACCTGGGGAAATCAGCTTTGTCAGCAATATATATTATACTGGTTGCTGAAGTTGTTTTCCAGGCACATGAGATATTTAAAATAAATCACCTGGCATGTTCCCACCCTCTCCAGCTGAACATGTTTCCCAGGAAAGCTCCATACATCCTTGATTCTCACTTATGTATAAGCCACTCAAATATGAACTGAAATGCTTTTTTTTCCACCTTTTTAAAGGAAAGGCATATTTTGTATCCACTTTCTGAGGAAGTGGTTTTTAAGCATGTTGGTGAACTCAGAGGGAGAATTGTAGGCTGCAAATGGAAAACATGTAAAGAAGGTGTATAGCCAAGTTAGGAAAGAAGGATTGTTTTTTTCAGCTGTTCTACGTAGTCTTAAAAAGATGATACTATATTATCTTCCTCCATGTGTCAATATCCTTAGTTCCTTAGAGACCATATTATGATGCTTTGACCTCTGCTATCATTTTTTCAAGTAAGAAATTTCCAACTGCATATTTATCTTATTTACAGAAGGATGCAAAGGTGTGAATTGCATGTAGGTAACATTTGCAGATTTCACAGGTACAGAAAATTAGGGGAAAAAGCTACAAATCTCTGTAAATATAGTAATGTTTGATGTACTTTTGATATATCTGATTTCATGGTTTTATAAACACTACATTCTTACAAAAATTTTCATTCCTGTCAAATGTACCAGGGACATTTGTACATGATATTTGTACGTGAATGCAAGAACATAGATTAGAAGATTGCTATGAGGAATACATATATGTATGATTTTGAGTTATGCATTTTCAAAAGGAAAGATTCATTTGTCACTAAACTTGCATAATTTGCCTTCCCTAACACCATGCTAATAAGGTATTTATACCATCTACCATCATCTCATGTTCTTTGCTTTTGAAGTGCATATTGTGCCTTCTGCATGAAAATAAAATACAGAGTTTAGCAGCTGTTTATAGATTTGTATGCTAAGTGAACTGAGCAAACTGATGCTCAGTGCCTTCTCCTGGGTGGATTGAAAGGGTGAAAATGGTGAAGAATTTGCAGCATTTTCAACAGAAACCCAAATATTCCATGATCTTGTCACAGGTACCAGAGTTGGCAATAAAATGAAGTGTTTTAACTGCTGGGAAATCTTTTGTTGGGAAATCTTATGTTGGGAAATCTTTTACCCTTGCTATGTAGTTCTTAGAGGACTCTTAATGTGTCATGTAAAAAAAGGCCCTGAAATACTTAGAAACCCATGTGGTAATTCCATCAATATCCTAAAAGCGTTAAAATTTTCGCTTCACTTTGAGATGCCTTGAAATTCTTGGATCCTGTCTGTCTGATGGCCAGGTTGGGAACATGGCTGCTCTTTGCTGCTGTCAGGTTTTGTGTGGTGCACAGAGCCCAGACACGAGTCACGCTGGGAGCAAGTGTGGCTGCTGAGCTGTGCTGAAACTCAGTGAAAGCCTTCCATTCATCTCTTCAGGTTTGGTCCCTGTCAGAGAAAATGAAAGAGCCTTGTCTGACTAAGGACAGTGGTTAGCATGTTGAGAGAGGAGCTTCAGGAGCATGGGAAAATGAAATAGGTAGCTGGCTTGAACATGAAGTCAAATACCAAGGCATCCATGTCCTTCCCCAAATGCATGTCCCTTCATGTGGCAGCAGAGTGCCCTAAATTCCCACCTCAGCATTGCCTTTGAGGGGCAGGGTTGTGCCTTTGTTTTGGACCTGTACCCCACAGTGTTCTGCAGCACTGCCATATCAAGGTGAATTTATATTTTACTCTGTTTCTAACATTGCTGTCTCTTTTCTCTTTTTTCTTTTACATGCTTTCATGAGTATAGCAGACCATTTAGGAATTGAATTCATGGGTAAGTTTTAACTTCTCTCCCTTTCAATTGCTCATATTTATCTTGATTCCTTAGTCCAAAGAACATGGAAGTTAATGGGAAGACTCCCATGACCTCCATGACTGGGTTTTGGATTGGGTTCCTTTAACACTTACTGATTATATTTGAAATTAAATGAAGGTTTAATTTATTTTTTTTGTCCACTGCTATGGAGCCTAAAACCTACATAATGATGTTTTAGTATTTCATTGGTATTTAATGAAACATAACATAAAGGTTATGTGACCATATCATCTTGAGGAATAGTATTTTGTATGTGATTTTAGGTTAGAGTTACTAACTTTTTCATGTGAAGGAAAGTAAATTCTAAATCAGATTTTTTTTCTTTTGTTAAGAATTTGTTAAGAATTTAATTACAATATTAAATTTAACTAGGTCTAATAAGAAACATAAAAGATAATTCTCTCAAATCAGAGAAATACTTTTAAGAAAAGAGTCAAAGATCCATCATTCCCTGAAAAAAGTAAAATTGGTTAGGCAAAAGCTAACAAAAGAGGGAATTATTGCTTCTTACAATTTTGGAAAGGAAAAGATGATGTTCTGTTGGCTCAGCTGCAGCTCTGTGGTGTGTTCACAGCCTCATGGAATGACAGATCACCTCTCAGCTGGTGATCTTCAGACTTGAGGAAGCTGAGATACATCCTTAACAGTTAATGTTTCTTTGTGCAAGGACAGCCATTAAATATGACTGAAAACATGATAATAAAAAGCATGCAAATTCCTATTGAAGTCACAAAACAGTTACTTTTAGTGGGCTCTTTCCCTATGTTAAGTTTTACTTGATTTTTTAGATTTTAAAAGTAAGAGCCTTATAGCCTATCAATTTTAAGTGCCAACGTGGGGATTCTGTTGACCAGTTAGGTATAACTTGTCAAGAAACCAATATGGTGATGAGCATTAACTGCCTGACAGGCTGCAGTAACAAGAGGACAGTCAGAGTTTCAGGGATTTTCTCCTACTGCTCTTGAATTTGTGCCATACCTAGAGCACTGTTCTCTCTAGGGAGCTGGTTCATGAGGTCTAGAAGTTTTGTGTTTCACTTCACTCTATATGAGTCTTGAAAAGTGCCAGTGGAATCAATGCAAGTGTCCTCACAGACTTAGTGGACAAGCACAGCTGGGAAATGGTTACTTGAAAGGTTCTGCATATATCCTGCTTTTCCTGCTTAACTTAAATTGTGAGCAGCAGTCTTGAGGCATACAAGTTGAAGGACAAGCATATATGTGAAAGAGGATAAGGAGTATAGATATATGGGATGCTTTGAGTGGACCTTTCTGTAAGAAGCAGGAAAGTGTTACCCAAGAGGCAAAGCTGAATGATTTTAATTTTATTTTGAGACTTCCAGTTTCCTCTCTTTTTTAAAAGACATCTCTTTAAGGCATGAGCTAAAGCAAATCCCTGAAATCTTGGCTCAGAGTAGTCCTCTCATATGAGTAGCTCTCAAGACTTTTTTATTTAATACTGGAACAGATCCTGATGGCATAAAAATTAATGAAATCTTGTGTCTCAAGCCTGAAAATATTATGACAGCAGCCTAAAATGAGGCTTGAAGTTGTTTATCGTGGGCTAGAAAAAACCAAGTTCTGGAATCATGTGCAAAAGTGAAATGCTTGTGCTTCTTAAATCCTACTCTAGTCTTTATGAAGATTTACATAGGAAATGTAAGCATGCCTGGAATCAGCATCGCCATACGTGTAGCAAAGTAGAAATCCCCACCCTGTGCACAGAGAGGTCAGGTGACAATATGCTCATCAAATTAGGGACACTCCTGCAAAGCCTCTACAATGAGTTTGCTTCTGTACTGTAGAAAATAATGGCAATTAGTGCAAAGAGTGTTTTCTAGCTAGACAAAACAACAATGTAGAGATGGTGCTGAACTTAGCTTTGTTTGTACATAATCCAGAGAACACTCTTTTTTTCATTGCATTTGTGGGTTCAGTTGCCTTAGAAATTCCATTTTCATCATTGTCTTCCAGAAATTTTGTTTGAAAACCATGTAAACCATGTAACTTGGATTGCCAAGGCAAGCTGAATTCCTTCCATGGTAGACACAGCTGAAACCTCATGTCAGTGGGAACATCTGTCTGTAAGGGACAGATGAAATGTGCACTGAAACTACACACCTACTTTAGTGCCATTTGCCAAGGAAGGTAGATAAGTGTAGAAGTGTAGTTATTGACATTTGGGTTTTTGGGGGGGTTGAGTGTTTTTGGTCTTTTTTTTTCTTTTTTTTTTTTTTTTTTTTTTTTGCTAGACTCAAGGATCAGTGAAGTAGTGAAGTGTGTATACATAGCCAGTCCTTTTACTGTCCTGTTAGGGAACTGTGGTCCATGACTTTGTGTATCCTGTTGTGGACCAGTTTGTACTGTTGTCCCCCACAAGCTCCTGTGGCAGCCCATTCCACTGCTCAGTAGAGGCAGTGTCTGCTTTTCCATTACCTGTTGACATCTTCTTCCTGCTGGACCCTTCTCTCACAAGCAGTACTTTGGGAACAACAATGATGCATTCAGTTTATGAATGCACACTGAATTTTGTGTTAACCTCGCTCATGGTCTCACACTCCCTTTCCTGTCTGGGTGTTATCAGGTTTGTGTTCTGTACAATATTCAATTTTGTGCATTCCAAAACTTGAGCACCTGTTACTTTAATATTGCTGCTGATATTGATTTACACTGTCTGTTTCTTTCTAGCAGAGACAAAGGCAGGCATATTGATGTGGCACATCTGTTTTTAAATGTTGCAAATATAGCAATTAATGTATGGTTCTGATGTATTCATGTGCAGCACCTCCTGAATTAAATGAAAGTCAAGTATGAGGTCAAGGGACACTATGTCCTTAAAATTGTGGATTGAAGTATTGTCATCAATATGTGGTCCAGCTTTATGAAACTTCTGGTGATAAGGAAATGGTTTATACTTTCTAGTACATCAAGCCAAAGCAAACAAACAAACAAACAAACCCAAAACCAAAAAAAAAAAAAAGGTCTTGTGTCTGATTGTCACTTGATTCAATATTGATTCAATATCCATCTCTGATGCAATCTCCTGGACAGGCTTTGGGCAAGGTCTTTTAATCTGTTTGTGCTTCAGATTCTCAGTTGAAGTAAGTTTTCTCAGGCTTTCTGAATTTAGATTCCTCAGCTCTCTGGGGGATATGTTTCAGTACCACAGGAATTATTTCTCCTTGCAAGTGGGTGCAGACTTGGCTGTGTCCTCTCCTGGCACAGGAGCAGAGCGCTGTGAGGAGAGCTCCTGGTCTGCTTTGGAGCCCTGTATTTCACCAATGAGGATGCATGCAATTTTATTCATATTTCCAACACAAAAGTAAGAAGTTTTCACCATGTTCCTACAAACTGAGAATACATGAGCTATATGAACAATTCTGTGTCAATGGGAAGCAGGATGGTCATTGGTAATGTGTACGTGAGCAAGAGAGATGGTTCAAAAAAAAACCACCTATCAAAAGAAGCAGCTTTTATACAAGGAAAAAACTAAGTGATGTATCATCAGCATTGGAGACTGTGGGGCTGCAAGATCAACAGCTCATTATCATTTTTTGACCCGAGTGGTTAACTGCACTTGAGGGCTGAACTGTTTACTTTTCCAGTGAAAAATTTGTTGATGAGGACAAATATCTGTGACAGCAAACGTGATCACTTTGGAGCAGCAGGCAGCAGCTGTTTTGGAGCTGGCCTGGAGCATGTTCTCCCAGCTGCAGAGTGAAATCTTTACCTGAGAGTCATCCATGGATGTTCTGAGCTGCAAGCCAGTGCCTGAGACAGGGAGTTGCCTTTTTAACTCATTTCTTACACTGAGGTTGAGTTAAGGTGTGCTAAGGCATGAAACACAAAGGTGAGTATTGGAATAACCTGCTACAACACATGAGCAAACACGACTGTTCCAGCACCTACCTACACTTCCCACTCTGATGATCCAGAATGATGGTCTTTTATGCTGCAGCAGTAATTTATGGTGGATACAGCTGGAAATAAAATGCTCCAATAAAGTGCAACAGCCAAGTCACTGCAGTTCTGATGGAAATACAGACATAAGATGAAGTAGTCTTCATCCTTAGGCTGCTTACCAGTTAAACCAGTATCAAATAATTTTGATGTGTTAATCTCAATCTCCCCATATGTGAATTACAGGAAACCTATGTAGCATTTTTTACATGTAGTCATTACTTTTAATTTGTTTATTCTTAAGGCTTAAAAAAAAAAAGAATATTTTTCCTTAGAACTACTCATCTTTTTTGGAAAAATCAGGAGCTTCACTGAAGTCAATGAAGTATGAATGGTATATAAAACCTTGAAAGTGCTGAATCATTAAATAGCATTTAATTGAGCAGAGTAATAAAGTAACTCAGGAATGGGATCCTATTAAACTTTACATATCTCCTTGCCATGACTACAATGTGATGTGTATTCAGTTTTAAGCAGTCTGAGCAGCTGTTAACACTGGAGATGGTGCATGCTGTATTTTCACTGTGCCTATTCTCACTGCCTCCTCATTGTGCTGAGATGATATACGCCTAAGACTCTGGGAATACCTGACCCAGTTAACCAGATTGACTCTGTGACCTTGGGTCATGCACTGTGACTGATGCATTTTGATTTTTTACAAACTGCAAACGTTGGTTTTGCTGATGAGCAGGATAAGCAATAGTGCAACAACTTAGTATTTTTCCTGTATGCCAGAAATAAAAAGGCAAAGTTCATTAGTCCTTGCACAGCTCAAAACCTGGGAACCTGGACTCTTTCCTCTGAAACTCAATGTTTTGCAGCAGCAAACAGAAAATTATAATCAATAACCAGTGCTTGCCTTAGCTGCCATTTAGAAGCTCTTATCTGTTATAAAACCCTGGAATGCTCCAGTCCTTGCTGGAAGAGAGGCTGAATGTTCAGTTACATGAGAAAAACTGTATGTGTTCTAAATGATACATGTTTAAAAAATAAAGAAATTAAGTTCAGTTTTCCCTGTATTCCTTTTTAATAGTATAAAGTAGGTAGATCTTTTTCTGATCATATGGCACACTGACTGTTTTAATGCTCCTGTTTGCACAAAATTAGAGATTCTGATCACAATCATCCCCCAGAACTAGGACACCATAGCTTTCTAATAATTATATTGTTGATAATCAATATGCATTTAAAATATTTCATCTGTACTCTTGGTAAATTTCTGAAGAACTAAGAAGGGCTCTTCTGGTAGGCATTGATACTTGGAATGTTTACTACCGTCATCATCGCTCCTTGAATCCCTTTGTTCTTCATCTTGCCTCAAATTTCCATTACCTCCTTCTGGTTTTTATCTTTTCAAACTCAGTAAAGACTTTGCTCTTGGGACCGTTTCCAAATTCACTAAAGGCTTTGCTCTTGGGACCTCATCTTTCAGTTTGCCTTATGAAATACCTGTCCTTTTTAAGTATGCTGCAAAATAACAATAGCATCCTGAGGCATGAAATGGATTTAGACCCTCAGCACTTTCCATGGGTTTCACTTAGCTGGGAAGAAGAGTCATTTATCATCTCTAGAGAAAAGGGACATGAGCAGCAGAAGAGAGAGTTTTACAGGAACAGCTGATGCCTAAGTGCTGTAAGAGCAATGGATGGAGCAGAGGTTCCTCAGGGGCTGCAGGAAGCTCTGCCAGTGGTTGTACCTGTTTAGGAAAACATCTCCTGAATAAAAGCCAGCATGCATCTGGTGCAGAATTTGCAGGCTGCCTCACATTTTAGGGCATATGGTTCTAGTTTAGTTGAGAGGGACAGATTTTTATCTAAGTAGTTTGTAACCTATCTACCGTCTTGGTTCGGTGCTACCACCTTTACTTTTCTTGATATGTCATTGTCCCTGTTTATCTGCACTTTTTGTATTGGCAGTGAACTGGGTTGGATTAATTTGCATTATTTTTAAAAGGTTTACTGTGTGGCTAACTTATGTGTGTCATTAATTGCCTTTTGTGATGCTTTATCAAAATAGTAATTCTGTGAACTGGGTGCATGAAATAATTTTAATATATATAACTTACTCTGGTGACCTTCCCTAGTATTTGGTTTCTGCTGTTCTTGCTAACTGAACCTCCCGATCATCTGTGATGAAACTTTTGGAAATTATAAAACCAAAAATTGATATCAAGGTGTACTGACAAAAGCCAGAGTTAGTCTGGGTTTCTCTGACTCCTGTGGTCTGGGTTGGGAGGAGGAGGAAGCTGCATTAGATGGGGTCTGTATCAGTCTGTAGAAGAGGCTGTGCATCATCCCTAATGTTACATAAGGATTGTTATTCTGTCACTCCCAAGGTGAGTGTGTACTGAGTTTCCCTGTCTGCTGACTGGGGGGTGGGGGGCACTAATAAGGTCTAAGTGTTTTCTGTGGGTTAGGAAAGAATTTGTGAAGCCTCAAAAATGGTTGTGTATAAGCCTCCAGGTAAGTTTCCATGTACCTCCTAGTGCCAGGTACAAGCCTCTTTTCATCGTGCTAGCTCCAAGAACTTTGGGACCTCAGGGAGAAGGGGCGTGTGCTTCCAGGTTGGATTTCAGCTGAGGACACAGCATCTCCCCTGCTCACAGAGGGGCTTTGCTGTGTCCTGTCTCTACATACACATATCATGTGCACATTTTGGTTTGGGACTAGGCACATGCCCGTGGGTCCTGCACAGCTGGTGTGCCTCGGAGTTAAAACACTTTTTATCATGAAATACAGGTAATTGGATGGCTTCAACACTGAGCAGACAGCTGTGTATTTAAATGTGACCTTATACCCAGTCAGTCTCATAACCTGCATTTTGAATATGGTATTTAGGTAAATGCAGTGCTGAGCCTGAGGAGGTGTTAGAACTGACACCACAACGGTGTGCTAATGAGTTGCAGTGTTGAGATTTGGCCTTTGTTTGGGCTCAGTTGCAGTCTAACCAGATGCAAAAATATGTAGACAGTAACTTGTTCACTGCTGAAACAAGCCTAGCAGGGCAAAGGTGAGACTCACGTGTCAAAGGTGGTGCTACAGACAGCTGCCACAAGACTGCCAGGGACACTTCATATTTCCAATTGAGAGAGGACTGGGATGAGGCTTCAAAGCAGTGAGTACCATCTGGACATGTCCATGAGAACTGGGATCTGTTGTTTGAGATGGGGGGATTTGTTATTAGTATAAGGTTGTTCACTGTGTGTTGAGGTTATCTTGACACAGGAGGAGAGGCTCTAAACACCTGATCTGTGCCATATTTGTGCAGCCACAGTGAATCAGGGCTGCTTTGCCCTTCTGCTGCCTGGAGGTGCTACCTAGGTGTCAAGGCTCATTCAGTAAATGATGCAAGGATCTGGAAAGCAGAACGTAAGTATCTCAATGAATGTTCCATGGCAGTGGTGCACTTGTTATGTATACTACAGCTGTATAGAAAAATCAATGGTTTTGACAGTGAACTAAATCTTTCTCTGTCCTTCTGTGTCCTGCCTAGATTGAGTAGAGCCAGTGTCCTGCCAGTAATTGCTGGAAGTGGAGGAGAAGGGTAAGCAGGGTGGAAAAATTTGCTCTGTGCTGCCTAGACCACACTAAGTTATTGTTTCATGCACTGCCTTTTCTCTTCTTTTGCAGGAGCTGTAGAATACTGACACATGGAGAAGCACAGAGATATTCATATTCTGGCTGACTGTTTCTAATAAAGATATTTTTATTGCAATTGAAAATTGTCTCATGATCCCATTTCCTGTGCCAGTCAGCATTGGTTTATCCTCATTTCAAGCGTGATTCTGCTGAAAAACACTCTGCCCGGTGGTATGTGTTGGTATTGCTTCAGACTGAACAGCCAACAATTATCTGGGACACAAGCGTGAGCAGCACAAAAGGAAGAGGGAAAAACAAATCCTGTGTATGAGTGTGCAGGTGGTGTTCTTGTATGCTCAGTTCTTAACAACAGTGGAAATAATCTCATAGTTGCTTGTAAACTGTTACATTCAGATGACAAATGAACTTTTTTGTTTATCACTGCTGACTTTTCTTCTTTGAATGGTTAAATAATCACCATGAGGTATTTTCATTTAGTATGGATCCAAATCCTTTTGGATCATGTTCACGTAATTTACTCACTGCATTTATATCTATTGCGTCAGTCATCCTGTAATTATCATATGATTTAGTATTACATTTTTTTTTATTTTTGTCCTAAGTTAATTATGTGCTGCTCTATGCCTACTGCAGCAAGTAAACTCTATTGTAGTATCATAATACTCTATGGTTATTTTTTTACTGCTCTTGGTAATTTTCTTTTCACATTCAAACAGAAAATAAAAATGGAAATATAAAAAATAACCTGGTAATGGAGGTGCATGAAATGGGACAGTATATTAGTTCTCAGCAGAATTAACTAAACAATTTAGGGCTTCATTGTTCAATATTTAAATACAAAGTAACAGAAAAGAGCCAGGCAAAATGAATCAGAGCAAGCAGTTTACAGAGATGAAAGTGAGAGAAAAAGCACTTTATTTGCCGTTAAGAGCATTAATACTTCTATTAGTAGCTTCCCACACCTTGCTGTTGATTGCTAGATGTGTAAGTTGTTTCCTCATTGAAATAATGACCTTAGTCACCTGCAGTTCAAGGTTTTGAGGAATGCAGGGAGCACGGAGGGAAGCCAGCTGATGAATTTCCATAGGGCAGTGCTGCTGCCTGCCTGCCTTAGCCTGGCCTCCCTCTAGCACTTCCACTCCTGCCAATCCTCTGTGCCACAAGATAAAGTTCTCCAGTGCTAGAAAGACTTGAGTATCTCTGTGCAAGCCAAGAGTGTTTAAAATCGATGCCTACAAAGACTTTGGGTGTTTTCAGAGTGTTAGTTGACTGTAGATTTTGAGAAATGCAGTATTGGACTTAATAAGAGTTACTTTTGTGTTGCTCTTGATTTCTGACTAGAACACATGGAAGTCAGTGGATATTTTGATATCATGTCTGGTATTTCTAATATAATGTACAGAACCTGAAATCAGGATCCAGTGTGTGACTAGACTGACATATGAAGTGAGCCTGTCCTTTTCCTGATTGGCTCCAAATTCCCTAAATCTAAAAAACTAGATATATTTCTCAACAGTGTTATGAAATTGAATATGTACAAGTAATTTGGTGCAATTGTGCAAAGCCAGGAGTATCTTTGTTTCATCTCTTGAACTTCCATTCTTCTCCTCCCTACCTTTTCTCTTTTGTACCTTCCTGATAATTTTCTTTTTTTTTTCCTAATGTACCTCTGTGGACTTTCTTTTTGTGTTAGTTTCATAAATCTACTGATCAATTAACTTACTCTGTGTAAGTGTGCTGCTGTTTACAGCAGTGACTGCAAATCAGTTGTATCACAAACTGCTCTATTTAGCTTTAATGGAGAGTACAGCATGCACACTCTGAAGTTTTACTCGTTTATTATCATAATGCCCTCTCCTGTACCCAGAAGTGATGCAGCATTTGAAAAATGGAAATCACAATATACACTAACTTCACCAGCTCATAAAATATGAATGCTCAGAAAATGAATATGGCAGTGTTAAATACAGTTAATCAGCTTTAGAAAAACAAAAATACGTATTTATCACTATAATACGTACATGCATGGGATATTAATGAAAAATACCAGATACTTCATTTTCTGTGTTTATTCTACACTGTGCTCATTACTCTCATTCAAATAATTTAAATTTCCTTTCAAGATAAGGACGATTTGCTGCTGATGAGAAAAGTTTGGATGTCTTCTGTGCCATATTTTTCTTTGAGGCCATGAAGTAGAGTCTATGCACTGAATATAAAGCCAGCTGGGCTGGAGATTTTGTACAATACAGTGGACTGACAGAGTAGACCTCTAAAATTGTTGAGCTGTAAATAGTTGAACATAGTGCATTGTTAGGAAGTGTATCATAAAAATATAAGACTTTATTAAACTCAAATTAACAACCTGTTTCAGTGAGAGTGTGGGACTGTGACTTCTGCTGAATTTTGGTAAAGGTTTTTTATGCTTCTGTACTTTAGCTACTGTCAAAACCAAGAAAGTGGCCTTGGTTGAGTGTTTGTTGAATGAATGATGAAGAGAAAATTACGAACACAAATGAATATTTTATTTCAGTCAGTTTTTTACTGTGAATCTATCTAGTGTGTTTTAAAAATTTCTCTTGCCTGATGGAGTCTCTTTTCAAGGTAAGGTGGTACCAGAGCATCTCATTCTTTCAATTAGTAGTGAATCCTGTCTTGAAATAAGATGGCTGACCATTGGTGGAAGAAGGTGAGTGAATCCTATGGAAATCCTGTAGAACAAATCAAGTCACTTTAAATTTATTCCATAAAATTACTTAAAGGTGAACTGGAGAGAAAAAGTAGATGTAATTGTCCTAAAATATGATGTTTCTTTGAAGTTAAATAGGTATTCATGTGCTTTTTTCAAAAAAATACCTATTTTAAGCACATATTCTAGTCAAGTTTTTGTTCCAAAAGAATTATGAAAAATATTCATTTAAACCTCAGGTAAAATATGGAAATTTGGTTATTTATTTTTTGCTGAATACAAGTGGTGATTTGTGAGAACTACTCTGGATGGTTAATATCTTACTTGTCAGTATTGAGTCAAAGGTTCTTATTTGACTCTGATGCAATTGATGTGGATAGAGGACAGCTGAAAGAATTCAAATGTATTCCTTGGCACTGATGCTGCTTTATCCAACCTTATGTCAGGAGTTGTTTTTCTCAAAGGGTGAGTAATGTAATGCCATTGACTTGTTTTTTCAAGTGATTTGTAATTTTTTCTATACCTTTTAAAAGTGTTAGTATCCATGTTTCAGCTATTTTGATGGTTTCATTGCTTCAACACCTTGTGGATCAGGTTTAGCATCTGTAGGCCATGAATCAGTTTGGTGATCATCCCCTTCAGTCTGCTCAGCCATGTTCAGTGAAAGCTGGACAGTCTTTGTGCAAAGAAAATTCAGACTTGCCTTTAAGTTTGCAGGTATAACTCTTACTGTGGCAAATGCCTTGTGAATTCAGAACTGGAATGTGCTCCAGACACCATACTGGATGTCCAGCCTGTGTTCCTGGTTCTGGTGGTGCTAGTTCAGCAAAAATGGGGCATGGTCTGTTCCCCTTTCGGTACTGTGACAAACGTGGTGGGAAAACCATTCACTTTTTAAGAAGCCCATTCTTTGCCTCTCCAATCCCCCAAATGTGCTCCATTTCCCCAAATCTTTCTTCAAGTTAAATTTGCAGAGTTTCTTCTCTTAATAAAGTATGCTAATAAAAATTCCTGAAAATTGCATTATATGATTCACTTGTCAGGGAATTATCTTCCCATAATACCTCCCATGATGTAACACTACTTTTTCTCCCATTCTATACTCCTCATTTTATGGTACCAAAGTGCGTACTATCAATCCTTTCATTTACACTTCTGTCATCTTTATTGCTTGCTCAATCACTTTGATACCTTCATCTTATCCTTCCTTTTTTTGCTCTCATTGTTTTAAAAAATAGAGATGGTTGTGTTGGTAGCACAGCTGTGCTGAAGAACCTGCTTGCAAAGTCTTCTGCTGTTCAAAGGAGTCTGTCTCTCCCTGTCATTACTCGTGTCACTGTTCTTGAGA
Organism: Toxostoma redivivum; assembly: GCA_013397375.1. NCBI lineage: Eukaryota > Metazoa > Chordata > Aves > Passeriformes > Mimidae > Toxostoma > Toxostoma redivivum. The sequence goes on from VXBI01002688.1 coordinate 237,255, forward strand.
ACAGCTTTTAGCTCTTCACTTCCTCTGGGTGTTTTCCTTGCCTCTTCCATCATTTCTCACAGCTCTGCAGCCATATCTCACTCCCTGCTTATTTTGGTATCACCATTACTTCTGGTGTCTTTTTTCCCTTAAAATTAAGTCTGAAATGTTAATTTTTCTGCATTATTCATCAGGCCGTATATGAACACCTGCATCTATTATTCAGAACTCCTTATTTCTTTTATGCTAGAGCCTAGAACCTCTTGTATAATTCAGTAATAAATGAGAGCCTTCAGATTATTCAGAGGTTTTTTTGCCGACCTCATGTTTATCTCCCAACTGTCTCTTAGTTAATTGTGCAGAGCCCTGCAGTGCAAGGAGCTACAGAATAATTGTTAGAATAATTTAGAGTATCCCTTTCCTCTTTGCTATTCCTATCTTCATGCACTGGCCTCTCTGTGCAATATATTTGAAGAGGTTCTTAGTCTAGAAAAGATTATTTACTAGCATACAAACATTTTTTTCTCCAATTCTTTTCTCCAATTTTTTATCTGAGAGTATTACTTGATAGATACTGCTTTTTTACCTTTAAGGAGGTGTTAATTCAATTTTTAAAAGTTTTATTTTGCTTTATGCCACTCATTATGCTCCCACATGTACTTTTTTTATTTATGTTCTCTTTTTTCTGAAACCTCTGTCCTCTAGAGCAGTAGTTGGTGTTCCTGTGAGTTGCCTATTTGTAAAATGGATGTCCCAGAACTTCTGCATGATTCTGGATAGAACCTGAAGGTCTCTAACCTGAGGCTCGAAGCAGGGTCAGCTCAGCTGCCACCAGGCTGCTCAGGACTTTATCCAGATTAATCTTAAAAACCTGGGACTGCACAACTTCCCCAGGCAACTTGTTCCAATGCTTGACTGTTCCAGTGGTTAAAGTTATATCTAGACAAAATGGCTCAATTTGTTATTTATCTAGAAATACTCTGGAATAATGTATTTTCTCCTACTTGATATTTTGTGATTCAGACAAATAATTGCTTACTGATACTCAATTCTCCACTTAGTTACAATGCTGTGCTCTGGGTATGTAAAAAAGAATTTAGTCTCAGTTTTGATAGTCCTATTTTTCTTGTCCTGTCAAAGCTAGACTAGTCCTCATTTATTTATGTCATTTTACTGCTAGAGAAAGTATGTGATATAACTCTAAAGTAAACTTCCCTCTGCAGCTTTGTAATTATCCAGGCCTACAGTACATTATTTTATCAGCTTTATGCAGAAGCAAGTTTTAATAGTAATGAGTTGCAGTCCATTGTTTTGGATTAGGTCATCACAACTGAAATGCCAGGAAGTTATTCTGTTCTAGACACCTTTGCTTATTTACTGTATGTTTGTGATACTGAGAATTTTTCATCTGGTACCTGGTTTCACATTAAATTCTGTATGCAGGAAAAAATGTAAAGAACAACTGGAGGTATTGAGATTTCTAATGGCCACAAAGATGTGCAAAGCAGTTTAACAATCTTGACAGTTTACAGAAATATGGTGTTTAACCTGCTGTGGTGCCTCATATCAGACCTTTTCACAGAATTCAATCACAAGAGTGCCAGAAACAATAGATTCACCAGCAGTTTGTTGAGCTTTTTAAAATCTTTTGGGTCTAGCATGAGAGAATTAGACTGTTTGATACAGCTCCCATTATATAATGCAGTCTCCTCTTCAAAGAGTCTTAGTAAAAGAGTGACAGACTTCAGAGAATGCAATCTAAATAAGGCCTGGCTTTAAACAACATAAACACACTTTGATTCATAAGTGCTTTCATTAACATATACTTTTGCTATAACCTGAATGAGGAGCATGAACACAAAAACTGGATTAACAATCAGGATTGAGTCCCACCTCAGGTTTGAAAATCTATAAGAAGGGGTTTTTGATTGCTCTCATGCTGTCTTCCTTTCTAACATTGTCTATATTTAAATTGCTTTAGTCGCATTATATATTCCAAATACAACTCTATGAAACTGTTAATAAATTTAAAATAATTAAAATGCCTCTTTAAATACTTTCTTAACTTTCCTATCTTACTTTGTTTTAGCGAATATTGACACGTTATTGTCATCTAACTTGAATGTAAAATGAACTAATAATTTTCACTAACTTTATTTTTCACTTTCTTCACCAAATAATTATGCAGTAAGTTCTTTTTTTTTTTTCTTACTAAGAAGCCTGAATGCAGCTGTGTAAGATTTTTTTAGTTAGCCAAACAGAAAAAGAAAAGTAATCGCAGAAGATCTTTCCATTTAGGAAACCAAAGGTAATCTTTTGTGCTTTTAGCAAGAACATTGTTTGTTAGGTTCATTGCTTGTGGTATTTTTAAACTTTTTTTTCCTGCAGTTTTTTGGAAGTATTTGTTAAAATAGCTCTGCCATCTTTGACTGTACCTGAGGCATTTAGTTGGGAGAAGCCCAGAGGGATCTCAGGGGCCGGAGCCCTGACTCCACCTGGTTTCACAGAAAGGGGAGCTGGTCCTGGAGCACAGGTGAGAACACACACAGAGCTGCAGGAGGGCATGGATTCACTGAAGGAGTGATGGCAAGAAACAGAGAATTTTGACCATTATTTTGCTTGCTTAACCAGCAAGAGATCTGTGTCTTTTTGAAGAATTTGATTCTGCTGCACTCCTGGATATTAACGTGAGATTTCTCTTGTGCACTGCAATAAAATTCATGGATGCAAACTGATTTGAAACTGCTTGTATAGTTAGTGAACAAAAGTAATTTCAGATAACACATAATTCTCATTTAAAAGTTGACAGAATTGTATCTGAAATGAATATAAGTGATTAAAAATATATGAAAACCATATTTTTGTATCCCAGGTGCTGCAATAGATGCTGACTTACAGTTCTAATAATAATTCCCAAGAAATAATATAATTGTGATTTCTTTATGTAATCTGGTATTCACGTATTTTTATCATTTCATGTGTCAAAGATTTGTTTGACACTGTGGGGGATTGAAAGATAAATGTCGACAAATGTCCTATATCTTATGAAAAATTGTTAGTGGCTAAACGTATAAATGCATTACTGTATAAGATAAAATAAATCTTAATTCATGACAGAAAATCTCAGAGGAACCAGATCTAAAATTCAAAGTTTCACGAAAAAAAATACAACTCAGGGGTTGTAAATGGAAAATTAACTGATCTCGCAAATTCCTTTAGTCTGTGTGAATACCTAAACCAGCTATCCAGTGTAAAGTTTCCTCCTTTATTTCTGTAATCCTTTGTAGTGTTCTATTTTCACTAAAGCATGTACACACACACTTAATTAAAATAACTTTTTTTCCCCTTTTATGTTATGCACAAACACACAACTTCTAATTTGTTCCAATCTAATTTACTGATCTAATCATGTGTTGTGTAGTGATCCAACCCATTTTGTCCAGGCACATTTATAGCAATGCATGAAATTAATGTTCCTTTCCTTAAGAATGCTGTTAATATGGACCATCATGTTGTGGGTGCTCTGCTTCTTGGGGATTTTTCTGTGGAGCAGAAAGCAGAAAGGAACCAGGTTGTCTACTGCTAGGAAGTATTACAGAGGGAAATGGTTTCTTACTCTAAATTTAATCATTCTAGGTTAATAAGTTTGTTGCTACTGTAAAAATCCAAAGTACCCACACAGGTAAGGAGTTTTGCAGTTCATTAGTTTAATGTCACTGAATCAGAAGGCCTCAGCTCCTGAGATGAACCAGTCCAACAGTCCATTACCAGAGAAAGCAAATTCTGTGTGAGAGAACTGCTTGGGCAGCAGTGCTCCTATTCCTCTGCCTGCCTGAAGAGGCACAAGGGCTGTGCTCAGGAGCTGAGCTGAGCTGCTCACCCACTTGCCACACACACATCAGTCTGTTCTGCCTAGCTTGTCTTATGTAGGGATAAATAAACAACTAAAGCTGTGTCCAAAACCACAGGGGTACCTTTATAAAATAATCAAAAGCCATTTATGTTTAGCTGCTAGTGTTGCACTTGGTGTTTTCAAGAGCATTTGTTATGAATACAGTGAAGAAATAATGTTCTATTGTCCAAAATACTGTGTATGAAATGTCTGAGCCCTTCTCTATGCTGCTGTGCCTTTCTGCACCTACTGCTAAATTGCAGCTTTTTAGGGAGGAGACAAGTAGTGTCTGAAAAACACTCATGTCTGCTGGATTGCTTCCCAGTGCTGTTTGCTCAGCACGGAGTGCCATGGATCAGGGCTGCAAAATGCTCACAGCCCTCCTGTTGACCCATGTTTTTATGCCAAATTGTTTAAGACACAAGCTGATGTAGGCAGGAAAGTAAAGTTAAAAACAGGAAAGTCCAGTGCCTCTTCAAGAAAACAAGGTGACACCCCTTTTGTTGTTGGTTAGGAAGCAGTGTAATCAGCTGGAAAAGGCAGCAGTGGTGCTATGAAACACTGTGATTTTGTTGCTGTAAGGAAAAGGGGTTGTTTCCTGTTGTTACCCTAAAAGCCATGTCTGGGGATGGTGGTTCTCATGGCAAAAGGGAAGGCAGGAGTTTTGCTGAGGAGACAAATCAGGAAGTGCTGCAGCTGAGTCAGAAAAGGTGTGTTGGTCCGGGGAGAAACGTCAATAAAATTTGCCTCATGGATCAGGAGAGGAGGGAAGGTTGTTCCAGTGTAGGTGAGACCTGTGATGCCATGAACCACTGTTGCAAGCTGCTGCTTTTGCAGATGTGAGAAATGTTTTTTTGGCTGTTCTGTGCATGATATGGGGTGTCTGATTCAGAGTTCATGGCTTTGTACACTGCCTAGTAAATGTGCCATGGCTGTTTCACAGTGGGATCTCATTAATTTTGCTTCTCATGCAATCAAGTGTTCCTTGTCCATATTTTTATTGACATTTATATTTTTGAAAATGAACTCATCTTTTTTCTTTATTTAATTTCTATGACATTATGCCTTTTAAAAATTTAGTTTAGTTAATCCAGTTTGCCCTGGTAAAACTCCTATATACCCTCATGTACTACTGATTTACACAATCTAAGTGTATCCTAATCTTTGGGTGTTTTAAGGTATAATTGTGCTGAAAGTCTACTGGAAGGATGTATGGAGCTTTAACAGACACAATTATTGTGTCATATAATTCAAAGCCATAAGAACAGTGCAATTTTAAGAGGCAATGTACAATTAATCACTCCTCTCCGTGTCTTCCACAGAAAATAGCTGATGTTTTGTATGTTTTGGTACATGTCACACATTGCCTGTTCCAACAACAGCAGATGATAAGGCACTGACCCCAAGCCCTTATGAAAGTAAAATTTCCAAGCTGAAATTGAATCAGAGTTGGATTACATATGGGAAAAGTATAGTATATAAAAAATATAGCACTGTAGAAGTTATTGTAGAGAAGATATTAGGAAACCATTTACTTGCTTATCCCTCACAGGTGACTTGTAGAGTGAAAGCAAGGCTGTGGCACTTAGAGCCATTACTTACAGCATAAAGGAAGGAATGAAGCAACATCCAAAAGAACAACTACAGAAGAGAAATGTGCATTTATTGTCTTGGTTAAGTGAATGAATTCTGCTTGTAAGTGGCATGAACTTTCTCTGTGCAGATATGTGCATCTCCACAGAAAGCACAGTGTGGATTTAATAGGAAGTTTTTGCTGTTGACTTTGATGGAAGGCTTGGAAAATACTCACCTCAACAGAGCTATGCTCTCTTACTCCGTTTGAGGACCTGTCCCTATTATTTTAATTAAAAAGCAGCAGACGAAATCTGATCATACAGAGCCTTCTCCATACCAAATCCAAAGTTAAAATTAATTCTTTGTGCTCAGTGTAAAACTGAATTTAGCAACCATGTCATGTAAGCAGACCTTCTGCAGCATGCTCTGAAAGGCTGTGTCATGGGAGAAGCAAAGGAAGCAATTGCAACATTCACTTTTCCTTTTTATTGCCAGAACCATGCCAGAAATGTTGTTAGGGAGCAACATTTAATTAAACTGTTATCAACTTAACTTTGGGGTATTTCATAATCTCACCCTTGGCATTGTCTTTTTATTAGGAAAAGGCTTAAGTGACTATGAAATATAATGAAAGGGCCGTGGGGAGGGCTCACACACCACAAAGCTGCTAATCCACTGGAGACTTTTGTGGGAAGTGAGCATTTTTCAACAGCAATGCAGAGCTTTGAAGGTTATCAGGACCTTTTATCTTCTAGTCAGCTTTCTCTGAACTTCAAACTCTAACTGTGTGAAGTACATCCTAGCAAATACCCACTGAGCTTGAGGTGGAAAGACCAATGTATTGCTGCTTTTCCTCAAATGTTTTAGCCCCTTATAGCTGTTTATTTGCTTTACGTAGCGTGGGAGCCTGAGTGAGAGTCCAGGACATTAAGCACAATACATGTTCAGTGCTCAAGGGAGTTTATTGTGCAGTGTTAGGTGGTGTTCAGACAATGGGGGTTTGACACTGCAAATACAGAGATAAATATACCTGTCTTGACCTCTAACTAAAATAAAAGATCCAGTCTGATCCAGTAATAGCAGGAGAGCAATATTTTCTTCTCAGGTTTGTTGTTCTTGAGTTAGCATTTGATCAACTGGGAACAAGAATGGTGCTTGCAGTTCACTTTCATATTTTATTTCCTATCTATATTCTTTTTATTCAGCATGGAAGAGTCTTAGCCATAACTGGGAACAAGGTGTCTGAGAAAATACTGACTGACTGACATTTGAACTCACTCTCTTGTTAAGCCTTGCAAAAAGTAAGGAGAACAGTTTGCTATGTGAAGGAAGAAATAAACTCCAAGAGCATCTGAGCAGATATAATTATTTGAAAGGAAGTTAATAGGTATTTTTTTTTTAATCCTGTTGGCAGAATTTGGAGTTTCTACTGCTCAATAGAGCTCCTTTGGTTTGAATCTGCTATTCCTATCCACACACTCCCAGTGATCACTCTGGGAGCTGCCATCTCAGTGTTTAGTGAAACATGCCCATGTCAGGCACTTTAATACAGCTTTAAGTGACAGCAGTATTGGGCTGTCCCCAGCCTCATTTACTGGTGAATAATCATGTCATGCAAAGTCCATTACTGCTGTTCTGTATCCGTGCTGCTGGGCTTGCCTATCACTAGCAGCTAACAAAGAAGCACAACATAAATTAGCCACTTAATTTAAATCAAAATGCAGCTGGAGCATTCATTAGGCTACTTGAAAAATCTCATCTTAACTGTCAAAGCTAAATACTTCCACCAGTTGTTGCTTGTTTGCTTGTTTGTTGTTTTTCTTAACAGTGAAAAGTTCTGGAGCTTTGAAGTTAAATTCTCTTAAATTCTCATCTTAAATTTTTGGGGGAGGAGAGGTAAGCTTGTTTGCTTTATAATTTTTACTGAAGATGTAGTGTCCCAGTGTGGTACAATAATTTACATAAATATCAGTCCTGACTTTTTAACTATTGTCACCGTGCCTTCCACAGAACTTTAAATATTGTGATCTCTATCAAATGAATTATTCATAGTATTAATATAGATACCACTTGCTTGCTTTTCAGGCTTACTGAAATTTCTGTAAACCAGAGAGTGCACATCCTTCACTTGTCACTTGGCTTGAGCCATTTCCCCACATCAGAGGTACCAAAATCTGCTGTTCAGTGGAGTTAAGAGAGCACAGTAAGCCCTGGCTGTGATCTGGACATTCACTGTGTCCAGTTTGCTCCTGCCATCAGCAGCAGTTGAGTAAACATTTCAGAGAACATCATTACCTTTCTTTTCTGTGCATGTATTTTCTATTTATAATCTCAAATCCTCACTTCCTCTGTTGCATTCTCTCACACCCAGTTAGCTGTTAGAAGAAAAATCAGTGATTTGTGTTTAAAATACCAGAACTGGGCTAATCAGATGCCTCTGCTCATGCTAGCAGAATGATGTCTGAAGTGAAGCTAACTGGATAATGTCTAAGCACTACTTAACTAAGGCCTCAGTACAAAGCAGCACTCCCAAAATCATGAACTGAATTTTGTCTGCTCCTCAGCTGAGCTCCTCCCAGCTGTGTCCAGGTGGAGTAGCAGCAGGATGATGGAAATCACTGCTCTTGTGGCATTTATCCCTGGGATTCTCTTGAGGAGTGAATCATGTGCCATGAACATATTCACCATGCAGACTAAACCAAGTCTTGGACTTGGCAGACACAAAATCTGTTGCAGGGGCAGACTTTGAGACAATCTGAATTTTACTCCTGTGAATTAACTGAAGTTAATTCACTCGTTTCTTCAGTCAAATATTTTGACACAATCTGAATTAATCAGCCTGCTCCTCAAAAAAATATTGAAAAGGTCATACAAATTAACATCTGATTTGGAAAAGGGATTTGTATTTAAAAAAAATAAATAAGCAGGAAGGAGACACATATCCTACCTGAGTGCAGTAACTGTTATGTTAAAAATAATTAGGATATGAGACAGGAAGTATCTCTAAATATATGTAAAGAGCAATTTTCATTAAAATATTTGAACTCAGGTTTTACCCTGTTCTCAGTAAATATAGAGGTTGGGATTGGGAGCTCACTTTTTTTTTTTCAATTAACAGAGAGAAAAATCTATTTGATACAATCCAAGTGGTTTACCATGCATTGCAGGTAAACCTGGTAAATTGACTATATGCATCTCCCAAATAATTTCACTTGCTTATTAGTGATAATTGTTGCTCATTAGTGAAAAAAAGTTGGAATCAATATGTTAACATCACAGAAATAGCAACAAAATGCCAAATGTCTCCAGTGTAGCATTTATCTAAAGTTCTTCCCTGGTACTTCACTTAGACAGCTCTGTGTTCTATTGCATGGTAAGATTTTCTACAATTTAGGCTAAAAAATCTTTTTTTTCATAGTATCTTTTATGTGACATGGCTATAATTTTTAAAAATCTTTCCTTCAGTGTTTTTGTCTGGAGGGGAAATTTTTTTGGAGCATGCAAGAGTATTCAGTGGTCCAGAGAGCAGTGCTTAGGCATTATTTTACATATATATATGTTATATATATAAATATTCATTTAATGGTGATATTTATAGTTTCCCATAGACTTGAAATGTTTCAGTAGAGAGGGTTTAACAGGGTACAGTTTGGCAGAGCAGGAAAAATTTGTTTAGATTGGATTTATTTAGACATTTTTTTCCTTCTTTCACTGCAGTTTCTATGAGCTGCTAAAAAGCAGAGCTGTTGCTGACATTTGGCTATTTGATTAACATGAAAAGGCTTTTGCCTCATTTAATATGAACATTTTTGAATATGTAAAACCCCTTGTATTTAATTTTCATATTTTTGTCTTGCAAATAAAACTGCATTGCTGAATCTCTAGTTTTAGGATACATAAAGAGTAGTTTGTGCCTGTTAGGGAGGAGCAGATGTTTTTGTTTCTTGTCTTTGAAGAGATTTTATGAGATTACAAAGTTCTTCAGCCAGTAGAGTTTTTCACTGGAATCATACTATAAACTGGGTTAGGGACAATATTTTGATACTGAATAAACCTATATGATAAATAAAAGTTATCTTTGATAGGAAATCAAGCAAATTCTAACCTCAAAAAAAAGTTTCTGGGCTATGTTGACTTCATAGGTCTTAAAAGGTCCTTGTGTCCTGAGATGACTTTTATATCAAAATGATCCAGCTCTGTTGCAAATCAAGCAGAAGGATTTAATTGAATTCTTAAATGCAAAGCTAAATAGATTTTATTTTCTATGACCTTCAGAATTAACCCCTATATTAGAAGTTACTGCTGTTGTTTATTACAAATTCCTTTTTAAAGACAATAGGTTAATACACAGAAACCAGAGGTTTGAATGAAAGATAAATATACAGGGCTTCAAAACTATGAGAGGTTGATAATGTTTCCTTAAGAGCAGCATCCCTGTGTTCCAATAGATAGGATTCTTGTAAAAGATCTTTATAATTAAATAACTATTATTAGTTGTATAAGATATAAGCATGCTATATTTCTGTACAAATAAAAAGAAGATAAGGTTGTTATAAATCTGGTTAGACATTTGATAATTTTAACACTAGGCAAAGCTCTCATTTGGAAAGGTTGAAATAAAGTTCATATAGTACTTCAAAATAAATGGTTGCATTATTCCAGAGACCTGCATTCCCATGTGGAGAGCAGCAGTCAATAATGAGAACAAGTTATCTTTTGTTTTGTAAGCTAGGCAGAGAGAACATACTGTATAAGGCAATTTAGAAGGCATCAAAAAGTGAGATTATATCCTCCTGGATACCCACAAAATTTCCTTTCATTGAAACTTTGCCTTCATGGGTATTTATAATTTTGGACAGAAACAAGAGTAATGCTAGAAAAGCAGAGTAAGGTACAGTAGGGTGTCAGGTAGGACCAGTGCATGCCTTGAACAGTCATGTGTACATGAGCTGCTTGATCTCTGTTTGGGAGTTTATTTAGAAAAAGAAAGAGATTAATTTTTATTTTTTTTTTAAGAGAGAAGTTTGTCCTCATCATTTATTTTGTTTCTGCTAAACCTGAGAGGCTTTCCAGGTAGTAAAACACTTTGTTCCTATGGAATAACCCAGTAGCTTCTTGGACCACTGACTTTTCTCAGGAAATGCAGTGCTTGTTTTGATTGTATTAGGGATGAGCTTTCTTCCTGGGTACTTGCTTCATTACCTAAACTTGTTCTAATTATTAGTCATGGAATATTGCCAGAGGAGATTTAGCACACAGGAACAGGAGCACTTGAGAAAGACTGACTGACAGAGAGGTGTGTGTGTGTGTGTCTGCATAATCCTACTGCAAAAATCCCAGAGTTTAGCCCATATTGGGTAGCTCCAGTCTGTCTTTAAGACAAGGTTATGTTGGTCCATGTTGTGTGCATGTTATTCAGCATCTCTTCTTTGATAGCAACACTGAAGTTTACTGAAGCTGCAAGCATGCAAGCAGAGGTCTGTTGCATTTCAGCACTGTGAGAACTGGCCAGCGTGCATGTGGGAAGTTCTGAGAAATCAAGTCTTCTCCATTTCTTCAAATCCTTCCTTCTTATCTTTAGTCATTTCATCCCTCTCTCTAGCTAATTCCCTAAAGTAGAGAAATACTTACGTGTGTCTCTTAATTGGTATCTGAAAATGTTTATTCTTAGGCTCTGGAAGTGTAATTAAAAAAAAAAAAAAAGGCAGCAAACCCAAATGCCTCTAGACAGATATTTAAACTTTGAGGCTTTCTTTATCTCAGCTGTTTCCACTCCATTATTCACAGCAGGGGGCTTTATATCACTTGTACCTCACCATCCACAAACTTGTTCTGTCAATTTCAGCCCATTTCATACTAAAGATTAATTAACAAGATCTGAATTTTCTTTAACCGTTGTGGAAACTTTGGGGAAAACCCTAGCATGTGTATGCAATTGCAACACATAAACCACATGAACTTAAACAAGATAGTTGAGGTAGCAATAGGATTCAGAAGAATTTACACAGACTTTCGAAGCACCCTGATGGGAGGATGATTTCCCTGTTATGTTTCCTTTCCCAGACACTCTGGAAGAGTTACCTGGTAGTGAACCCAACACCAAACTAGAAAGCATAAAAGGGTGAGGTTTGATCCAGGGTAAATTTGGATCTTGCATCTGGAGAGTGTTTCATATCTCTTTGTGCTATTGGATGTTGAAAAGTTTTGGAAATTATTTTTTCAGAGATTCTTTCAGAAGCACTTCCAAAGTTCCTTTTCTGCTTCTGGGTTGTGGCTATTCTCTGCCTGGTAGGGAAATGATGACAGCCTTCATTGCAGTTTGTTTAGCTTTTATCCACAGAATAAAACTTAAGGACACTTTTGAAAAATCCTTGTATTTTTCTCAACTATTTAAAGCATTTTCTTCTGTGGGAAGGACTCCAGTGAGAAGAATCAGCCAATAACTCTTTTCTATCCAGGTCACAGAACTTGTAGAGCAACTGTTCATAAAATTATTCTACTAAAATGATTTGGGTTCTTTTCAACAATTTGACCTTGGTTACCATAAATAAGTCTTGGAAATAATTTATTTTTAGCATTCATACTGGTCTTTATTAAAAATGTGATAAATCTGATAGTAAGCTACAAATGTTACTGCAAGAGTTACCTCTTAAGTTATTTCCTAGTCACTGGCCTAAACTTTTGAATCCACTGAAGCAAAAATATACACTTTAACACAGTCACTTACTGAAGTTCAACATCCCATAAACAGCCTCGAGGACTGGATGAATTTGGAGACATTCACAGCATTTGATGGAGATGTCAGTCATGGTTCTCTCTGTAAATTCAACTATTACAGGTCAGAAATCACTGCAGGACATCATTTGGCTCGAAAGTTGTGGAAATTTAGGCTGATTTCAGAATACCCAGAGTATGATGCTGTTTTTGTCTAAAGATAAAAAAACAAACAAAAAAGTTTAGAGTAGTGTGAGGTGAAACCTCCGAGTGCTCTCAGGCACCTAACTTGTCGGGTTGTTTCTTCAATGAGCCAAGTAGCTAATAGTTGTTATAAAGTTGTTTATTGCAGAAGCACATCAGTCTCAAAGCAAAAGTCATAGGCACTGAAGTCCATGCTAAGTTTTGGTATAAAGTCCCAAATAAAAGCAGAAACAAAGCAAAAGCAATGACAAAAAGCAATGGCAAAAATCACCAGCTCTCCCTAATGCATGTTCTTATATAGAAACTTCCCAACAAGCTAAGACACAAACTCAGACCAATATTTTTTAACCTACTGGAATTCTAGTTTCTTAGCACGTCAGGCTACATATAAACTATGCATATGGTCTGTCTTGTTCTATCTGAAAAATGTAAGCAATATTCTTACTATAGCTTTATTATGTCTAAAACTATGTTCTTGGAGCCTCCACGGAACTCCTAGTATCTAGGACTATGTTTTTCAACCTTCATTAGAACTCGAACTTCTACACTGGTATTTAAGACCTTTTATTTACTAAAAACACTTAAAACCCATTCTACTTACCTACTTACTTGCTTATACTAAAACTTAAATTTCTACTTTATGTGTGAGTGGCTTAACATACTTCAGTCTATCCAAAGGCTTTAATTCAATCCCTGCACTCTGATTTCTCTCTGAATTCTTCAGAGAGACTCCTGACTTGCTGACTGCAACACGGTAGGAATGACTTAGTACATAATTCCATTGTGAGACAGATAACATGGAGCAGGAAACAGGTGAGCATAAAAGCACCATGTATTCAGAGAGCATCCTGGTCAGTATTTCTGATTCCTTGCAAAATGTCTGGTTAGAGGATTCACAAGCCTCGGTCTGGGAAAACATCTCCTTTAGGCAAGCATTTCAGTTGCATTTCTGAAAATACTCTTAGTGAGCTGAAATCTGTTGTTTCCCAACAGGCATGATCAATGATCAATGAAGGCTGTGCCTAATTGGAACACGTAGGTGGAAGTTGATTCTCTTGTCTGTATTTTCTAAGATCTAATTCTGCATTATTGGAACATTTGATGTTCCTTGTACCAGTCAAGAATACCTGGAAATTGATTTTTGGTTCAATAAGAGCCATTTGAGACAAAATATGAGAGGACACCTCACACTGAATGACTGTTCTTGTGTTTCTACTCTGTTATGAATCTTTAATTTTCTTGCCTATTGCAAAGTAGACCAGAATCAGTCCCACTATTTCTAGCAATTCTTGATTTACTGTGTGCAAGACTCTTCACAGGTGGATTTCGCAGACTAATCCATAAAATACTTTTTAAAAGTTTCCAGTTAAAAAATGAGTCTAAACAAGGTGGAAATACCCAGTAAGACTTAATAAAAGCTACAAGTGAGAATTGGGAGTAGAGGAATGTCAGTCTGGAAGGTTCTTGAAAAGGATCCCATACTATTAACATAGTATAAACACATATTTATACATAGTTCTGGTATATATCACATATATAAGCAAAACTGGCTTAGAGGAAAAGATATCTAAGCTGAGACTGCATGTGTCATTTACTGCTAGCAACTGAGGAATCTGTAAATCCTTAACTTCTTAGGAACATTTTATTAAGTTCATTTATCTTAGTTCATAGCTACCACTTTTTGCATATCACCTCTGCATTCTCTGACAATATTGTTAAATGAAATTGATGGTAGCAATATGTAGGCAACTTGAAGAATCATGTTGTTTTCTGATTGTTTCTTAGAGTGGATATAAGAAGTGTACCCAAAAGATGATGAGTAGAAAGGGATCATCGTAAGGAATTGCCTCTCTAGTCCTGCTCAGAGAGGGAAAACAAATAGGAGCTGTCAAAGAGGATTTATGAAGAGCAATGTGGAATTGCAATATGTTTTCTTCGGCTTTTGCACTACCTGACAGCAAGGGAAAACTTCAAAGACAGTTATGGTGTGCAGAGATTTTACCTAAATGCCTTCTTGATAATTTTGCAAACTGGATTTTTCCTGAATTGATGACATAACTATCTAAAGCTGCTGGAATATATGAAGGTGACTAATTTTAAAAGGAGTGACTTCAGATGTAGGAGAGAGAACAACAGCTGAGAGCCAGGGGCAGCAGGTTAGCCAGCAGGGAAGCCTTTTTGTGTGGAATTTCAGATGGAACCATAAAGACACCTCCATGAACTCTCACACTGTCCACGGCCTTGGGATTGGAAGCAGCACGGTTTCTGCAGTCTGTTCTGTGGTGTTCTTTCACCTTTGGCTTTCATGCCGTGGCAGAGCAGCAGCTGTTGCCTCCTGCCCACTCTCGGTCTCTCAGTGCTACCCGAGCTCTCCAAAATATGTCTCACCCAGGCAGGATAGAAAACTGGGTCACAGGCAAGCCCAAGTGGGCCAAGTTATTGCTATTCAGCTGCTTTTGCTTGAGTTGTTCTCTTCAGCCTCTTCAAGTCTGCTTATTCTTTTCATTAAGCTGTACTCAGGGCTGTGGTGTTTCAGCAGTGTTTGTTCAAGGCTCAGGAGGTACAGCTGTGAGCTGTCCATCATGACTGCCACAGAAAGTAATGTGAATATTTAAAAAAGATGTGAGGCTGAGGGATGCAGAAAGGGCTGTTGTGTAAAGCACAAGTCAGAAAACATTTGGCCATTACTGCTTGGCAAAGTGAGTTTTCTGCTAAAATGTTGTGATGAGCCAGAGGTGGTGCTTGCTTCTGGCACAGTATTTCCATTTACAGTTTTTTAGATAAAAATCATGACTAGAAATGTTACAAAGCACAACAGAAACTGCCCTGTGGTGTGAGAATCACTATTGTGTATGGCAGCTTCTGGCTTGTAAGACCCACCCAGGCAGTCTGTGTAGAAATGCTTTTTACTGGTGCCACCAGACAGGCTTTTGTTGAAAACATTTCACATTGGTAATCTGTCTCTCAGCTTGCCATAGAGTGACTGTGTAAAGCTGCTCCCTTTCATGCAGTCAGAAAATAATTCACAAGCTCCACAGTCAACTGGTTGAGTGCCAAAAATCTCCAGTGACTGTCCTGCTCTGCTCTGCTCTGGTGTGATGTGTGCAGGTTTGGGCACCACAGTATAAAAGAGACATAAAACTCTTAGAGAGTGTCCAGAGGAGGCCATGAGGATGGTGAAGGGCCTTGAGGGGAAGCCAAATGAGGAGTGACTGAGGTCCCTTGGTCTGCTCAGCCTGGAGAGGAGGAGACTGAGGAGAGACCTCAGTGCAGTCACAGCTTCCTGGTGAGGGAAGAGGAGAGGCAGGCACTGATCCCTGCTCTGTGGTGACAGGGACAGGAGCCGAGGGAATGGCCTGAAGTTGTGTCAGGGGTGGTTTAGGTTGGATATCAGGAAAAGGTTCTTCCCTCAGAGTGTGGCTGGGTGCTGGATCAGCTCCCCAGGGCAGTGGTCACAGCTCCAAGGCTGGCTCAGTTCAAGGAGCTTTTGGCCTTGGTGCACTTGGTGTGGTCCTTGGGGTGGTCCTGTGCAGGCCAGGGGCTGGGCTGGATGATCCTTTGGGTCCCTTGCAGCTCAGGATGTTCTGTGATTCTGTCAATGGGCACTGCATGGGCTCACTGGGCACCACCCAGCTGTCCTCATGGGGAGAGGTTCTTCCTCACACCCAGTGGGAAACTTCTTTCAATTGTTTGTTTTGTTCTTCTGCCCTGCACTGCTGGATCTTCTCAATAACCTCAGGGTCAGAGATAATTTGGTATTTATTTTATTTTTTAAGTCTCTTAGCTTTAAAGTCATTATGTATGTCATTCTGAAAATACTTTTCCTATTGCTGCATTTAATTTCTTATTATTCTGTAGATTACAAGAAATTATGTTACACTATATGGTTTCATATAACCATGCATCCTTTAGAAGTGGAGAGTTTATGGATTTTTTCTGACAGTTACTCTGCTTCACTCTTGAAAAAAAAATCAGCCCATGTAAGGGATTTTGAAATTTAAAATGCTATTAGTAAAAAATGTATTTGTGTATTTTTAGTAAAGGAGAGAGTGGCCAAAGTTTATCTTCTCCTGAAGGGTAGTGCAGTGTTTACATAGCTTTTACATGTACCTGTTTGCCTTTAAACATGTGTTTGTATCCCTTTGAGCTGCAATTTGCAGATGTTTAAAATCCACCTAAATATATTAATATGGAGAGATGACACTTGGTTTCACATATATCAGTTGGGAGGCCAGGAAGAGGAGCACAAGAATAAGTAATTCTTGTGTTCTCAAGCACTGTAAGAACTTTCTTTTAACTCGGAGCACAATTAGGGTGTATTACTGATGTAATGCAATGTGCCAGTTGTAGAGATTGACACGCCCTCCCTCCTTCAGTCCTTCTGAAGCTGTGCCGGGGCTCACAGCAGCAGTGCCAGCACTCACACACCCAGACAAGCTGGCACTTGAGCAGCTCAGCCTTGGCAGCTGCTGCCAGCCTGCAGCCACTGCCAAGCTCTTGAGCAGATCCCTGCTTGTGGGTGTGTGCTGGGAGCCACTGCTAGACTCCTGGGGGCTGAGGGCTTCACTGCCCAACACTGCTGCTGGCACTGGAGACTGAGCACCTGCCACTGCTCAGGGGGAGCAATGGATGTGATCCCTCACCTTGGCAGGAAGGCTGGAGGATTGAAGGAGGAGTGTAGCTGCTTGCAGTCACCGTATTTACTTCTCTCTCTCTGCCAGCACGGTCTGGTTTTCTCTCTGATCATTTGTCCTGCCTAGACCTGAGTGTTGTAGTGAGCAAACATGCACTTTCTATGCTGGGGAATCCCCCCTGAGTGAAGGGGATTTTTTGTGACAAGGTGAGGGAGATGCCAGTGTGCCTGTAGAAGTGAGGGACAGAGCACACCAAACCAGATCTCTGTCTCAAAGTTCCACTGGCTCCTGGAGTAGGCAGGGAAAATCAGCAGAACAAGAAATGTGCACAAAATTATCCATTCCTTCAATCCTTCACAAGCTGGGAGCTGTGAGTGGAGGTGGCTTCAAGGGGAGCACAGACTGGCACACTGCTCTGTGTGAAGGACACTCTGTCAGTCTCTCTCCTTTTGTCACATCCATCCCTGAGCACTGGCTTGTGGGAAGGAGAGGCTTGGAACAAAAAGAAGGCAGTGCATAAATACATAGTCCTGTGCCTGCAGAGCCTTGTGCAGAAACTGTGGTACTTCAGTGGGAACACAGTGTCCCTTGTCACATCTTTCTGCATCTGACTTAAACCCTTGTCCTTACCCTCTGAGTCCTCACCCTCCAGAGCCCTCCAGGCAGAACATCACATTTCTGTTTAAGTGTATGAAAAGCAAAATATGTTTCAAGTTTTTAACCATCACTTTTCTGTGGTTTTCCTGTCACTACTCTCGACACATTTTTGTTAAAAAAAAAAATCTATAAATGCACCCTGGTTAAAACAGTAGCAGTCAAAAGAAATGGCACTTAATTATGATATTGCTTGACTTGCTGTGAGCTCCTGACAATGTAGCCATCAACAATAACTGTCAAATACACTTTGGCAGCTCTGAGGTTAGCTTGAGATTTGAGTGGAATGTTCAATACTAGCAATTGAGCGAGATACTGAGAAATTCCAGTGACAGGGTTTTGTTGATAGAAGCAATGCAAGCTCTCAGATCAAATAAAACATCAGCTGGGAAATTAAGATGTTATTATATTATGTGTTAGTGATGCTTAGGATCTTAGGAATAACAACCCTCATCAGCTAAGGAATTACTAAAGCAGAATTAAAGAATTATATTGCTTATAAAGCCATAATATTTTTATGTAATAAACTTCTCAGATATTACTTTTATGGAGTTACATATAAAACGATTATGTCACTTATCCAGGGCCTACTGCACTTAATGGTCTTTGGATTTATCACTATATATACGTATATATCCTAAAGGAACCTTAATAAACTCTACAGTAATGCATGCAGGAAGTTTGTATCTGAGTATCCTTCCCTCTGGCTCGTCCAGTTTCCAGAATGAAGTATGGCTGAACAAGGGCCTCAGGAGAGCTGGAAATCTCAGCTCAGCATGGACTTTGCAGAAAGGGAAGGTCATAGTGCAAGAAGAATAAAAGTTTCATTTGGAAAGATTTTTCATACTGATGGTGGGAGAAATACATGATAGCAAAGACATTTTTAATGTGCAGAACTGTGTGTAATTGTAAGATTTAGAATAAAAAATAAGGATAAAAGGGAAGGTAACAGAATCATAGAAGATGCAGAGAAGTGCTAAAAAGCAGCCAAAAATTAAGATAGGAGAAAGGAGTGAGTCATCATTCTGGAGCAGAATACTACACCATTTCCCACATACAGACTTCAGACTCTCACACAGAATTGTGGAGCTCACACATTCTGTCAGAGAGTGAGCAAGAGAACCAGCTGGAGGCAATCCTGTGCCATGATGATTCTGCTTCAGCAGGGAGGTTGGACCAGGTGACCCCATCTGCGATCACCAGCCTTACCAATTCCATGAATAATATTTTCTGTGGGAAATCTATGGTTTGAAAGGTCTCTAGGACCTGGCAAATAATTAATATTCTGCAAGAACGCATGTGGAAACCTAAGCACTGGGAAAAAAAATTCACCAAAACAAATTCTTTCTGGAAGAAATGTTAGTTAAAAAACAAATCACCATACAGTTGTAATATTTTTCAATCTTTAAGGTTTTGTTATTTATACTTTGAAGCTTTTTGCATCCCTAAGATGTGTAGTAGAAGCTGGAGATGCTTGGAGCTGAGATTTTCAGTAAGCAAAAGTGACATAAAGAGTAAGACTGGGTGGCAGATCAAGTAGTTGAAGTTTCAGATATTAACTCAGAGATGTCAGTGCCTAACACACAAGTGAGTTCCGCTGTAAGTTCAGTAGTGTTGTGCACTGCTTAGCAGCTACTGCAACATCAGGGTATTATCAACGTAATTCTCATGCTGAATCCAAAATACAGCACTGTACCAGCTCCTAGGAAGAAAACTCACTCTGTCCCAGCCAAAACCAGTAGCTGTCTTAGCTATTGGTTCAGTACTGAGGGTGCTGTAAAGAGGCTTTGCACCACCTAAACGTGCAGAGCACCGCAAAGTTTTAAAACCCTCCTGGCTGTTCCACTGAATTTACTTTCAGTGTGCTTTTTGCAGTTGGTTTCTTTGGTATTACTCCATTGCCATTCATTTTCTGGTGGCTGCATGGGTCTGTGCTGCTGGTGCTGTCCCATTCGTGGTGGATTCTCTCTGCTCCCCTCATTCACCATGCCAGAAAAAGCACTCTCACAGCACTGACATTGGGATTCTCTCCTGTGCAGTGTGAACACACACAAAGCAAAAGTACACAGAGAGGGGATATTGGGCTCTAAAGTTTCTTCCCAGTGGAAGAATAAGGGGGATAATTGTCCTGCCTCATTGTGCTGTAAAGGTTTGGCTGTTTGTGTCTAATTCCTCTTGCTGCCCTCAATCTCTATTTAATTTTCATTATTGGTAGCAAGGGCAGAGCTTTCTGTGTTCAGAAACCAGTAGGTGCTGGGCTGCTTGTGGGGCTAAATGCTGATGGCTCGTGGAGTTGTGACTGAGCTGGGTATGTTTGGCTTAGCGACAAGTGACATTTTTGGCCTCTGCCCTTCTGTACTAACAAAAGATGATAAAAAAACCATAGGTGCTCTGTGGGGTGCCAGCCCCCTCCATTTTAGACATGATGTGGGGTTTTGGGGGAAGGGAAGGACAGTTGCTGGAGTAGCACATACAGGCATGGCATACAGGGCCATATGCAGTCCTTATTGCCCAGGGGGGTCTTGCACAAATCTTCAGATTTGTATCTCAAATCTGCAAGCTTTCATGTGTGATTAGGGCAAGAGTTCATTTTGTTTAGGTCTAGCTGTTTGGCCCATAATTTCACATCCTATTACTATGATATTATTTCTTCAGTGCCCTGATGCATTTTAGTAGAAATGTCCTCAACAGTGGCCTAATGTAAAATAGAAATTAAATGTTTCAGATCTTTTGGTGGTTTTTTTCTGTCCAACAGCTTATCAAGTTTCTCTCCTGTGGGACTCCTGCTCCTTAGGGGGCTGTTTCTTAGCTGCTTATCCCTTTCACATGTCAGCAAAAGTGCAGGCAGCCATCAGGCAGGAAGATTGCTGCCAGAGGATCACAGTCCTAGACAGCTTTACCCTTTTATCATAAGGGTTTTTTTCAGTGTGCTCATTGTCTAAAATATCACCATAGATTTTTAGCTGTCAGCCTCTATTACCCATTTTTCCCTTATATCCATACCAAAAATTAAGTTTGGGGAGGGAGGAAGAATGGCCTTCATATTTATCTTTCTCTTGTACTTCGAAAACTCAAGTTAAAACATGTATAATCAGGTTGTATCAAAAATCAGTAAGATAAAAAGAAAGGTTCATATGTAATGTATTTCTTATTAGTATATAATAGGAATGTATTACTGGTTGGCATACTGGTGTATTTTTGCAATAGCAGAAAGTCTTGGAGAAACTTAGAATTGCTGTAATAAATTCTAAAACTGAATCATTCAGCGAGGAAAATTAGCGCTCACACACAGAGAACTGATGAGATTTAGGAAGTGAATTTGGTTAGGGACTGACCTTATCTGTCTTGGAAATAAAATGAAAATAGATAAAGTTTGTAATAGGATTGGTTTGTCTTACTTGTAAATTGTCAATACAAAAGAACTTGCAACAAGAATTCTTCTTACAAGGAACAAGTTACCTCTCATCCCTTAGCTTCCTAGGGGGCTGTTTCAAGCCTAAAATTTAATGAGTATGTTGCAGTGAATGTACTTAGATATGGCTTTGAGAGTTTGTTAGATTTGAGTTCTGGATGTAGCTGGCACAAATCCCAAGTTCCCTGCAGATAAACAGAAAAGATAATTTCTTAGGATACCCAAGTTAAAATTAATTTACCTTCAGAATTATATCTTGCTGTTTAAAAGTGCTAATCAAATTTTCACTTTATTACAAGTAGTACTTACTGAGAATATTGGCACCCTTACACCTGCTGTAACCATAGACAACCCAAGACCCGTGTAAG
>VXBI01002688.1:258787-300660 GCA_013397375.1 Toxostoma redivivum
CAGCTAACTCTTCCGCATTTGGCTCATTTTATTTGAGGATATAATTTTCATTACTTTTTGATTGAGATTTCACCTTTCACTCACCAACCTAAAACTGAGAGCTCAGCCTCAGAGTTACAGCATATACCTTTGCATCCCTTTTCATGAGTCTACAACATTATACCTAATTCATTGCTCAATTTTTAATCTCATGCAAAACCAGTGCCAATGTAGCATTGACTCTGTAGAATCGAGTACTCAAAATAGGTCAGTCAGACATGGTGAAGTATTTCTTTCCTTTTCTCTCTTCTGTGTATGCAGGAAATTATCTCCCCCATGTTAAATGCCAATAGTCAAGCAATGTAAATATCATGCAGTTGTAATATATAATAGGCTGTGTCTATTTCACCTTGCTTTCATTAAGATCCTTGTGCTATGGATATTCCATTAGTAGAAGAAAATTATTTTGTTCATCTTTGTTACAATCAGAATTATCGAACCATTCTTCCCAAGAGAGAATCACTGTGAAAACTATGAAATGTTTTATGAACTTTTGCCAGCAGAAGTCAGCTTGCTTTGTTCCTGTCTGAGATGGGGATCTGTGCAATTAACCTTGACTCCATCCTCTCATAGCAGATAAAAACTTCTGCTTCTGGTTTGGGGACTTAAGTGTTTTGAATCCCTTTTAAAAGGGAAATTCTATCCAGACAGATGAAAGTCTTAAGGAAGAAAAGTCAGTGCCTTTTAAAAGTAGCTGAGACTTAGAAAAAAACATATTTTATGTGAAGTAATCCATATGCTCTTAAAGATGTTGCAACAGAATTGTCCGGGGTGAGTTTATATATTTAATATGTTTGCAAAGACTTCATTCCTTTAGAGGTTAATACGTTTATATTACATTTTGTTATGTTCATCTCTGCAATGAAAGAGGCAATATCCTCGTGGTTATAGAAAGAAAAATGGTCTTGACTTACCCAAGGTCAAAGAAGAAATTTGTGAACTGTGCCTTGTAGCATCTCCACCATTTTGCTCTGCCTTAGCACAAGCCACAGCATATGGCAGAGAATCTGTACAGTAGGTTTTTGCAAGTGCAAGAAGAGGGAAAACTCTTGGGAGAGTGGAATGTCTGATGCTGAGGCAATCACAGACTTTGTGGAACATGCAGGCTTTTTTTATTCTCTTCATGAATTAAATTTAGAATGCTGTATATAGTTCAGTACTTCTCACACATAAATCTAAGTATATTGAGAAACATGCTTTAACTACTCTTTTAACTTATGGGAATCTGTATTTTATTGAAAATCTTGATACTGTGGATGAGGTTTCCCTGTAGTCCTCCTCCATTGTTGTGTGTGGGACTTTGGGGCTGCTGGACACCAAAGAGAAACTTTTAAGTGCCTAATGGTACTTCTGAGGTTCACTTCAGAAGTGAGGTTCTGGCTCTCCAGGATATTCCAGGACGATGTAGAATTGAGGTGTGGCAGGAAAGGCATGGGCAGGGCATGAAGGTAAATGCAAAAAGCGTGGCAGTGAGGTCACAGCAAAGGCCACAGTGCCCAATTCACTGCCTCTGCATGGCTCAGTTTTTGCATGGGGACAAAAAGACTCCAAAGCCTGCATGCTGCCTTGTAATCTATTGAGGAAAAGCTGGCTCTGTGCACATGGAAAGCTCTTGGGTTTCATGCATACCAATGACAAGATAAAGGGTTTCCCATATGTGTTTATTTATAGTGTGTTGTTACTTGCAGTACTGCAGAGTGGGTCCTTTTAGGAGAAAGAAGTGAGGAAGGTTAGGGATACTGGGTGTTTTTTGGGCTGGAAGTAAGAATTTCAGCAAATATAATAAAATTTAATCTGCACATTTATTCGTTTTCATGGGAGGGTTTTCTTCATAGAGCAAAGGTTAAGTAAGGCATTTGTATGGTAAATGTCATAATTTCTCAGTTGGCTTGGTTTGAATAGTCAATAATTATTCTCTGTGATGCTTGTGACCATATTGAGATTTCATTCAAAAGCTATTGAAGTAATCACAAGGAGGAAGGTTACTATTTTTGTTTTGTTATTGTTTTGTATATGCCACATGCACAATGCTTTTCTTCATATTTGAAATCCCTTTCAAAGATATTTCAACTCAAAACACACAGTAGAACCAGAGGATCCAGTGATTATGGCTGGTAATGATATTTTGGATTTAGGTGCTGAAAAAGCCTAACATAATCTGTTTTAATTAAGTAATTTTTTTTCTTCAGTAATATGGTTAGAATCATACTCAAGGACCTTGTTACTAGCATTCTTCCTTTTATAATAAAGTCACAAAGAAGAGGCCAGTTTCAGTTTATGTACAATAAAATATCCTTTAGATCCTTTAGATCCATATCCTTTAGAAATAACAGTCATGAGAAAAATGTGTTTACCCTACACTTTTAATCCTCTAAAGATGTATGTGTATGCTTCAGTGGGCCTTTCCACATGCATAAAGCAAACAGGGTACAGCCTGTAGGAGTACATTTTAGAGAACAAGAGAATTAAAAAACCTAAACCCCTAGTACCTGGAATATAACATGTACTTTTTCTTCATAATGAACATGAAATTTAACTGTGCTATGAGGAATGGGCCACTGGTAGTCAATTTGTGTTTCATAATAGCTGCAAGCAAGTGAGATAAGCTTAGAAAATCTTGTAGCAGGTTGGAAAATAAGAAACAATCAATAGCATAATTGAGAATGGGCTCCACATATAACAGGGCACACAGTGCATGGAGACTTTTCTTTAGGAATTCAGTCTTGAAACAGGCACCATGTTCCATGTGAGTTTGCCTTGTCTTTATGTTCTGAGAAGAGCTTTCTTTGCATAATTTTTATTAAACAAATAGTCTGCATCTAAACAATTTACTACATTACTTTTCAGAACTGTGATTGTCTTTCAGTAGAAGTTGTTTATTTTTTGTAATTTGAATGCTTGGTGAAATTCACGTTCTGTAGTCTTAATCCTCAAGTGGATTATCCAGGAATATCCATGGCAGTTTATATTTTGGGTTTTAGCAGAAATATTTTCTTGTCTGCTCATTAAATGAGGAATCCTCTCCCGAGAGTATTTATTTCAACAGACTGTAATTGAGGTGAGGTACTTCACAAGGAATATATGAATATATGTGAATAGAGAGACTTATCATTTCAGTCACACTTTAGTTTACCTTGTGAAGTTAGTTTCAGTATGTAAATAAGTGTGTGCACCAGCTGATGCAAACCCTAGAGTGAAGGAGAAGGAATTTGCAGTTCTTCTCTTTTCTACACTTTGAATTTCTACAGGTTTCTGTTAATGTGAGAGCCCAAGTGCTTTGCTGTGCTACCTGTGCTTAGCACAATAGTGGGGTTAAATCAAGGCAACCATGAGGAGACCCTAGAAGTTTGCAGAGAAAGAAAGATTACATTGCTGTTTGTAAGAAGGTGAATTTTAAATTAAGCCAATGCAGAAATTTAGAGAATGGAAAAATGCTGAACTGATTATATTTAAAGATGTTGGAGACAAAAAATTATGGAATCCAATACATAAATAGATATTTACAGAATGTAAGAAATGAACAAAGGTGTCTAAGAAATGGAGAACAGGTAATCAATAAGTACTTCTTTAAATATGCACTGTACAAAGTAAACAAAAAGGTAAGAAACTATTGATCAGTATGTGTTGAAAGCTGTTGACAGGGATTAATCTGACTACACAAAAGACTTAAATCTTCACACGGTTGTTTCAGCAAGATAATATTGTCTGGTCTCTGAATTGCTTTTATCTTGGTAAGGCTTATTCTAAAGCATCTTTAACAAGGCAGTGATCACTGTTCAGGACTGACAAAAGAGTATAGCTGCATTAAACTGACAATTTCTCAAAAAAGAAATAGCAAGAGAAAAAAGAAAGTATTTAATGAGGACTTCTGTTGAAAGAAAATCAAAATTAAGCCTATTCGTGCACATTACTTAAATCAGTTTATTTTCATAAACAGATTTTTTAATTGTTATTTTTATAGAATGTTTGAGTGAAACAGCAGTTCATAACTATGTATGGTTTGCTTGTGGGTTAGGCAGTAGGTGCTGACATCAGTATTCAGGCAGAACAGGTTAACAGTTGCTGAAATGAAGAGTTTTTGAATGAGTTTCAGTGTGATTATGTCAATGTAAGAATTCAGATTTGTGAGATTTGTATATTACTGTGGAAATGGAAGGTGGGCAACTATGTTTGCACAATTGCCTTTAATAGCAAACAAATAAATAAAACAAAAGACACAAACCCCCAAATATTTATTTCAATGGCAGTAAGGATTTTCTATCTAGATCTAGATTTTGTAGCTCCCAGTGAGGAACAGGCCTAAAGCTGCACTGGAATCAGTTTTAGTGCAATGCAAACAAGATTTCCTCTTGAATGACAATTTTTCTAGTTATATTCTAGACAGGTGAAAAGTGCAATGCAAACAAGATTTCCTCTTGAATGACAATCTTTCTAGTTATATTTTAGACAGGTGAAAAGTCTATTTGCTTCTTTTTATTTTTAAGATAGTGTTTTAGAAGTACAGCTTCTAGAATTTCAAATTTAAATGATGGGGAAATGTCAGCAGAGGCTGAGGACATTTTGTATCTTAGGAATGGCTTCTGTGTCACTATGATGTTGTTTGAGAGAGCAAGTAGACAAGTAAGTAAAAAACCAAGATTTGATACTATAATTTTATTTTTAATAGCTTACAAAAAGAGAACTGGGACTTACAAGAGACAATGCTGGTGTTTAAGATTGCAAATATTTAGTATCAGCGCTATGATATTCATTTTTTTAAAATTAATAATTAGTACTGATTAGGATACTAAACATAGTCTTTAGTGATTTGCCTAGATTTACCTTGGTGTTTTCATACAATATTTGTTATGAACTTGAGAGTTACAAACTTGGAGCTACTGCCACCTGCTTGACACGTGTGGCTGGTGTTCACATCCTCGGGGTGTCTGCACTGAGCAGCTCCAGCCCAGGAGGGAAATGTGGGTTTGTCAGCATACAGTGCTCGTACTGTGCTTGGGTAGTCCTACATGCTGCCTTTCCACCTGCAATGTGTGGATGGAAACACTGCTTTGTACCTTGATGTTTGGAGAAACTGGCCTTTAAAAACAGCAATCTGTTTGGCATGTTAGCAAAGTGGTTGAAAGAGTAAACATAAAATATAACACTTAAAGAGCTGTTGAATTGACTGTGTGAATCTCCAGTCGCTTATCAGCTCCTGTCTGCTGTCATGAATGAGTGTCTTCTCTTATTTCCTCAGCTTTTTTTCTTTTTTTTTTTTTTTTTTTAACTTCCATTTGGTTTTTATTTTAAAATTATTTAGAATATTATGAGATTTATAAAGAAAATGTGTTGGGTTTTTTTTGCTTTGTTTTTTTTTTTTAAATAGTCATTGGTTTCCATGCAAGTTCATTGAGTTAACTTTTTTACTCTGGCATGTTTTGCATAAGCTTCAGGACATGGGAGTAAGGCATTGTAATCACTACTCAAATCTATAAAAGCCTTACATTTTTGGGGTAGCTAAAGAACTCTGGCTCTTGTGGGACGTTACAAGAGTTTTGATGGTTCTTCCTTAAGCCAGAAAAACTCTGTGGTTGTAGGGCTCTTTATCCTATTGATGGTAAAATCTTTGCTAAGAAAAGCTGAAAAACAGCATGAAGGGCAGAGAAAAGATGGAAGTGCCCTGATAGTCATTATAATATGTCATTATGGCAATTGTCATTATGATGTATCTCTCAGAGTGTACTGGGGCCATTTCTAAAACTTCCCGAGGAGGCCAGCGCTGCATGAGCCATACAGAGAGGAGAGGTTCAGAGGTGCATCCATTCAGTGGAGCAGTGAGCCAGCCCAGAGCTCCAAGTCCCTGGTACCTTTATCAGTGAAACCATGAGGTGCTGAAATCCCTTGTTCTGTTTCCTGTGCTTCCCTAACTGTGCTTTGCTGTCCACAGAGAGCGAGGAGGTGTACCAGCGCCAGGTGCTGTCCATTGCCTGCATCGTCTTTGGCATCGTCGTGGTGGGCATGCTTTGTGCAGCCTTCTACTTCAGAGCAAAGTAAGAGCCTTCCTCTGCTCTCTTTGGGGTTTGGCTGCTGCCCTTTACACAGCCTTGCACTTCTTCAGCTTCTCCCCTCCTTCTGAAGGTGCTGTTATCTCTGGTCTACAGCAGTTCCCCATGGCTACACTAAGCCCTCCCCAAAATGTAAACAGGAGTAATGTGTGTTCTTCTTTCTATTTTCTGGTATCACAAAAGTTTAGATTGTGTCATATCCAGTTCTTGTTTTCTGACAGTAATAATTTTGTGTCTTTTTCTATCAGTGCAATAATCACTTCACTCTTCTGAAAATGACAGTTTAAACACACCATCTCCTTTTTGCATTTCATTTCATATCCCTGAATGTCCATTTCTGTATGCTGAGACTAAAAGGAAAGTTAGAAATGCAGAAACAAGTCCTCTGCAGATATCTGTAACCTGTAGCTAATACAGCAGCCTGTTGATGAAGATGCATGAGAGTAGCTGTAACACAGAAGCACTTTGACCTATCCAAGTATAGTGAAATCATCTGGACTAAACTATTTTCAATTTACATTTTGTCCATTCTATCCTCTTCTCTTCCCAACTGAGTATTATTTTATAATATTTATTGTTATGTGTGTAATCTGAGTTGCAAAAAACTCATAGCAGTTACATGATGCTTGTCAGTGCTCCTGTATCAATAAATATGTTTTGTATTGCAGTCATCCTTCATACCTGTTCCAGCTGGAGTAAATGAGAGAACACAAATCAATATAAAAAAGTACCTGCATGAGGCTAGTCAGGGTGGCTGAGCATCAAAAATGTGAAGGTTGGCACTATTTAAAAGTTTGGATGTTTATCTGAATCCCCCTTTCTAGAATTTATTTTAGTGTCTAGGAGATCTAATGAGGATTGAGTTTTATTTAGAAAAAAATTTAAACTGGCATTCTATCTGGGAAAAAAAAAAGGTCACCAGGTCTTTTTTAACCCTTTTTCTTCCCCTCATGAGTGAAGATTAGAGTTAGTTCACAAGTGAAGATTTGAGTTAGTTCACATTTTTTCTAAATTATTCTAATGCCTTGAGGGATTTTGTTTAATTGTTCTTTGGACATCCAGTGTGACAGTGATGCTAGCTGGGAAGGACAGACTGGTAGGACAGTTCATCCTTGCAAACTCCTCTGCTGTAGTGTAAATTGTGAGCAGAGACAGCCTCTTTGGCATGCCATTAGAAATGTCATTATGCGTTTTAAATCTGCAGATCTTAGAAGAAAGAGTGAGTGAGTGAGTGAGTGAGTGAGTGAGTGAGTGAGTGAGTGAGTGAGTGAGTGAGTGAGTGAGTGAGTGAGAATGCTCCTGGAAAGGCTTGGTGGTGTTGCTGATGAAGAGAGTTTCAGAAGAGGCAGGATGGGATTGTCAGTAGGAAGAACATGCAGTGAGTGACTGAGCATCCTGTGAATAAAAAGCCCCTCTGTTATTCACAGTGCCCTTCTTGGTCTTGCACTGCTGCAGGGACTGGATGAGAGCTGGGTTGGACCAGCCTGCAAAACACCCTGGATTTGATGAGGAGAGCTAAGTCTGAAAATAATGAGAGGAAATAACGTTTGAAAGAGGAACTTACAGGACAATAGTGTGTCATAACTGAGGAGCAGGTGGGGGTGCTGATTTGGGGCTCTGTCTGCATTATAAATATGAGAGTGACTGAGAAGAGTTGAAGTGGGCTGGTGCCAGACTCTGGAACTGAAGTTTGGAGAGTTGTGAGAACATGAGCACCTCTGGTTCAGTCAGGAGCCTCAGACAATGCACAGGTGGAGTAATGGAAGGAGGCTGATCAGACCCTAACACCCTGGCTGTGGCTCCATCTGCTGCTGTCCAAAAAAGAAATAAAAGTGTCTAGACTGGGTCTCATGGAGACCAAGTAAAATTGTACATGTGACATTGGCCAGTGTCTTAAGGGTGTAAAACCCAACAAATTTGAAGTGCCTCAACACTTAACATATGTTAGCTGTTAGTCAGCAGGTTTTTGGGAGCTTCTTTATCAGGCATATGTGCCCTGACTGTGCTTAAGAATTATCAGAGTATTCCTCCTGCATGGAAGTTATCTTGGGGTGTTACTGACGTACAAAAAATTTAGAATATTGCTAACAGATATAGAAACTCTGAATAGTGCGTCCATTAAGAGAAAAGTTTCCATGAAGATCCTGACCCTCACTTAGTCTGACAATTCTGTAATACCAGCTGCTAGAAATAGGCACTTTCCTATATGCCATTGAATTAAAAGTCTTTTTTTAAAGTAGATTCAATCTGAGAAAGTTTAGGACTATAATTAAACTCTATGCCCTTCCAATTATTCGTTTTAGGTTAATCAAGAAAGTGCTGGAAGTGTTAGCAACAGATGAAGAGTACAGTAATGGGCTGCCCTTTACAGCTTAGACTTTTACAAATAACTAGTGACTTTATTTCTTGCTGAAGTAAGAACACTTCATTGCCAAATAATTCTAAAGTAGAACACATAAGGCCCGTTTGTTTTGAAAACAAAAAGTATAAAATAAATTTATTAATCAGCAAGTAACTTTGAATTATTAATGGTTTCTAGTTTATAGCTGAGCATCCTATAGTTTGGCAAAATGAATATGCATAAACCTGATATTAATGTTAGGTTGCATGAACATAAAAGGAAATTAATGATTGGATTGTTTTTCTCAGCCAATTACCTTCAGGAATTTCAATTGTAAGATTAAAGATTGCAGTAGTGAAGCTGAATTTTTGCAGTTTACTTACATGTGTTTATAAATACAGAAACAATTCTATTTATTTTTCTAAATAAATCCAAAAATTGTTCTTTTATTTTCCTGATTAAATTGTCATTTTGTGTGGATATGAGAGGTTCCCAAAGTCTGATGCTGTGATCATGTTTCACTACCATTGTTCATACCTTACATGAAGTCATGCAAAAAATTCCTGAAGATTCTATAACCAAGCAAGAGGCTGGTTTTCCAGTAGGACATAGGAATAGATGTGATCATTTTCTCAGGTGTAATTTAGCTGGTCAGAAAATTGTTGTTTGTAAAAACACTAAAGTTGCTTTTATGAATCTCCCCTGGAATTTTATGAGAAAATGAAGAGCTCATTTAGTCATTTTACAAATTAAATTGTTCAATTTTACTGGATTCAAAAATTAGTGGATATTAAAAACATTTTTAAAAGAGATGTTTCAGGCTCAACTGACTAATTTAATTTGACACTATATTCCTTCAGATTATGTATCTATTCAGATTATTCCAACATTAACTCTACAAGTTTTGGCTAAAGAAATTTTTGAAAGCTTTTGTGCTTGAGAAATTATTTCCTCACCTACCTCTATTCATAAATTTTACTGATTTTGAGCTCCTAGCAATACTCAAAACATGCCACTCATATTTGTACCATGCTTACAATATAAATTCATTCCTTTCCATTTGCTTCAAAATAGGAGGCAAGTAGAAAGCCTAAGATGTACTGAGTCCTGGATTTGTTATGGTTTATGACCTGTACTCAGGAAACGAGCTGTAACAAATACTTCCAAGAAGGTACTTTACAATTTGTTAAATGTAAGCAAATGCTTACACTGTGTCATACTGAACCAAAAGTAAGGAACTCAAAAACTATTAAAAACTATGTTATTAAAATGGAATATCTGAACTGTGATACTTCTCACTACTTACTTTGATATTGAGGGAACTTGTCCTCTCTCAAAGGCTCCTCGACTGAACACATAAGTCATTTTCCTCTGCTTTCTTATACCTTCCAGCAGTAGACACAGATTCCACTGTGAATAAGAAATTTAAATTAATTTTATACTTCATTCAGTGTCAAAATCACTGTCTGACTCAAGATCCTGTCAAGCTTAATGATATCATAAGGCTTTCCACAATCAAATCACCAGAAATGTTTCAAAATGCTGCTGAAGCTGCCTTGCTAAAATCTAAATTTCAGTATTAAAAGGCCATATTTTCTTTATCTCTTATCAATACTTGCCAGAAATCTCTTCCTTCGGAAATTTGGCTCAGCACCAGTTGCTGACCAAGACCTGCTGGTGGCAGAATGAAATGCTGCTGCTGGTGAGTCCTTGGCATTACTGGGTTGTTTCCAAAGGCCATTGTAGGTTCACTGCTGGAGATGCATCTTCTGGGGAGAGAAAGGAAGCAGGGAAGGAAAGAAAGAATTAAAACAGTGTTGGGAAGTTTTTGCTTATCATTGATTAAAGCTGATAGTCCCAGACAATAGAGCTTATCACAAAAAAAAAAAAAAATAAAAAAGAAAAACAAAAGGACCTTAAATGTATTTTGCTAGCAGCTTTTACCCAGCTGAGATAACTTTTTGCAGAAGACAAAAATAATATTTAAAGTTTGCTGTCTCATGTCCTCTGTCATGTACAGAACTTAAAAACTGTTTGTCACTCCCACTCAGTGTAGTGTGGCAGAAACAGAAAGTCTTTGTTAACAGTATAGTTATCTCCTGAATAATGCAAGGGATTCATCTAGTGGTATTCCTAGCTCTGACAGGGTGGATTATAGTATAATAAGTCAAAAACAGGGCCTCAGAGGCCGTACTGATGTTTTTTCCAGATTTAAGCATATAAGCAGGAGCTGCTCTATACAAGATTTGTTATAGGTCAAGTCTAATCAGCCAGCATAAATCTTTGATTCTTCATCAATTTTTATAGCCAGCAGGGGCTAATGCCTGTTTTATTTGCCAAAGCATTTTTTTCCAAATCAGAGCAAAATGCTTTTTTATTATTCAGACTGACTTGCAAGCTATTGTTAAATGTGCAAAAGATGATCTTGCAAAACTCTGCACTAGCACAACGAGCATACTATTATAGTAATCTGAGAATAGAAGGTATTTTAAAACAGAAGAGTGGGGGGGTTTTTCCCCCTTTGTTAAACCTTGCCAGGAAGCAACTGCTGCATTGAAATATCAGACATCAGTGAATTAGCTCAGCTGGCTCATCTAATATGGTGAAGTTTTGAACAAAGGGAGCCATGGCTGTAAAAATATCATGGCTATAGCAGAAGATCAAGCGAGCTCTTTCTTACATGAATTTTATTTCTCTCTGCAGGAAACAAACAAAGCAAATTCACGAACAGCTGAAAGAAACGCAGAATAGGAAAACCTACAGCCTAAATGCTTCCAGCATGATGGCAAAGTCGGAGTGTATGGCACAAAGCCAAGTCCAGCTGCAAAATGTAAGTAATCCTGCCAGCTCCAGCACTTAATAGCCTGGCTGAGTTCCTGCTGCTGATGGCAGCACATCGTCATGCTGCTATTACCATCTGAGCAATGGGAACCACAGTTCTCACCTCTTTCATAAAATGTTTTCTATCAGGCCTCTTAATGGAAAGCAGGGATTTTTTTTCTAAAGTTCTTTCAATGGATCCTGGTACATTTTGTTCATGTAGCAGACTTTGCTGAGCCCCCCAGCTCTGCATTCAGCACTGGAAATTACTGTCATGGTTTCCAGCAGTATCTGAGGTCACACATGTCTGTATGTGTAGTGGGGGTTCTTGAACTTTAATGATGTTATGCCTTCCAATAATTTATGAACCTGCATGCAAAAACATAGAGATTTGTCACAGTTAATTCAGAGTAAATTCAAAATCTAGAACTAAATTTACACATGTAAACAAATGCCCAAGGGAAGACCATGCAGATGGTCTCATTTTTCTGGGTCTTTAGTTAAAGGTACTTTAGTTTACAGAAAGAAATTAGTCTGTTCAAACTAAATTTGAAATATATTTAATCATTTTCTGAATATAATTATATGTAAGTCATTACATTCTCACAATCATAAAATATGCAAAGCATGTTTGAAATAAGGAACTTGAAGACAACCAATTTATTTAGCCCTGGTGCTTTTTTAGGAAGGTATTTTCCAGTATATGTCATTCTTTTTCCCCTGGTCGCACACAGTCAGTGCTGCCTTACTTTGAACAAAGCCTTTGGAAGAAGGATTCTTGTAGCAATATAATAGGAAAATATAAAAGATGTATTAAAACCTTTCTAAATTATTAATTCCTTAAAAAAAAAAAAGTGTTGCTTAAAGGGATGACTACTTTATTTGCCAGATTCCATCTCAAAATAGTGGGAGTTTAGCAGAAGTGAGCACTCATGCCCACTTAACCAAAGATTTCTCAACTCCTAGTTTACATCCAATTAATTTAGAGATAAATGCAAGTCCTTTTAACCAATTTAGAGTAAGCAGAGCCTCCCTGCTAAGCCACAGAGGCTGTCAGAGCATTGCTTGTATTCACTAAAAGTTCTGTTTGTCGGAACACCATTGTGGTGCTCCTGTATATGCTCACGATATGCTTTGCAATTCAGGAAAAAATACACTCTTTCAAAACAAAAGATAGCTCCACCAAATTGACATAATCACAGTTTGGGGAAGCTTGTGCAATTTTTTTCCCTTGCTTTCAGTTCATTCAGCCTTACAGTATTTCTAGTCCCTAAAAAAAAAGCTGTTGGGAGTGTTTTTGGTTGTAATGATGGCAGCAAAAGGTAAAGTTCATGATCCTTTTGTTCTATCCTATGAGATAAGCCTTGGTTAACACTAAGAATATGCTCTTTGCCATTTGCTCACTGTAATTCAGTGCAATATTTTGTCATTTTCTTCTGCCATAGTCATAGCTGTAATGGCTGAAATAGCAGTTCATAGATTCTGGACATGAAGACTGAACAACATCATTATATTTACTATTTTAATCCAAATTTGCTTTTCAGTTTTTAATGCCATTCAGCCTGACATTATGAGTGCTGGTAATTAACACACCATTTTCTTGTTCTTGTGGCTGTTTGCAGGCAACTGTTTTCTCCTTGCCATTAATGCATTCTCCCTTTGGGAGGATAGGAAGGAGGATAAACAGAATGACCTTGTGCAGGATGCAGTAACAGTGTAATAACAGCTTCTATTGTTAGGAAGATTTTAGTGCAGGAATGCATGCAGGCAGCTCATGAAATATTTACAAAACTTGCCAGATTGGAGGGGATGAAAAGGGCAGGGGTTTGGTGAGGCAGCAGAAAAGGGCCTTTGGAAAAGTATTTTTTAGGAATGGCTGAGTGACTCCCCCTCAAAGACAAGAGATCTGCCTCGGGCATTTCTGCTGGGTGGAAAGGAGGTCAGGCAGCCTGGATGTGATCCTTCTGCCATTCCCACCTGCAGCTGCCCCCTCATGGGCCTGGGGAGAAATCCTAGTTCTCTTCATTTCCAGGAGCTAATAAACAAACTTAAGTAAATGAGGGCCATTATCTTCTGGAGACTACTCCTTCAGTCTGGTGTTTTGGTTTAAATAATCATGGAAGTTGTTTCTTTTCCCACTCCACGTGCACCCCCTGCAAGTGAGAGAGTTTTCCTATTTATGTCACCTTTCTGTCTTTTCCTAAAAGATTCTCCTGGCTTTTTCTCTTATCTCTGTTGAATAGACCTGGTGATGCTCTCAGGCTTTTCTTCTTCATGGAGGAGAATACTTTTCTTGAGACCTGAGAAAAGTTGCATAAGGTTCCTTATTCTTGATGACTATTCTGAAAGAACCATCACCTTTTGATTGAGAGGTTGCTGTATTTAGTAAAGGATCCATCTATCTTTCCAAATGTGTTGCTTTAGAGGGAGGTTTAACTTATTTCCCAAGGCCCAGGGTATAGCAGACAGGGTTTCAAGTGGTTTGTGGCTATGAAGAGCTTGGCCAATCTCAGGGAAGTAATTTTTCCTCCCACACTCAAATGTATTACATCTTCTCCACTCCGTGCCTCTGCTCAGTTGTGATTCTGAAAAGTGAAATAGAGGGTTGGATTTTGTCAGGACAGCTGTGTTCTCTCTGAAGTCCTGCTGCTCATCACTGGTAATTGTGCTCACCAGTGTCTTATCCTCAGTAGCAATTTCATTCTTTTCTTAGAGATACAAATTAGATGAAAAATACTGTGTACTACTGTAAGAAGGATTCATAAATATCTGTTTGAGCACAGCACCTAGGATTTCCTGAATCTCCTCCAAGTCCACTGCTTTTCTCAAACATTCTGGCAGCAACGCACTTAAATTCTTGCTAGGTGTTTCTTGCTAGGGTTTGTAGCCTCTTGGATGTAAAGATTAATGCTCTGGTAATCCTGCTAAGATTCCTCAGCTAGGAAGGTAGATGTGCCAGCTTTTAATTCAGGGTCTTTGAGGTACACAGGAGATTCAGATTAATTTCACCTAATGCCTAAAACCTAGGGCTTCCCCAGTGTTATGTACCCCTTCCCAAAGAGATCATCCTCCTTTGGGGAGATATTTAAAGGGCTGCAGCAAACAGTTGGGTCTCCACATAGACAAAAGAAAGGAAATTGTAGTTCTCATCTAGAAAGACAAGTGCTTGGTGCACCCTCACACACCATGCAGGTGGCAGGAGGAGGTGGGGTGGCTCCTGATTCCTACCTGCTTTTTCCACATACAGTGAAGGGTTTCATTTTAAATTCTCACAACTTGGTAAATATGTCATGGAAAAAAAAAATTAAAAGTCAGCTGAAACCTTGACATTCCTTTAGTGATTCTGAGAACTGTCATGGCTTTTTAAAGTGCCATGACATCATCCTCGTGGTTTTTAATACCTTCTCCCATGGGACCAAGGGGGATCTATTATTTCCCATCACTTTCCATCTGAGGTGGTTAATATGCTTTTCATGCTGTACTGTGTGGTTTCAATTTTCACTACACTCGTTTCTAGTAGCTTGCAACCACTAATGCCAGGTTTCTAAAATTCTTACAACAAGGGACAAAAAGGTGTTCCTTTTGCATCTTGTTGCCTTTTTTCATAGTAGTTGGAAATAAAATCTTTTCAGTCACTGTGATAGAAATGCAATTAATATATGTCAAGCAAGAGATACTTTAAGTCTTTTAAAGGATTACTCTGTGGGTTTAGGTGAATTGCCATTTGATTTATCAGCTAAGATCACAAGCAGATTTCCCATTTCTGCATCACATAACTGCTAAGGAAGAACTGCCAGAATAGACAAACCTGAATTTACTGTCCTCTGTCTAGAGCCAGTGTTGGCAGCCAAGCACACAGAGCATAGGGGAACAGTGAGGATTGTTAAATGTGCCACCTGATGAGCTGTTGTGCAAGCTCAGCCCCTCCAGAAAAATCCCTGTCTCTTTTTCCTCCATGAGGCAACCTCTCTGAATGTCATTTAAAGCTGACCCCTCTGCCTTCTCAGTTCTCTTTGAAATGGGGTCCCCACATCACCTCTCTTCCAGTGCCACATGAATTTCTGGACCTTTTACTATTTTGGGGAATGGCTGAGAGGGAAGAGCTAAGTAAAGCCCAGGAGAGGGATGGGTGTTTTGGTTTGCATAACACCAGAACAACAGTGTCAAGCATTTGTTATCCCTGAGCCCTACATTTCAGAACAGGGAATTCAAGGCGTGGAGCAGAGGAATTATGTGCTCACAGCAATGCAGCAGGTCAGTGACAAAGGTTGATTTCTTGTTTCCTGGCTCAGGCTGCCTGCACAGATTCACTTTGCATTAACTAGCAGGGGGTGGAATTTTTATTGTCAGAGAGTTGAGTAATTGCACATAATAGATTGTTTTCTCCATGAAACAATGAAAAATTGAAAATTTGCAAAATTTTTCAGCTATCATTATTCTTTAATTTATTTAGCCATATGCCTCAGTGTTTTTCAGTAACTGCTCAAACAAGAGCAGATAATTAACCAAGAAGGCAGTAAAACCATTAAAAAAATCTGAATACAGATAAGCTTTCAGTGATGCTTTCAACATATACTGGAACAGGCCTTTGAAAGGGTTTCACAGTTTATTCTCCATCAAGGCTGAGTATTCAGCAGCTCACAACAGCCAGAGGCTTCCATGGAGCTCAGCCCAGGTGAGAGCTGAGCTGTGAGAGCAGCAGGATGAGCCCTGCTGGGATATGGCTGGGGCATGATCCCATATTGCACCAACTGATACTGCTGTCAGCTCTTCACAAAAGTATGAAGGTGTTTTTCTCCAGAGGTGATCTTAGATTTGATACTTGGAGTTAACCTAAAGGAGAATAAATTCAACTCTATTTAAGTATATTAATAATGTATGAATAATGTGGTGCATCCAGGTATGTTCAATTGCATTGTTAGAATTCCATGTATATTCACACCCTCAATTTAAACTATAATTCACATTTTCATTGTAATGAATGTTACAACTGTTGCAGGAATTGTGTATTAAGTGGAGTATCTGAAAAGGGGGGAAATGTTCAGTTAGGAGTCAAAAATCCCCTTTGCAGGCTGTGCCTGAGCAATGCTGGGTGCTGGACCTTCAGTAGAGTTTGCTGATCAGCATCAGAGCAGCTTCTGGGGTCCTGGTGTTGCTCAGCTGTGATGAGGGAAGGCTCTGTGTACCACTGCTCCAGCTCACACATCCACCTGAAACACAGATGTGGCAAAAGGCACAGCTCCTTATGATTCACTTTATACTCATGGTCTTACAGGCCCTTCAGGCCTTCAGTTTTGTATCATGAACAAACTCAAAAAAAGGACAGAAATAGCTTCTTGGCACTAGCAAGCCATTCTTTACATAGCTCAAATTGATTTATTCAGGTCAGAAATCAAAGCCAGTTTCATTTCTGCAGCTGGCAGGATAACTATTAAAGTTTAAAACCTTCACCAATGTGAGTACCTTAAGAATCATATTTCTGTCTGAATATTTTATCTACAACATTTACAAGTGACATCTAAGATCATGGTAACTGAAAGAAATGGGAGTGGAATATGTTTCTTCTTATTATTTCAGTTGGGTTTGCATGCAGCAGCACCATTATGCTTATTGCCACTCACAGCTTTGCCTTCAGAAGCACAAAAGCAATGATTTGACCCTGTTTAACATGGGTGTTTCACTCAACAGAAAGAGGGAGAAGAGCGGTGGAGAAAAATTTGAAGAGCTGTTATTTTATCTATAGAAATTGGTCATAAGAAGTCTGATGGGCTGGACTAAAAGTACATGTAACCTGTTTTTAAAAGAGAATATTCTTGTATGACTTTCCTTTTTGATCTTGCTGAAGTCTACAGAAATGTAGATAAGAATAAGTGCAAGTCAGAAAATAATAGTCTGTTTTAAGGAGTTATTGGTCTTTTGTTAGACAAAACTAATAATTATAAAGAACTGACTTTTGAAAGAATGCTTACTTTCTTCTCCATGAATTTTTATTCTATTGTATGGTAACAAGGCATTTTCCACCCCTGTGATTTTATTCTAATATTTTAATTTGTATTTTCTTTCTAAATTACGTAATTGTGTAATCGCTCCCACCATACCAATCTATTTTAAAGACAGCATGGATATCTAGGTGTCTAGTACTAAAAACACAAAACAAAATCAAAACAGACCTATTAGTTTTACTGCAGGTCCTTGTAATGCAAAGTAAAAAATCTGAAAAATGCTTTGTTTTTCACACCTGAGTGGAAATGCAAGTTAACCTCATATCTCAGAGGTATTGCCCAGTGACTACTGACAACATGGAATCTTCTTACAAGCCCAAGTGCAGCTTTTTCTATACTTCAACTTTATGGTTCCATTCAGGTTGAGCGACTTTTTTTGGGTGGTTTGTTTTTTTTTTTTGGGTTTTTTTTTTTTTTTCAATTGCAGTTGAATCACAAAGCAAGAATGAATCTGTTCTTCTTCATGTCTGGTGTCTGCTTTGCAGACCTTTGTGTCTCACTCTGTGCCCAGAGACTGCCCCACGCCTACACTTGCCATGAGAAGAATTATGTTTACACTGTTCTTACTAGCACAGATACTCCCAGGTCAAAAGTTTCAGACTGGTTCAGAAAGATATCTGGCTCTGTGGATAAGATTCAAATATTTTTCTTACTTATCTGATGACACAAGTGCTGTTTCAGTTTGGTTTTCATAGTTGTGCATGCTGATGATGAATGCAGTGTTTGACTGAAATCACCAAAGGACCCAAGTTGCTGACTGCCCTCTGAGATGTGTTTTGTGATCTGTCTCTGCATGGGTAGCCACAAAAACAGGCTTCTAGTCAAAGGAATCATTGTTCCCATCATTATGGGCAGATCAGTCTGTAATTGTTGCTAATGCTGATATCAGTGTTTTGAAGTGCAGAATGTAATGGGGATAATGGTTACTAGCCCTTTCTGCTGTGTAAACAGTACTGAATGAATGTATTACTTGCAATGCTTAATTTTGATTTTAAAATGCACCAGAGCCCTTCTTACCTCACTCTGGTATGAATTCAGAGTGAATAGCATCAACAGTGTACTTTGTCTTGTGAGTATTAATTAATTTTATTCTCTCTGCTGCAGTATTCAAAACCAGACAGGCATCCAGGGCCTATTCTGCACAAAGTTACGGAGTCGAGTTTTTCAGGCACTCAGTCTTTCCCAGAGGCCTTGTCTCCTGACAGAGGAGCCCAGCCCATCAAGCACCACAGGTGAGCACACATCTGCCTGCTGAGGGGTCTGGCTGCCCAGGGAGGCTGTGGAGCTGCTGATCCGGGTGCAGGGTGTGACTGCCGTGTCAGGGTGTTAACCCTTTAGGTGCGGTGGAGTAAAGAGACACAGTCACACGGTCATTCTCGAGGTGAAGGAGAAGACGAGAAGAAGACAAAGTTTATTCAGAAAACTCACTGTTTAAGTAGCACGACTTGCAACAATGAGAACAGAATAAAGATGATTGGTCCAGAGAGAAGACACCCCATTCCCAGGGTCTGTTAACAGCAAACAGGTGTCTTTATCTTTATTATTAATTCCTCTATGTTTTGACCAATTTATCTTTCCTGGGAAAGGCTTCTTGGCCTTCAGCTGAAAAACAGCTTATCACCCTGAGAAATGGTTCAGAGAACAGGGCTGAAAGGCTCGGGCCTGGAATATTTTTCTGGGCAGTTCTCTAAAAGGATACTACAACAGGGTTTTGGGGGGCTGGGGCTGGCTGAGCTGCAGGGTGCCCTGGTGCCAGCAGAGCCTCAGGCAGCTCGGGAAGCAGATGTGCAGGAGTTTCCTTAGCTGCAGACAGGAAAGCTAACAGCGATGCTCACTGCTCCCCTGCACTCCTGCAGGATGCATTTACAGACCCCAGCCAGGGCAGCAGCTCTAGGAGCAGGAACAATCCAAAACAAGACTTTCCTTATCCATGGTCCTGAAATTAATGGCTCATTTGCTGCAGAAAGACCTGGTTGCAAACTTCCAGCCTTTTCCACTGTTTCCTTAAACAAAAGATAGGTGGAATGAATAATGACTTATTTGTGAAAACATGGTGGTGGCTTTTGAAAATGAGGCTCTAAAAAGTTTGGATGGTTGTTTCCAAGAGAAAAAAACAAAAGAGGGAGGAATGTCACCCATCACTGGATGAGATTCAGATCAGAATTCTGCTTCTAACATTTTTTGGATGAGAAAGATTGCAGGTGCTTCATTACAGGACTAGAAACCAAACTGGAGTCTGGTACAAGCAATAATGTTGGTGGAATGACAGTGGTAACATCTGGTCCACTGCACAGAGAGAGAAAAAAAAGGCTGAGAAAAATAAGTTTGGAATTTTTTAAGCTAAATAAGCTGGAGTAGAAGACTTGCTTATTAAAATTATTTTTTAATTAATAAAAAAAATCTGGGATTGCATGAGGTTATAATCTGGCTTCTGCAGTATTTGGTGCATTTTCAGTGCAGTCTCTCGGCTAGCTGTGTGTTTTTTCTCATTTGAGTAAGTGATTTGCTTAACTTACAAAGTACCACATGTAAGCCAGAAAGGGATATTTGGGTCCTATCTACTTTTACCTTACTTAAGCCTTTAATTTGGCATGAAAAAAATAATGCCAATTGTCAGGTCAGATCCATTCCTTAGGTATTTTTCCTTATTAGATAGAAATTTTCAAAACATGATTAATACTTTTATTAAACATAGATGAACTATGGGACTGTTGCCTAGAATGCTTTCTACAGAAGCTCTGGGAAGAATTTTGTCGCCACTTAGTCACAACATGAAGTTCAGAGGAAAAACTCAGTGACGTTCCCTTACTTTTTAATAGTGTGATTGAAATATCCGAGAAATGTTTTATTTCTTCAGAACTAATGTAAGAAGTGGGATGACTGGTTAATTTATAAATAATTCTTTTGTAGTTTTAAAGCTTAAGATTTATTATACAATGCCCTTGTTTTTTAAAACATGCAACAGACTTGAACATTTAAGACTTACAAGACTGTCTTTATGCACCATGTGAGATCTTCCTAATTTATTTTCGAAATAATGTTCACTGTGAACAAATGATAAAATATGGCCAAATGAGGATTTTATACTAAATATCCCTTCATTCCATTCCAAACCTGACTGAGCCGGGAAAAATTATATCAGCTCTGCAGGTTCTCTCTTTTATGCTGCTCTAAATTCTATTGTTGTTTAATTTCTGCTTGCTATGGAAATACCTGCTCTACATCCATGTTTTCTCTGCTGGTGTTTTCAAGGACACTAATGATGGGTGATCATTTCTTAAAATCAGGAGCTGGCTGTTTCCAGCTCCTGAAACGAATGAATTTTCGCCTTTGGAAGTAAGACTGTCAGTGTAGGGAACTGTTTGGAGTTGCTGAAATGTGCCTGACAGAGACCAGCTAGTTATTTCACTCAGATTATGGATAATAGCAATTTTCTGTCTCAACAAACCTCAGCTACACAAAAAGAATTAATGCAGAGATTAAGCTGAAAACTTAAATTTAACCTCAAAAAATATTTATCCTGTGTTATTACTAATCTTCTAAAAAATGTTGCCTGCATTGTGCACTGCTGTTACCATAGAAGAATGTTACATCTTCTGCTTGCATATGTAAAATAACTCTTAGAATGGCAGAATTCAAAATTAACGAATGTGTTTAATCAGTAAACTTCCTGCAATGTATACAATGTGCTCAGAAATTATCTTGGATTATCTGTTGATCTTGGTAAGAAAGAAACTCATACTGCCTTATTTTCTAATAGATAAAAATAAATTAGAGTTTTGTTAATTATGGGTTGAGTTGTGATCCCTTTGAATAGCAGTTTTCTTGGTAATTAGTCATCCTGACTTTCATTCATAGATTCAGTCATCCTTGATTTTAGAGGAATTCATTTCAGAGAATGCCATGATGAAAGCCAAATGCAGAGGCTTTCAGCCTGGAACAGTTGTATTGTCTTACAAAAATGCCAAAATAGGATAAACTTACCCTAAAATTAATAATAATTTGTGTTTTCATTTTTTATGAACTTTTTGCACCATGAAAAAACATGGAAACTATTTTTCTTCCATTTAGTAAGCATTTTACTCTTTATGCTGCTAATATATGTGATTCTGTTTACAGCATAGGAAAAAGTTATTTAAGGTTATTCTGTGAAGAAGGCTATGGAATTTCAAAAAGCAAGTATAGATAAATTAAAGCAACTAAGAATGCAATGGCAGAGGAAGCCTTAAAGGAAGAAGGTGTCAGGAATCTGCTGTTTTCCCAAAGAAAAAGCAAAACTGATGGTGAGACAGGGATAATAACTGAAGCAGTTACGGC
Organism: Toxostoma redivivum; assembly: GCA_013397375.1. NCBI lineage: Eukaryota > Metazoa > Chordata > Aves > Passeriformes > Mimidae > Toxostoma > Toxostoma redivivum. The sequence continues at coordinate 280,351 of VXBI01002688.1, forward strand.
AATCCTGAATTAATAGATTTCATTTTTTAATGAAAAGTTGGGATTACTATTTGAGGACAAAGGTAGAATATGAACAGAATCAAATGTATGAAAATAGATATTCCTACAGTTAAAGTGGAAGTAGAATGTGGAAATCAAAGCTCTCAACGTGTTTGGTTAATCTTGATGCAAAAAAAAAAAAATGGAAGAAGAACCAGTTCATGAAATTTTATGTCTGGGAGCAAAATCTATAAAAATGGGAAGTGTGACATGAGACAATGGATTAGCAAGTGTTAAATATTTAGGAAGATGAAGAATTTATCCAAGTAACTAGGAACCAACTACGCTGACTTTGAATAGTCAAGACTTTAGGACAAATGTGGGGGGAAAAGATTCTTGTGGTAGATTTTAAAAAGGCAAAAAATTGTTTACTATCTTATCAACAGCAGGTACTGCAACATACACACTGATTGTATTTGTGTTTGGTGGGGGTGAGTTAGATTTCTACACAAGCTCAGTCACTGCTGTCATATGTGTTTAATGCCTTTGAGAAAATACAGAGAGGCAGAAGAACTCTAATGTGGATGCACAGAGGTGGTTAAAAGGGAGATACTGTTTTTAGAAAGTAGGACATTCACCAGTGCAGCACTCAAAGAATTAGTCAACACTGGGGACAGATTTTTTTTGTGCCAAGGTCACTGGACAAAGCTGGAACACAGCACAGCATGAGAATGCACCACTGTTATCTCACCTGGTTAAAATGGCCTCCCAATTGCCATGGACTCAAATTGCATTCCCTAGCTAAGATGAGGAATGAATGATTCATGTTCCATGGAAAGTGTTAGAATTCCATCTTATGTCAGTCTTCAGTTCAGGAGACTGGAAAAGGTGCATGACTGCTGCTTATGAATACATGAGAGCAAGCACAACGAGAAGTAAAAGACCTGTTTAAAATGAAGGAGTGTGGTGGCACATATACTGGCTGAATATTCATCAGAAATAATTTTAAACTGAAAAGAAGTCTCAAAGTTTTCAATATAGAACAACTTTCTGTAATAGTAGCCTGGATATCATCATCAGTTTAGGATGGAGGTTGATCAATGCCCTACAGGAAGGATATGATGAGGTTATGGCAGATGATTAAATTCAGTGCTACTGTCATACCTCAAATGCTCTGTTCTCTTTTCCTATTGCTCTATCACCAGGATGGTGACCAGATGACACAGGAAGCATTGAAGGATTTTCATAGAGTTCCAAAGTTCCTGAATAGCCTCAAAACAGACTCTTCCCAAATACAATAGTATTATGAAGGAATCAATAATGCTCACATTTCAGAAACCAAGAGATTTTTGGCTGTAGGCTGTATTTATTAATACTGAAATCAGTTGAAAGCTTCAGTATTTGATCCATACAAATGTTAGCAGTGGATTGTCTAACAGCCTGAAAAGGTGGCTCTGAGGGACTGTCAGAAGACACTGCCTGGCAGCTGGCTCTGTCTTTGGGGTATGGATTTACTGGGTGGTTTTTAATTAACTCAAAAGTAGTACAGAAGGATTCCAGAATTACTGTAAAAACCCTGCTGATCTTCTCTTCATGGACATGGGTAACTGCACCTGGGGGATTTGTGTGTGCCCCAAGAAGAGAATACTCTACCTGTAGGATCAGACTTTGTTTTCACTCAACTTTGGGTTGCTCAACCCAAAGAAAATTCTCACAGAAAACAACTGGCAAGAATGAATCCCAAGTTCTTAATTAACTTTAGGATGGTTGAACTGCTTTTTTCAAAACATTAATTTATCAGAACTGTATTTCTCCCTAATTTATGCATCATTTGTGAACCACTTCATGCATATTCAGATTTTTTTATTCTGGAGTAATTGATTGATAGATTTTAAGGAGATAGCTGCAACAGCTTTATGTATTGGTCTATTTTACTGAATAGCTCACTCATGTGTGCTGGTTTCTTTTACCCAGTTGGACTGGAGTGTAGGGAGGAAGAAATCATCATGTTGGCTAGAAGAAAATAAATTCCCTGAAGAAATCCAAAAACCATTGTTGGCCTGAGAGGAAGGAATTTTTCACATGAGCAATAGAGAACATTACATTTGCATTGCTGATATTCATATCAGTTTTGTGTAATAGGAAAAGCTTTGTGCTGGAGATCCTTTTCCATAGGACTTTTAACAGAAATTCTTAGGGGGTTTTTTTTGGTACCTGGAGAAACAACTGTTATCCTGCAGCTCACAGCTGCACTGTCTGTAAGTATTTCCTGATCTTTAGTGAATTTGTCTTGTCCATGACCTCAAATGATTTTTGTTCGTTCTTCCCTCGGTTTTTGGGTTCGTTTTTTTTTTTTTTTGTTTTTTCCCCGGTTTTTTTGTTTTTTTTTTTTTTTTTTTTTTTTTTCCTGACAGAAATGTTGAAAGCATTAGAACCTCACATTAACAACAAATTGGTTGCTTAGACTGTCAGTGCTGGAAGTTCTGTGGTTGTAGGACTGTGGCAGATCCCTTTGGTCTCAACATTTCTGCAGTTTATACCAATTTCCTTAGGCATAGCTGTGTTGAAATTATGTCTATTACAAATAGAGCTTTTGTGAATTTGCATATGGATGGAGATCATGAGCTCTCATCCAGCAAGGAAGATGCTCAAAGGCATCAAACTAACCACAAATTAAACAATAAAAATTTCTAATTTCAAAGATTTGTAATCAATCTAAAGTTTCTTTTTTTACTTTTGGATTATTGATGACTATGCTCAAGTCAATAAAAACCCCAAAAATTCATTATCCATCACAAATTATTCATTCACCTGCATCTTTTGAAATCCCCTGCTGTATTAATCTCAGGCTCTTCTGAGCAGAAATTGTCAATTATTTTGTGATGTGGTAGTGTTATTTTACAGAATATGAACTGTAACTTGCAACCGAACTCAGTCTTCAGAACTGAGAAGCCAGTATTTCAGGTTCTTAAAAAGGTTTTTCACAGCCTCTTTAGTAGCAAAGGAAAAATCTTTTTAAAGAAGCATCAAAAATCCTATAGGGGATGCTATTGCTATGGGTTCTTGGTTTTTCAATTAAAAAGAAAAGTAAAGGTGTGGAAGAAAAACAGAGGTTAGACTGCTGTAGAACACTGCTAGCCTGAGCAGTAGGATAGAGAGTGTTGAATTTATTTCTTATTTTAACTTTGGATGGAAAAGGTTGATTTTAATGGAAGTGTACACTCAAAGAGAATTTGTCCAAGGTACTTGTTCCAAGCAAGAATTGCTTTGGGAGTAGATGTGGCCCTAGCTATAATTAAAGTTCCCACTAGGTAAAAAATGCAGATTACTTTTAAGTCACATTATAAAAGGAGAAAAAGAAGCAAATTTATCAAAAGTCTTCTGCATTGCTGAGTTGTGTCACAAGTTGGGATTTTTCACACAGCCAAAAATAATGACTCGTAAAAGGCATCCACAAAACCTGTGTTATCATTAAAGATGTAAAAGAATATGAGGTAACACATGCATTTGTGAGACCCAGAAGATGCCAAGAGAAATAGGAGTAGCAGAAAAATGAATATTCAGTCACGCCATGCAGTACTGAGACCTGTTAGCAGTAAAAGTGGGTTATGCCTTGCCTTAGTTCTGTGTTCCCATATTTTTGTATTAGCAGATTTATGGTTTATATACTAAAACTGTGGATTCTAGATACATTTTCATTCCTGCATGAAATGAAAAAAAAAATCCATTCTCCTTCTAAAACACCAGACAAACATTTACAAAACCAATTTGCTAAAATAAGTAGAAAACAGTGACTTGTTTTTATCAAGTTCAAGTTTCTATTATATCATATAAAAGAAAAAGCACAGTATTTCTCAATGTGTATAAACAACAAAGCAATCTGTATATAAATCAGGAATACAATAATATAGAAATCCTGTTCAAGGTGGAGAAAGCTTGTCTTAGATGGTTTCTTCAATCTGCAGTTCATAAGCTTCACTTATATTCTTCACTTACACTTTTTCTCAATTTAATGGTTTTGTAACAGGAAGCAGTACCTCACAGGCTGATGGATAATATATTGGGCTTTCCATTTAGGATCTAATTTTGAATTCAGCTGTGGGTATGACAGAGCTGTATTGTTTGTTTATACTGTCTGAGGACTCAGCTCTCTGAGCAGGATTATGCTATGCAGCACAGAAAAGAGAAGCATCCCTCATCAAGTGCAAGAAAACATTTCATATAGTGGGCAATTGTTTTCATTCCTAGAAAAGAGGTGATGTATTAAATAATGGCATAAACAGCAGCTAATGGTGGATTATACTATTATATTTCCATAGAGAATTTCTACTGACATCATAGACTGCCACAGCAAAATTATAGGAGCAGTAATCCATGCATTATTAATTCTGAACTTTAACTTTTTAGAATTTTATGCTTTTGGTGTGATAATTTTTACTGTACTCTTGGTGTTGTTCCTAGAAGTCTCTCTTCATGCTGCAGCCCAGGACAAAAAAGTGGGATGCTCCATAGAAATGCCTTTCGGAGGACTCCTCCCTTGCCTCGGGGTAGGTTCAATGGAATTACAGGACCAGCATATCAACAGCTCGAAGAGTCGAGGATCACAGACCAGGACACGATACCTTGTCACGGGTGAGTGGCTTTTAAAATAGTGGCACATTGTGAAGCTGGCTTTCTGTAGACAGCTTCGTACAGGTTTGTCTTCGAAAATGCATGAAAAGTACACTATTTTTTCTTTTCTTTTTAAATTCAGTTTATTAGAACATTGGCTGTGAGCTCCAGCTGTACATAAGGTCTGGGTTTCAGAAGTGCTCCTGAGAGCCTACAGCTGCCTTTGAAGTCGTTTGCACTTGCTGAGATACTTTGCATAGTATTTACATATCCCTATAGATTTCCAAAGACTTCCCAGAATATTACAAGCATATTTTACACAAAATAAGAGTGATAGCTGGAGTGGAATAAAAACCCCACCCGGTTCCACCTGTAAATCAAAGTGAAACTCTTCACTCTGACTTACAGGTGAAACTGGTGGGGTTGGGTGTCTGGTGACTTTTTTTAAATAAGTTTGACTCACACTTGTGTCATTGTTACTCTTCGCTTCTTCTGAGAAAAAACTTGTTTATTGCCTCTTGCAGTAAATATATTATTGTTCATTTGTGTGATATGTGCATATAATTCCTGGGGAAAATTTCCTACTGAAATTGCCAGCCTTGCAGAAAGGAGCAGGCTGGCAGCCTTCCCTCTCCAGCAGCAGCATCACCTAAGGCAGGCTCTGGGAGCTGCCCTAGCCTCCTCCCAGGCTGAGGAGTGAGGTACAAAACAGCAAAGCTGTGGGTAATTGTATTTACTCTTGTCTAGGAAATCAGTGTGTGACCTTACAAGTATCAGCTTGTACTGGCCTGTATTTTAAATTTGCAGTTCTGCAAAATTTGATATTGGGACCAGACCATGACCCCTTCTGGCCTTGATCCACTCAAGCACTTCATCCATATTTTGTGCACTAAGGATGTTTACCCTCTAAATATCTGCTGGTTTCACAGTGTTGGTGTTCTCATTGGATTTCCAGCCCAAACAAAAACTTCCCTTGTCCCCTGCAGAAGTTACACTACTTCCTTTCTTCTCCTTTTTCACCTCCATCTTCCCCTATCAGGATGCACAAATCAGAGTGGTTTGTCTCCCTACTTCTGTGAGCATTCTGAACTTCATCCAGCAGCAGCCTGGCTGGAGCCCAGTCAGGTGTACAGTAGAAGATGGGGGTGTGTGTATATCAGTGTAAGTGCTCACAGGGCTGGCCCAAAGCCTGGCAGAGCCACTGCAAGGATTCCCATCCTTCCTAATGGACCTTGTTGTCAGCCTTGTACACTGCACACCTTCAGCCACAGTGCTGACAGCAAAGCTGCTGGGACTGTGCTAAGTAAAATCCATTTCATATTTAAAGTTTCAGTCCCTTCTCTCTCTCTTTGTTACCTGTTCTTAAAGGGTGAAGTAAAATTACTGTGCTTCTTTCAGTTTCATTCTTTAATTTAGACTCTTACACACTGTGTAACATAATTACTGTTGAGTATTTATAAATGTTTGCTTTTGTTGCTTGGTTTTAGGAAGAGGGTGGAGAGAGAGCTGCACTTTGAAACACATGTACATGAATTAATTTATTCAGACAAAATAATTTTTCAGATAAAAACCCAGATACATTTCTTTGGAGGAACTGTGGTTCTGGGAAAGTTAATTATAGGAAAATGTAATTAAGGTTCTGCAATTACAGTTCTAAGTCTCAGTCTATTGAAAACAGCAGCAGTCTGGTGTCACACACAGAAGCATGGATCAGTTTGTAATTAACTAAAAGCCAAGTCTCACATGGTTTAGATGTAATATCCCTTCTAGTTTAATACCTCACCTGTTGAACACAGTGTATGCACTTTAATTCAACCTCAGTTCTCCTTTGAAAGCCGTGTGAGCACGCAGCAGAAACATGTAATTCTGGCATAAAATTGGTATGTCTATCTGTATTTCAAAAATATTATGGAAATACGCCAGGCATTACATTTCACGTCACTGCTGCTGCCAATTAGTTTTCAAAATACGAAGAATAATTGAATCTCCATTGTAGAACTGGCAAATGTTACTGTTTTCTCACCAAACCCATTTTAATTCAGTCTTTTCTTGTTTTTGCTTATATATCATCCATATAATACCTACATTGCATGTGAAATTCATTAAAAACATTCACTCCCTTTGTTTTCAGGGTGCAGCCCAGAATATATTTAGGGCCTGAATTACCAAAAAAGGGACTAATGCAACTGATGCGATCTCTCCAGCTATAGTCGTTTGAACAATTATATATAAGCAAAGGAAACAAGAATGGGCACAACCCAAAGGTCTGCACTGTTTTGTTTTCATTTATTTTTTTTAATTGTCCTCCCTCAGAAATAATACCCCTGATCAGTATTTCATTCATCCTGAGTCTTGAGAGCTGGTGTAAAAAGCCCCTCCATGAATGGCTACAGGTGTGTCTAAGCCAGTGTAGTTCCAATGTAATTAACCAGGGCTGAGTCTCAGATGTAAAACAGCTGCAGCTGTAGGGCATGCAGGAACTTGTAGCACACATCCCAGAAAGCTGCCTGCTCTATTACTCCCCTGGGTGCCACTTCCCAAAGCAGTGTCTCTTTCCCTCACCTGGCAGCAAAGTTCCCAGCACTTCCTCCTTATCACAGAGCTGCCAGATGCTCCTCCTGGGGATGCCAGGAGAGTTCTGGGCTGTGCAGAGCTCCACGTGGGCAGGGGGATGTGCAGCATGGTACAGACTCAGTGCCAGCACACAGGAGTTAATTACAGGTCAGTGGCACTCTGCTGGAAATGAGCCTCAGGTGTCTCCTGCTCCCTCCTGTCTGACACCTCTCCAGGAGCATGGGGCCAGAGGAAGCCGTTCCAGTTAATTACTGCTTGTGCCAATACTGGACTCCAGCAGCTTCATGCGATTCATTTCTCTTCCTCAACTCTTTCTCTGCTCGTGCCAAAAACAGGAGGCACATATGAGTAGAAGGATATTCCTAGTGAGGTCCAGCAGGCTTAAGGAGCTTTTGGAATAGTGCCCTTCAAGTCAGAGCACCTGCTTCCACACCAGATCTAAATGTTGCTCTCCTCATCCATGGATACAACGTATTAGATTCACCATTAACTTGCCTTAGTAGTGATAAGCTGATTATACATAAATTGTGTTCTGGTACTGAGATGATGTCTGTGGTCTGTAGCAATCGTGCCTGATAATACAGTAACTCCTAGAGCACCATATTTCTAGAAGTACTAATTTCAGATGGGAAACTTTTTTTTTCTTTTTTTGGTCATTGTTTATTTTATATTTATTATACTTTCCATTTCTGTTTTTTTTTTAAGTATTCCTTGTAAACAAAAGAGTTCGGCTTTGAAACAAAACGGAAATGTTGATAAAAATTCACAAGTTGCCTCACAATCAATAAAATCATAATATGTGTTAGTGGAGGATAAGGGATTTCTTTTTAATGGTATTACAGTATCAAGAGAACACAGACATTTGCTCAAGTCCTATATATTAGCTCTATTTACAGATGAAATCTAATAAAACAAATCAGGCCAACATTATGAATATGGGCTATTGAAAAACAATTTTTTTTCAGAGGTACACTGCACTTAGATGCTTTGCTTGTTTGAAGGGGAGTACAGACAATCATTCTTATGTAAATAAGGACTACACAGCCACGAGTGCTTAATGTTCTTTTTATCTGCACTTTTTAAAGTGTTTTCCTAAAACCACCATTTGACATTGAGAGTTCTGACATTGAACAAAGTATCATTCCGTTTTCCCGATCAGAAATGTAGTTTCTTTTCAAAGAAAATTAATAATACATTATAACGTCTGAAATGTTTTAAAAAGAAATTTCCATTATTCTCATTTACTGGTGGGCGAAATGAGACTGAGAGAAGAGCAGTTCTTTGCCACTGGCAGATTTGAGAATCAAAACCAGTCTCCAGAGCCTGTTGTTTCCCCTAGGGCCCACCATGGCCAAGTGCTCCTCTATTTCAGGAGAAAATGGTGTGTGTGTCTTCAGCACAGTTCACTGAATCTCACGCAGTGTCGCTGCTGCTGCTGGATTCTGACCGCTCGATGTACAACGAGAACTCTTTTTTACTCTTTGCAGGTATTCATCCAGTGGTTTGAAAACTCCTCAGAACACTTCAATAAATATGCAACTGCCTTCAAGAGAGACAACTCCATATTTTAATAACGTGGATCAGAAGGACTTGGTCAGCTACTCCTCTTCAAGGGCCAACTCCGTTCCCATCATCCCGTCTGTGGGCTTGGACGAAGCCTGCATGCAAATGCAAAATGTCCCTGAAGTAACAGGCATCAAATGGTGCAAAAACTCCTATTCTGCTGAACTTGTCCATGTGAGTTCCCCAGTCAGTAGCTGTCTGCTAGCAGAGCAGCAGGAGGTGAACGCGCTGCTGGAGACGGTGCAGGAGCAGCTGCGGGCGCTGGCGGAGGCGCGGCGGGCGGAGGGCGCGGAGCTGGCGGGCGGCGCCAGCGAGAGCACGGCCTTCCTGCCGCTGAGCGCCGGCGCGGCGGGCAGGCCGCAGCCAGCGCCGCAGGCCGCGCCCCACGGCCGCGCCCCGAGGGACTCGCTGCTGGCCGAGTGACCGCGGGAGAGGCAGCCCGAGCGCTGGGCCTTCGACGCTCCGCTGAACAGCAAGGGGGGAAGTTAAATACAAATTATTTATATGCATTAATTTAAGAGCATCTACTTAGAAGAAACCAAATAGTCAATCGCCCTCATATCATAGTGTTTTTTAACAAAATATTTTTTTAAGGGAAAAGTTCCAGGAGGGATGAAGCGTGCTTTTGGATGCTTTCTAGGCAGGATTACACAGTTCCAGTTCCGGAGGGTTTTGCCGTGGTCCTGTTGGGCTGTCCGAGGGCCTAGGCTATGCATCTCCTTTTCAGTAAAGGCCAAGTAACAGTTCTTAGGTGCATTTCTGGTTTCAGGGCAGCACTGCAGTGAGCTGCTGGGCAGGGATTCAGACCCGGGGGAGCACGTCCTGTGAGCCCAACACACATCCAGTCCCTCTTCCCCTCCGCTCTTGATTCCAGGTTCACACCACAAAAATAGGCACACAGACACCTACTTCTGAGTTCTGGTACCTGCTGTGGAATGATGACAATGACCCTGAATTGAGCAGATGCTTAACTCAACCTTAATTCGATGTGTCAGTCACCCCAAGAAAGTCAATGGAATCATTTATGAGCTTTGGGATTGGCCAAGAGTGGGAGCAGGATTGGGGTCTGTGGAGATTCAGTGGTCAGGAGCCCACAGCTGCTCCATCTTCTGAGCTTTGCCTATCAGAGCTGCCTTGCTGGAGAGTGGGGAAGATGGAGAGAAAATGTAGAAGTGTGTATTACAACAGGTTTGGTTTTGGTTTCTGGTTTGGATTTTTTTAAGTGGAAACATAAACTCTGTTGTTTGTTAGCACCCCTCAACATTTCTAAACTTTTACACTTTAAAGGCATTTGTAAGCTCTCAAGGAGCACTTCTCAGTGTGTGTATATTTTTTTTTAATTTTTTTTTTTTTATGGCTTGTTCAGAGAAGAATCAGGGAGATCCAGTATGATCAAAATCCAGCCAATAAGTGTCCATGCTGCCTGATTTGTTCCTGCATTCAGTTCTCCACTCACTTTAATTAATTGTGGCTTAGGCTTGTGAACTTTAAAGCTTCAACCCTGCAGATGGTTCTGTATGGGCAGACCCACAGGCATGCAGAGATCTGACTCTAATGGAGCTTTCTAAGAGCAGATGGTTTCCACCAAGTCACTCCCTGCAGGGGATCAAGGCCTTGGAGAGGATGTATCATTTCCTGGTTGCTGTATCCTAATCACATTATAAGCCCTTCTTGCATTAGCTTTCTTTTGAGTCCCTCTTCCCCCCTTAAATTGTAACAAAATGTGCCAATTTTGCAATGAATTGGGTCCAGTGGCACAACTTACTGGGTTATTAGTGTTAAAATATCTGCTTATTCTCGGGGGGAAAAAATCAACTGTAATAAAAAATTGCCAAATAGCCTTCCCTGGTTAGTGCCAGGAGATCGATTAAAAACAATTAGAATATATACAGAATGTATTAAAATATTACTTTGAAGCAAAATAATTGTTAGATTTATTGAGGTGCCCCAGACTTTCTAGTTCACAAGTCTCAAGACTTCCCAAAATAGCACAATCAATCACAGTGCTGTTGTATGTTGAGTCAGAATAAAGCAATATCTTAACCTCTGTCAAGTAAATTTGGAAAAGAAATGCTGAAGGTGTATGTCATTTTTTTTTGTTAAGGCAGTAAAAAAAATTATTACTGACAGTCTTCATTCACCAAGTCTTATTTTCAGTTGCTTTTGTGGTTTTGGGGTTCTTTTAAAGATAAAGTTGATGAAATTGTCCTGTTTACAGAATTTTCTATGGCTGCAATCTTTGCTGTGTGTTTTCAACAGAAATGTATTTGAGGTCAAACTATTGCTTTATGCCCCAGGATGGAGTGTGAACTGTTCAGGCTCCCTTCTGCACAGACACAGAGGTTTTGCTGTAGCAATGAGGTGGGATCCCCGTGGGGTTTGGGCTCACCCTTTGTTTTCCTGCCCTATGTGGTGGCTGGGCATCATCTCACTGTGTGTGAGTCGAGCTCACTGTGGTGGGCATCGCCCTGAGCCCTCACCAGATACACCCTCTGAAAGGCAGGGTGCATTAGATGGGGCTCGGCTTTGCACCCCACAATCATTTGACTTTTCTGTCAGCACCATTTGCATCCCCCCATCTCAGGACATGAGCAGAGGGAGCTTGCCTCTGCCCATAAACCCTGTGAACACACCTGAATTTTCATATTGTATGAAAACTGGGTACTGTATAATGTTCTGGTTCAAGAATTTTCACATGGTGATCACAATTAATGAATTGTTCGCCATTAATTTCATTGAGATGGGCTCTCCGCAATACAGTGCGGAATCCTACCCAAACTGATACTTAAAAATTAAATCTTTTTCAATTCAGATGCAAGATCTTCCCTCCCCCAAGCTCTGCAAATTCACCTCTGGCAACACAATGGGAACACACAGCAAGATTTCAGTTGAAGAAAGAACCATATCATAAAGCAATGCCTTTAGGGACAGAATGTGTTCATGCAGCACCCTCAAGAGACCCAGAAAGAGGAGACAAGCAATGTATTTAAGAGAATGAAATGTTTTACTGACTGATAGCTGAAGATCTGAAATGGTGAGGATATCTTTGGTTCATGTTAGAGATACAATCTTGTACTCAGCAAAGGATGTGTGACTGTTACATGTTAACTGTTCTATTCAGTTCTCAGCATGTTTGAATAGAGAGACGTTAATATTAACCAATGACAGACTAGTGTATTATTTGTTCAGAGCATTGCTTCAGATCTTATTGAAACTGTCATTGTTTGCAGAGGAAAACAAAGAGGGTTGAAAACATCCAACTAGATAGCCTTAATGTTTTTTGTGTGGTTTTCTAATGCAACTGTTTTCCTCTGTGGACCTTCTTGTTTTACAGTGAATGGGGCAACATTTTCTCTGAGGTCTGACAATTAATTGTGTAAAGCATCCATATGAAAGTTGTACTGAAAGAGCTGACATGGTAGGCCAAATTTTGCTTTACTTCTGGTCCCACTGAACTCATGGATTGGAAGGCATGCAAGTCATTGAGAAATGCAGTTGATTCCTAAAAGTACATCTGTTCCCAGCCTTGGAGACAGTCTGTAATCCCCCTAGAAGAGGCTCTGAACTCAGTCGTTTACGTGGATTGTAATTAAAAATTTTATCTGACCTATGAAGTTCCAGGTGTAGTCTGGTGTGAAAATTTACACATGTAGCATTGCGTTCAAGCAAACTGGGAGAGCAGCTGACTAAACAAATTGAACTTTCTCTGAACTGAGCAGAGAGAAAGCCTGTGGCTCCAGAACAACACCATGGAGAACTGAGAGAGGTATATATTCTGATCTTTTTAAAAAATTTATTTCTATTTAGAATTTCTTCAAAAACAATCCAAAATAACCCTAAAAAAACCCAAAATCTCAGCATTTGAAATAGGAAATGTAGGTAAGTATGGGCACATTTTTAGTGTTTGCCATTGAAAAACTCTTCAGTACCCCAAGGCCCAAAGCTGGAGTGTTTAATTTTTTCAGGAACATGTTTAAATCAACAAACAGTCCTGTGGAACAAGAGCTCTTTATAAAGCCTTTGGTACCCAGCCACACTCTCAACTGGTGCAGTCAGTGCAGCAATGACAGTGCACATGAACAGAGGATCACATCCCAAATCCGTGCTGCTTGATGTCCAGCGTGGTGTCACAAAGCTTCGTAGTCTGCCATGTGATGTGGGCAGTGCTACACGGATTTATTTTGCCTCTGAGTGTCCCAGCAGAGTGTGAGCACTCCCAGCAGAGCAGTGCCAGGCTCCTGGGCCAGGTGATGGGACTGTCAGCTCCTGGTCCAGGGCTGGCTGTCTGGCCAGACTCCAGCAGCAGTGAACTTGCCACCGTGTGACTCATCCCAAAGCCACTCCAGTGTCCTTACAGTTTCAATTTTGAAAAAAACAATTGAGTTGATGGCATGTGCTTATGACCAAGCATGTCCTGGATATGCTCCCAAATTGATCTGTTAGCAGTTAATTCACATCTACTTCTCATGTAAAATCTGGATTCCTTTTCCCAATTTATCTCCCTGTAGTCTTGTTTTGGACATAACTTGAACATTTCTTACTCTCATAAGAAATTCTGAAAATAAATACCAAAGAAGAACTCTGAAAGAGTCTTACCTGCAGTAAATAAATTTGAAGCTTGAAGGAGCAGACCTGGAATAAAAAACTGGGTTTGAAAGTGGTATTAATATCAATTGCCTTTCAATAAAATGAAATTTCCCTGTAAACTCTTTACCCTTTGGGAAAACAATGAGCTTATAAAGTGATTTGTTATCTTGCCATGAATTTAAAATGTTTATCTTCAAGGAGATTGGGAAAAAGCAAATAATTAGTATAGATTTTTTCAGTTTTTGTGATTTAATTTGTTAAAATTTTATTTCAGTAGCTTAACAGGTCAATCAACCCATTATCTGTATTGTCTGACACATAGTCATAAAGTCTCCTCTTTTGTGGTCCAAAAGGTGCAATGTTAGATTTCCTTAAAGAGATCAAGATTTTATCTAAATTTTATTTTTAAATTATTCATTGAATAATATTTATCTTGGTGAAAATACAAAGTGATGCAAACTTTTTTTGGTTTTGTACTGCATTATTGCTGAATTCAAAGCACAATTGTACTTCCTTTGTTTTGATGTCTACTTACAGGAAAACAACTGACACCCAGTTTTCAGGTATAGAATTGGCACTTCCAAATCATGGTATCAGGCAGGATTTCTGTATTTTCCATAGCAAAGTTCAAATACATCACATGTATTAGTATATCACAGGATATAGAAATGAAAAGGCTACAACAGCAGTAAAATTGCTAATAAAGTAGGCCTGTATTTGGTTTGGTGGGGTTTTTTTCATTTTTATTCCATGGCAATCAGAGGATTGTGCCATGGGGATTGGCAGTCTCTTGCAAGGAATATAGAATGTATTAGAGACAGTGGAAAGTCTGCACTGTAGCCAGAACTAGAAGAGCCACAGTGGAGGAGGGAACTGGAGTCATCCAGTGTCTGCTGCAGGGGGTAAGAGTGCTTTCATCTTAATAGTAAAAAGCAGTATAATTGTTTACCTGTTGAAAGCTTTACCTGCTAGGAGAGGTAGATTATCTGACTTTAATGACCACAATGGTAGTGTTGATTAAAGGAAAAGAAATTTCCATTTTTTTCCTGCTTGCCCTGTCCCTTGGAACTTACTGTGTTTTGGTTCTGTGTTATTAAAGCACTGTTTCCAGTGCTTCAGAGACAGAGTGCTCACCCCTCACTGACAGCCTGCACTGACTCCTCCTTGCTTGAAAAGATTTAGTAGTTTCCTCTTTGATCAACACTCCTGTAAACAAGGAGTGATTTTCTAATACCCCACAAGGCTGTTCTTGTGCAAGTTCTCCCAGAAAAATAATAAAAGCACTGCAAGACCACCTATAATTCTATTTTTTTAAATATAAGAAACGCTATATAATGTTTTATAGCTATAATGGAGAAGGGTTGTTGATGACTGAAATATGTAAATAAACTGTAGGGTATAATGTATGTCAGTGGCATGGAAATCCTGTATTTGTACCATAGCTTTTAATAATACATTTTCTTGGCACCATCAGGACACCTACATGCAATTTATAATTTTGCTTTCCTTAAGGGGGACCATGGTCTGTACCACATCACTGTAGTGGCTGGGCACTGATGTACCCCTGTCCTTAATTCTTCATTGCAAGAGCCACTTCTGTGCTGTCCATGCCTGCTTTGGTCTAACTGAATTCACTGAATTTGTAACGATTCAGCAGCTTTATTCTCGTTCAGTTTTACCTTGCCCTCAGAATCAAGAGTGTCAGCCTGACATTTGGGACCCTGAATAAATTTAAGGCCTTAAAGAACTTAATGCACTTAACATTTGTCTGCTCTGGTTTGACCTGACAGGAAATGTCTCCCTTGAAGGAGGATTTATGCAGCCCGTGCTGCAAGGCACTTTCCTGCCATTCTTTCATAGGTGCCCCTGTCAGCATGTCCAGTCCCTGAGTCAGCCACTCTGGGTTCTCCTGCCCAGCACTGGGAAGTGCTGTGAGATTACAGACCACACTGATTTTAGTGCACCAAAGACCAGAAATCATCTGCAGTGTCCTGAGCTCTAGAGTCAGATGTGACTTTCTGCCTCTTACTACCAAAACATCTCCAAAGGTTAAGGTCTTTAATATGCATCACATTATATTATGTAGTATATGTAATGCCAAAGTTCATGATATTAAGAGTTATATGGCAAATACTATTTTAAAATTTATGTCTTGCTTTAAAGGAATATGGAGCAAGAGCTCCCAGTTGTGTGAATATTTGGGAAAAAAATACAAATAATAATAGAGGGATATAAAAGAATACTACTAATAATTAATATTCTAAAATACAGAATAGTTCCTTGCTTTCTCTGAAATACACAGTAGTAGCTGAAGGTTTTCAAGATGCATCAGGGACATGAAGAAGACTCAGTGAGGCTAGTTTATAAGTCATACATCTTTTCTCAGGAAATCCAGGCTTGGAATTTCCTTGTTTATATTAAGGTGATTCTTTCACAGCATGAAATTCACTCCTATACATTGCATACCTTAGCAGAAGGAGGACAGAAACACAGTACAGGCTTCACTTTGGCTTTCTGACTCAAGTTAAACTCTCTTGCTTTAGATTATCTCTGATCTCTTTCAGGAAAGAATAAATGAGTATCCAAGAAGAAAAGAAGAGAGACTTGAATACTTGATGTAATTATAAAAAAAAAAAATCAACCAAGACTGGAGCCATCTGCTGAACTTCAGTATTCTAGAAATAGCTTAGACTTCCGCTGCTCTTGGAGGGGCAAAGAGCAGGTGATGCAAGCATCTCCACCCTCACCACCCCAGAGAGACACACTGGGAACACTGGAGAATAGGGCAGGGAGCTTCTCCTGACTGTGGAACAGTTTTTCCCATGGGTGAAGAGGGATGAATTTTGTGTCAGGCCAGATCACATCACCTGAGAAACTTGCCTTTTGTTTTTCTCTCAGATCTTTCTCATTTCAGTGAAATTGTGGTCATCAGCACTAGTTTGTTTTTTAAGTTAGGGGTTTCCAAATTCTGTAATCCTTTGAAGTGTTGAATTTAGGAAGTGGAGACTTCCAATGAAAAAAAGTAAATTTCTTCTGCAATTTTTTAAACCACTGAAATACATGTATTATGTTAACTGTTTTTTTTAAATCAGATGTTTCAAACTTAAATTAAAAATACTTCTATTTACATCATGATAATAGGGTATGGCTAAGATCTGTATTTTATGTTTCTCTCCTGATCTTGTTGAAGAAGATGTCCCAGCTTGTTGCAGGGGTGCTGGACTAGATGACTTTCCAACCTGAATTATGCTAATTATGTTCAAGTTAGTTCTTTCAATTTGCCCACAAAAAGCTGGATATTTCTGTGTGCATCAATGATAACTTTGGGTTGTAAAGCTAAATAAGATATTTGGATTACATAAAACTTGCAGGTCAGACTCTGGTGTTGCACAAGTGGCAGCTGTTCCACTGCAAGCACAGTTAATGTGAAGGCTCCCAAAGGAGGATATTTGTGGTGGCTCAGGAGTTGAGCTGCCTGAAATAAAGCCCAGGTCTCTCTCTGTGCAGTGCTAAGCTCCACTCCTTTCCAAAGGTGACCCACAGGGTGTCTCAGCTCCCCCACCAGTGACTGTGCCAAAAGGCAGCTGTCAGCACTGACTTCTGTGAAGGCTCCTCTCATTAAATCAAAATGAAATAATATGAGCTAAAAATTGATGGGCTGGATTCTCCCAGGTATTGCCAGGTTATGTGGAGTGCCAGTAGCAGTGCTGATTTACAATTTCTGAGGCTGTGGCCCATGGTTTGACCTAATTCATTAGTTTCCACCACCTGAGCTGGGGCAATTTAAGCAGAAATGTTTCTGCCCATCAGGGTAACTTCAGAGCATCGTTAACACAGTTTGATTCCAACTAACCTCTTTTTTTTTTTTTTTTTTTACTTCATTGTATATTCTCCTTGATTATTGCAGAGGTGAAGCTGCTTCCAAAGTCTTAAAATTGTCATTGCTGATCCATCTTTGCCAGCATTGTGGTCACTCAGCTGCAGTTCTGCCTCCAATTCTACAGATCAGAGCTGGCTCTTGCAGTCCAAAATCATGTATGTACCATAGACTGGTTTGGGACACTTAGAATAGATCAGGTCACTCCAGCCCCATCCAAATCTGAACCTGAAAACTTCCAGGGATGGGGCAGCCTCAGCTTCCCTGGGCAGCCTGTGCCAGTGCCTCCCCATCCTCACAGGGAGCAAACAGTACTAGCAGAACTCTCCATGCTTCTTCTGCAGCAATTGTGTGCATTCAGATCTTAGCATGATCAGGCTGATCATTCACATCATCACTTTTATTTAACAAAGCTATCTCTCATGTGTAATTTCCATGCTGCTTCCCTGGATGTTATACAGAGAAACATGAAGGCAAATTCAGCTTGTCTGCATTTTAACTTCAGATAACAATGGTATGTTTTTTTCCAAAGCAAGTCAGGAAACAGGCTCTAAATATCTGAGCTGCCTGTAGGGAGCAGGATAATTCTGAATGGGGTTTGTCCATGTGCTTTCTTATCCAATCTGTCTTTCTTCCAAGAAACCCTCTTTCTTCTAACAGCCCTTATTCCTGAAAACATCTCAAACATTAAGCAAAGCTAAAGCAAGAGATGTGCTCTGTCTTCTGTGCAGAAGGGACAGGGGCATAAATAAGGGCTAATTATCAAAAACCTTTTCAGCTGATTCCATTAGAATTTGCACAGACAGGTGATGCTAAAATGACTCTGTATAGTTTGGTACATTTATTTGCAGGCTGTGGCACATATAAGCTGTTTTAAATTGTGGTTTGCAATATCTTGGGCAGACTTTCAGAATGCTGAGGACAGCATTTGCCACTCTCCTGAACTTCCATCTCAGTACCATTTGCCTGGTGGATGTTTCTGTGGCACTGGCAGCAGTGACACCCCCTTGCCAGAGGCATGGGGGCTGCACCAAGTCCCACATCACCTTCTGGCAAGCAGGACAAACCAGCCCTTCCTGATCAGATCCTTCTTTGGGCAGGGAATAGGGTTTACAGTAGGGGAGGCCTCTGACGCTAAAAATGAGAAACTCTTCCAAGGTTTTGGGCAACTTGGAAAAATATCCTGGAAATCATAGTCCTTTTAAATAAGGCTCCTGTCTAATCTCATACAGATTGGCAACAAAGTTGTGATTTTCATTTCGATTTGTCTGGTAAGTAGTGGAGTAACTTTGCATTTCCATTAATTTCAAACTGTCTCTAGGTGGCTTCAGAGAGCAAAGAGAACTCATCACTGTGGGAGTGGCTGTGCTCTAGGAAGGTGCTGTAGCTCATGGGCAACTTTCCATCCTTGTGGGTAGGATCTGGGCACCAGCACATTGCCTGTCTTCCTTAATTAGCTGAGAGAAGACCAGGCAGAGCCCTGTGCTCCTCACTCACTGCCTGCTGATGAGGCCTGGAGCAAATCCCTACACTCAAAGCACTTAAAAATGGAACAGAGGCGATGGAAATGTGGTTTGTTCACTGTGAATATCCAGCTGGGATAGTTGGAATAACTGCAAGGGAAGAGTTGCCTTTGCAAATCATGTGCCTGATTTACTGGTTAAATAGTTTTTCATTCCTCCCTATTTAGTCAACAAGGACATTAAGATGTCCAGAAATAAAAGTGGAATGATTGATTCCCAGTACTAATCTTAATGGTCACAAATCCAGATTTTTTGCTCAGCACTTAGCAAGTAGAGTCAATCAGGCTTCATTTAAATAGATGAACTCATTGTAGAGTTATACCTGGTTTCATGCTTTCCTTTATTGGTTACTAGATCTTTTCTATATCGCATAAAATTATGTTTTCCTTAAAACTGATCTGTAGATATGCTTGAAACAGCACCTAATGTGAACATCAAGTCAGTGTTCTCAATGCATAGGGCGAGTCTTGTGAAAACTTCTTTGCAGCCGAAAGTCTTGAACCATTCACTGAAATAAGACAACTATTTGATTTCAACACAATGGATTTTGTTGTCAATAAAATCACTGATAAACACATGAGTTGGATTTGGGACTTCTGAGTATTTATGTATGTAAAGCTACATACACAAACCTTCTTTTAGATCACAGAAAGGAATGCTCCAACTTAAAGTTTCTTCATCTAAATAGCTGGAGAAAATATCCACTTAATCACATAGTCTAAACACATTGAAGTAGGGGGAAAAAAGGTGTTCATTTTCACCTGTGTTTATTTTTTCACCAGTAAAAACAAATAAAAAGAGAAGAAAAATAA
Organism: Toxostoma redivivum; assembly: GCA_013397375.1. NCBI lineage: Eukaryota > Metazoa > Chordata > Aves > Passeriformes > Mimidae > Toxostoma > Toxostoma redivivum. The sequence continues at coordinate 299,877 of VXBI01002688.1, forward strand.
TCATAGTGCCTATGACAAAGATTGTGTTTCAAGGAGTGTGCAATGTGTACCACGATTACTTTAATTGCAAATGGAAGCCGCTTTTAGACTGAGTGTGGTTGAAAGGAAATATCCTTAGAAAAACTGTCACGCAGAATCCCAGGAAATGTTTTGGTTCAGTATGTTTGGCCTCCATTTTTGTGGAGCTGTACATTCCTGTCCATGGTTCTAAAGGATAAAAAAAGAACTTATTTCAGAATCAATCTGTATTTTGACTCGTTTTTATACTCCCCACACCCAAGCTGGTTTACCATGTGTGTAAGTAAAGCTGAACAGTGTCATTTTTCTATTTAGTACCACAAATAAGTTTTATGGAGTACCTGAATCCAGTCCTTTTCCCCTGCTCAAGTGGTGTGTTCCTGCTGTCTCCAGCCATCTCTCACTCAAAGCACAACTTTCATTTGTTCTCAAAGCCACAAAGAGAGTTGAGACCCACTCATCTGAAAACAGTGGCTCTCTTCCTTCAGCCTCACTGGTGGGAGGATGAGCAGGGGTTGGAGTTGGGGACAAGATACAGGGATCTCTGATGTCTCAGCACACAGAGAGGCATCCACCTGGAAAACCCAGCCTTCTGCTGCTGAAGTCATTTCTTCCACTCTTGCCTGCAACCCTGTCAGTGAGCTTCGGGCTAAATGAACCAGGTAGAAAGGCTGAACTAGGCAAAATAACTCATTTGCCAGGAGGATCAACCAAGAAGAGAGGCGGAGATGGCAGCATCTTTCATTCTGGAGCCCCCCCCCTCCAA
>VXBI01002688.1:300694-351373 GCA_013397375.1 Toxostoma redivivum
AAAAAAAGGCTTTTTACCTGAACACAGTGAAGGTGTCACAGCAGCAGCCAAGGGGATGGGGCAGAATTAGTGTCACACGCCCATGACTAGCCAGAGGCTGCCACAGCAAATAAGCTGCCCACTCCTCCTCACTCCCTCACATGCTACTTTGTGTGGATGTCCCTCCCTTCCCTTTGTGCCCAGGGTCATGTTTTCAAGCACATCCCCAGAAGTTTGTGCTGAAGCACTCCATGATGAGCTCATTCATCATCCAAGCCCCAAGGAGGCTTTCTGCTCAAGTGCTTCCAAAAGGTGTCTCTGGTGATGCCAGGGACCCCTCAGCAATGTCCCAAGGCTCTGTGGGTCCCTGGCACCATCAGCTCTGCCCACTGTGTGCTAAGCACCCTAAACCAAGGGAAGGAGGGTGCAGGGCTGTGGGTGCTCCCCAGCCCCACTGCAGCTCAGTTCAGCTCCCCCATCACTCCTGAATGCTGTCTTGCAGATCTCCACATTCCTGCTGCACTTGGGCTTTTTCTGTTGGCTTTTATTTTTCTGTGTGGTTCAGAATAGCTCTCTGGATCTGATACTTGGCTTCTGCTTATGCATGATTTTTGCTTGCAATCTGCCTTACTTGAGCAGTGTTAGTCCAAGTGCTTTTGAACACACTGATGTTACAAAACAGCAAAAAAAAGAGTTTTTCAAAGCTGCTCTTCTAGGCACCTCATGCCCTTGGGGCACAGGCACTTAGATAAGTTAGATAAGCTTGTAGTTTTCCCTTTTGCTTATGGCTCTGGGCAGATTTTTATAATGCTGCTGCAGATAAGGCTCCCACCTACAGGCAGCCTACAGCTGTGTTGGGCTGAGCTGTTCACCTGGTCTGCAGTCACAGCTGTAACCACTGAGGATACCCTTTGCCTCCCCACCTTTCAGGTTTCTTCTCCTGGTGTGCCTGCACCAGAAGTCCTGTCTTGCTGGGAGGAGGCAGCTCTGGAGGTATGGTTGCAGTAGGAGGCTTTCTCCTAAATATGATTTTTTTTCAAGGCATTTTGGTTTGTGCTGAATGTTTCCTGGAGTAGGTATTTTATTTATTCTGTGGTGTAGTAACTTAGTTTATTGGACTGAGCAGAGATTAAGGTATTTATGCCATTTAGAGCTATGGTTAATTGTTTTGAAAATCTACATGCTTGGTAAGAGAAAATCTCCTTTAATTTCTCCTAAACACAAGGGTAAGATTTCTGTTTTCTCCTTTTCAGAATGTAACATCTGAAGCTTATTTAGAGCATGGTTTGTGCCATGATAGGCACTGCCTACTGTCCAGCCATGCCATAAAACATTCTACATGCAGAGGAACTCTGTGAACTTTCAAGAGTTCGACTTCAAATATAACAAATAAGAGTGATGAGAGAAGCTCATAAAATTCCTGTTAAGAGCCATGTTTGATACTTACTTGAAATTTCATGGTTTTATGGTACAGCCTTTGCCAAAGACATGTTAATTACGAGTTCTTTCTGAAGTAAGGCTGGATCAGGTAACACACAGCATCAGGAATGCCTTGTGATGATCTGTACCCTAAAACTACTTTTCGTAGGCAGTGATCTGCACAGCAAAAACTTTCCTCAAATCACTTAAATATTTTAAATTCATACTCGTCACCTATCCATAGCAAGCTGTTAAAAATGCCTACAGGTACTTCTCAAGCTACAGTTAAAGTTATGCCTACTTAACCTAATGGGAAGCTCTGCAGTTACTTACTAGCTAAATGCTTATAGAAATGTTGTTGGTACTGTGCAAAATAAGTCTTACTGTAAGTATCTTTTTCTGCCAGGACTTGCACAAGCAGGTCACAGTGAAGTGCTAGCTTGCAAAATGTTTCTGCTCCAGTACATAAAGCAAAGATGATGGTGAAGCTAATTTGTCTCAGCGCTATTACCTCCCAAAAAAGTGTTTACTACCAATTTAATACTGCTTCAAATAGTGAACCTATGTCTATAGGTTCTGGAGGTTTTTTAACCCTAAGTCAAAGAGCTTGTTTCTCTTTCCTTCAGTAAAGTGAGAGATGAAATTAGAGTTGGGCAGGCAACAAAAGCGCAACCACTCACAAATGCTGGGCTTGCCCTCTTTGTGGTTGTATCTTTGTTATTTGTAAGCATTGTTACAATAAGATTTGCTGAGATGCAAAGAGGCTGGCGTTTTGGGAGCCTCTGGCAGTGGGCAGCAGAGGAATGGAAGGAAGGAGAGGGTGGGTCTCACCTAAGATGAAGACATGTTTTGGGATATCTGTGTGCCAAGGACTTGGAGGATAAAACCTGTGAATCTGCTCCATATTCAGAATATAAGCCAGATGGACAGTTCCAGGTCAGTAAAGGGGAGCTGGCTGCAGAACTGGGTGAGAGAATCTACTCTGAGAATAAGACTTCTTGATAATTATCTACCAGAAAAAGAGGTGGCTCCAAATGTAAATTTTTACTCAGCATAATCACCTGAGAGCAAAACCAGAGGTATTATTTGCAGGTGAAGGCTGTGATTAGTGGTGTCTGGGTGTTCTGGACCACAGCTGTACCTCCTAACTCCTCAGACTGGGCTAGGAATGATGGATGGAGGAAATAGAAATCTTTCCAATGGAAAGATGATGTTTTCCAGCAGAGCTGATTTATTTTTCAAGAATCAAAGAAACTAGAGGTGGGAAAAGAAAAAAGAAAAAAAAAAAGCTGTTTAGTTTGAGAGATTTGGTTAGTTATTTTACTTGGGTTTTTTTTCTCCTGAAGTCAGGCCAGAGAAGGCTACAGGGGGTGAATTTTAGGAACTAACTTATAACTAGTTCCTTTTGCCTGGGGTGGTGATGATTCTTCCATCAGCCTGGGTACTGCAGGCACACACATGCCTGTCACGCTGCACTCTGCATCTCTCTCTTGTACCAGTCTCTTCCCATTACTGCTCTTATTTCAGAACATGTTCCAATGCAGTGGGCCTGGGATGATGGGAGGAGAGAAAAGATGGCTTTCTCCTCAACAAATAATACAAATCCCCTGCTTTCTCCTTGGTGTCCTACATGAAGTTGCCAGTTGCCCTTCTCAGGGCTTTTCCCATTGCATCTCATGCTCTAGTTCTTTTTCTATGTCATGCTTGATTAGTTGCTGCTGTTTTTCTAAAAATAGAGCTGCTATTCTAGTTTGGGATTTAGACCAGGAATAACAGCTGTGATGGCTATTCAGGATTTTCTTTCTTTTAAATAAAATTATAGTTGTGGGTTTGGCCAAGTCTTCAGGAAATCTGGTGTTTTTTGATTGCTTCTCTTAAACAGTCTGTTTAAAAGAATTTTACCAATTTTACCATTGGCTGTAACAGCTTCACCCAAACTCTGTAGGGTATGCCTTGCTCTGGAAGATTTCTTAGTTTGAATTGTCTATTATTTATAAATTTATTGGTGATAATTTTTACTGTAAATGTAGACCAGCAATTTATAGATACCTAACTTCTGGTTTCACATCAAATGAACTTTTTATTCCTATCTAGTTAATTAAGCCAAATGTAGTTTAAATTCTCTAGCAAAGAGCTTTTTTTTTCCATTAACTAACTGGATTAACCTTTATTAGAAAGCCATCACTAATTATATTACTGTCCTGGGCTATTAATTCCTTTCCTCAAAAACTTACTATTTTTATATGGCCCACAGTGACCTGAAGTAATCATAACCCCATTTTCACTTGAAACCTTTCGGTTTAGTGCTCTTCTGATGAAATATACTGCTTCTACTAACGTCTTACAAATACTGGGAAAGAGTAACAGTGCACAGAGAGAATTTCAATCACTATCAGAGCAATGGCTGTGGATATTCTAACAGTGTTCCTTTTCCCCCCTAGATTATCACTGAGGTAATCACATGCATGTTTGAGAAGAGGAAGCAAGTGTTCCATATTAGCATTTGTTAGATTTCTTTTGTGTGCTAGAAATACTTGATTTTATCTAGTTGAAGATGATGGAAAAATAAGGTTATGATTTACTGTATGTTTGAAGTCTGAGACTGCCTAGGGTCCATAATTCACAATGCCAAAGGCTGAATTTCTTTTTCTTGTGTTTAGAAGCCTAAAATGTTAGGCTGCTGTTGTGTGCAAGAAGAGGTGTTAGCTGAATACTTGCTGATTGTCAAACACCTGATTTCTTAGCTGAGCAAAGCCTCCTTCGATCCATTTCTGTGGAATTAAATTGAGAGAACTCAAAAGGGGTTTGTCACCAGAGAGGAAAACTTCTCACCTGAGTTTCATGAAAGATGCATCATGAAGCCAAACAGGAGTGAAATTCATGATTTATGGATTAAATATCACTTTAATCAAGAAGACATTTTAAGTAGCCAGCTTAATCATTGTCATCAACTTCATCAGGGTGATTGAAACCATCATTACTTCAGCAACTGATTAGCAAGAGCTGGATGTGGTCTTTCTACTAATGCTGCTCATTAGAAAGGTGTCAGAGGTCCCTGACACTGCCTCTGCAGGATCTGCCCTGGTGCTTTTGCTGTATTTTGCTAGAGAGTATGTGGATTTTTCCTTAGATTAAACCTTCTGTGAAATTCAAAATAATTACAGTTTTGTATTGCACATACATAAGTATTTGCATGAAACTTGTTGATAAAAGCAGGGTGTGCAGGATAGTTGGTGATTAGTATATCATTAGTTTTTTATTATTATAAAACCTAAGAAACAATTTAAACACAGTTAAAAAAATAAAATCTAAAAGGAAGGATTGGAGGCTTCTGAAGGCAAGTAAAAATGCATCTAGACAATGAAAAATCCCAAAGCAATGCATGGTGGAGTGGACAGGTGGTTGATTTGTACTTTGTAAAAGAAATCAAAATTGGGTAAGATTGCCAAAATGAGAGTCATTTTGGAAGTTAATGTGTAAACTTCTCTGCCTGGAATAAGAAGAGGATAAGAAACATGATTCATGTGTAGCATACCCCTGGGGTATTTGGGGTGGGGAAAGGCAAAAAAAATGGAATTTTTCTGTTAAAAACTATAGAATAGGCCATTTGAGATACAACCAGTGAAGTCTTCAGGAGCATAAAAATGAGCCTGAAAAGCAAGTAAAATAACCAGAAACTATATATGAAGTTACCTGTAGAGGTGATGAATCCAGCCAGCCAGAGACTTTGGGTGGGGATGCTTTCTGTCAAACTGAAGATAAATTATGCCTGGTTACGAACACAGCCCTCTTGCTCTATTTTTTAGATTATTTTCTTTCTCCCCTTAACCCCCCCCCCCCCAAAAAAAAAAAAATCTTATTTTTAGCTTCACAATGCTAGCAAAGAATTGGGAACTTGATCAAAGACACAGGTACTAGCAGATTTATCAGTCTTGAAGGAATTTCTATCTAATTACAGAAATAATTCAGGTTTTGCCTTGGATTCTTGATGGAAGTTAGCAGTTGTCCTGACATTAGTATAGCAAAACCTAAATAAACATTTTCCTAAAATACTTCCCTGCACACGGGGGAAAATTGAGCAGCTCTCAGCTGAATGAGTGAGATTTGAAAATTTGTAATCCAAGTGTGGTGATTTTTGACAAAGACTAGTGATACACCTCATCTGTATTCAGATGGAGAATGGGGAAAGGAAGCCAAGGATATTTTTTCTCATTTTGCAATAACCACCATGGGATAGGCAATCATTCCCAGCCCCAGCAGTCCCAAAGAAGCAGCAACCACAAGTAACAAGGAGGGCCCTCAGCAATACACAAAATGCTGTGGAGGGACACAGAATTTCAATTTAGCTTCAGAATGTATGGAAGAACATTACTTTGAAACTAAAGAATACTTTTTATTTATCTTTGTCTTACAAACCAAGCTTAATGACAGTCAGAACTGAAAGTGATGTGGAAAGCAGAGTTTAGTGAATGTGGGAAAAGCAAAGATAAGGAGTCAGAAGAGTTCTTGGACAGGAGGACAAGAAATGGCTCCCCTACCTTATTTCTTGTATTGAAAATCACATTGTTGTCACCTTGAAGGAAGTGGGAGACCACCTGAGATCAAGACATGCACTGATTTACGAGCCAGAACCTCTTTCCTTTGGGGCAGGAATACTTGTGTCAATCCTTATCACCTTTCTGTGAAAGGCATTTCCCCAGCTGTGATGGCCTCTTTCCAGTACCAAATCTTCCAGGGCTTTTCTGGCTCTTTGGTGCCATATGCATTGGTTGCTGAGGTCTTGAATACTTGTTTTCATTATTAGTGGGATATTTCCCAGAGTATTGGGTTCTTCAGGTGCACACAAGTGGCTTGTTAAAGCTGTTAAAATATTTTGTTGCATTGAGAAGAGCTCCTCCAAATCCAAGCAGTTTTCTCTGCCATCACAGGGTACATGAAGATGATCTTTTGGAGCCTGAAGCTAGAAGAGGGGATCTCCTCAGGCTTGCTGCACTAGCTCAGGCCCCTGTCTGTGGTGCACAGAGAGTTGTGCTGTGTCCCCAAGTCTCTGCCCTCCTGAGTGAGCAGTGTGGCAGTGCCCTCGGAGGCTGTGCAGTGTACCTGGCTCCTCTCCTGGCCCTGCTGTCACAGCAGCTGCTGCTGTTTGAACCAGGCTTGTTATTGCTTACATGTGTAGGAGAGACTGAATCAAATTTCCATTTTATTCTTTGGGCTGATATGCTTTAGCATCAAAGGAGTGTTCCTGCTGTGGCTGCTGTTTCAAAACACATTCTGGAGTTTCATTTCTATTACTCCTTATTACTGATAGTTTGTCTCCCTTGCTTGCCTTTGTTTCAGACCCTGCAGGTGGGCTTTAAGAGATGCCCCTCCTTCCACTGGGATGTTGCTATCCATGTGGCTTAGAAGGAGCATTTGGTACCATTAACAGCCTTTTTGTGGTGGCACTATTGTTTTGAGAGGGTGTTTTGGAGTGTCTGTGTGCTTGGCAATTGCTGAAGCAGCAGCACCTGTGACTTTCTGGAGAGAGGAAGATGATCTGCAGAGGATGCGTGGGGATGCAGCCAGGCTTGGCAAGCCCTGGTGGCAGTACTCGGGCCCGGGCTGCCTCTGTGTCCTGAAATGAGCAGTCCGGGCTTCTGTTCCCATGCAGGAGGACAATTAAACCTTCTAAATGTAGCAAAAAGCTGTGCCAGCAGACTGCAGGAGTACCCAAAGCAGCAGCGAAGCACATTGGATGGGTGCGGATGCTTTGTCAGCAGTAAATGATCTGTGTGTGCCTTGGCAGCAGCTCCCAGCTCTGGTGCTCAGGGCTCTGCTCAGCCAGAAGATGGACTCAGGGGTTCCCTGGACCTTGTGCATGGGAACCAGTGTCTGCTCAAAGAGTGATGTGGAGGGAGTTTCCCACAGAGCAAGGTAGCTCCTGATCCGGTTCAGTTATTTCTGTGGCAGCACAGTCACCAAATGAGTGGCTGTGGGCAAGATTGACAAGGGCGAGTATGGGCAGCTCAGCCAGATTTCTGAGGTACAGCAAACAGCTTTGTGAGCAAATGGAGAGTGTGGTTACGCTGTTGTGTCTGTACCTAAAGAAAAAACTCACTTCTTGCTATAATGAGAATTGCTGAACTTCTCTGCTTCTGCTTTATTCATGTTGTCCTAACAATATTGTGCTTCCTTCTAGATTTCTTTATTACTACTGTTTTAGGTGATCTAATTTTGTGGTCAAAATGAGCAGATGGAGAGGGATGTGGTATTCCCTAGCATGTTCTACATGACATCAGCCCAGTGAGTTTAAGCACCAGTGAAAATAGCTGAAGGGAGAATCTTAAACAATTTTGTATGAGACACAAATGATGTGTCTCAGCTGTTAGTAGTCATATATTAACCTCCCACAAACATGGCAGAATTTCAGGAAGTTCATGCATGTGTCCTCTTGTCATCCTGCTTAAAGAAAAACCTTAGAAAGCAAATCTACTGTTGACTAATAAAAATCAATTGTGCATGTGTGTGTGTGAAATAGGAGTCCCAAAGACATACAGACATCATTCTGCCAAATTAAAGTTGTTTAGTTAAGGACTGCCAAGATGCTGAGAAGTGCTCTGGTTTTGGTCACTTTTAGCATCACTCATATTAAGTATTTACATCCTAGAAGTATAAACACCTGTTAAATAAGTCACCCTTTCTGAGGTTAAGGAAAGAAGTTTATGCTGCAGCTTCAGGAAATTGGGCTGAAAAGGGACAATAGGAGCCAAAATAAAATCTGGATTTAGGATGGGTGCTTGTCAGACTCTTCAAAGCTCAAGTCATTTCCCTGGACAGCCCCTTCTACTCACTTCATATTCTAACCCTTTAATGCTTTTGCTGCATGAGTTAATTTGGTTTCTTCTCCTTTGACATGCAGACAAGTTTTCCATTTTCCACTTTGTCTGTATGTCTGTGAGTATTTGAGGACTGTTACAAATCTCTCTCCTCAGGTGTTGTCTCTTTTCTGGAGCCACCTTGCCCTCACCACTCCTTTCCATCAAGGAGGACTTCAGACAGTGTCTCCCCCAGTTACAAAAAATGAAAACTTGGGAACTGCCAAGTACTGCTTTACCATTCAGCCTTCATTTTGCAGTGGTTTTGTTTTGCCCATGTTTTCTGTGTTTTATCAGACAGAGTATCCAAAAATCTTTATTATAATCAAGATGCATACTCTGCTGGGGCTTTCCTGCCTACAAGGCCTCTTTTCCTGTTCAGGTTGGAAATTGGACTGCTACAAGTTAATATTTGACAAACCCATTTTTATTGTTAGTACCTGCAGACACTTGTAAAACTTAACCCAAATGAATTGAATAAATGAATTTGAGAGCAGAAATACCCTGATTTCCTTCTGTGTTCCCACAAATAGTCTCTGCCTTCTGGTATCCTTTAAGAAAAGAGGTTTATTGGTTAGCCCAGAGCTCTTCCTTCTGCCCACCCTCACTTATTTCTCAGGGGCACTCTGCTTGAGTTTTTCAGTGATTCCAGCCCAGAGTGAGCTCTTAAAGGTGATGTGTAACTCTTGGAAGAGAAACTGGCTGGAGCAATCTCTTCTAAGGCAAATGCCACAAAGCCCAAGGGAAGCATTTGCAAAGGCAGGGATACAGAAGCCAGTGTGCCCAAACATAAGTTTTGAGGCTCTTGACAGGCAGGGACTCAAGCAGGAATCTGTCAGATCAAATGGAGGCTGCTTGCCTAGAGGAAGATCCCTCCAGTGTGTGCTAATAAACCATGTAGCTCTATTTTATTTAGAGCAAAGGAAATAGAGCAGTTCTCTGGCAGGTGTGAGGGATCTGTTTTGGGTCAGCACTGAAGGTGCTGCCCCTGCCCAGGCAGACCCTTGTGGTGCCTGACGTGCTCCAGGCTTTGCAGTTTGTGTGATCTGGTGAAGCTGCACACAAACCCCAGGCAGTGCTCTGAGCAACACAGCACTCGGTTTTTGAACAGAATGATTTAAACTATGGGGGTTTTGGACTTATACACTAAACCACAATGATAATACATGTGTATTTTATAAGCATATGTCCAGAGATACCCAAAAAAATGATCCCAAATTAATATTCTTGGGATTCATATTTTGAATAGTCTCTGTGGGAGTTCCAGTTAGGAAAAAAGTCTTTGTAATTAATTTTTAATGTGGCTACTGCTCTTCAGCAGTTCAAGGTGATTGATTTGTTAGACATTTTAAATGCTTAAATACAATTATTGAGTGAACAGAAGCCTCTTCCATAGATTTTTCATAATTAACGGTATGGCAAAATGAAGGTCCAACAAACAAACTTTTGTGTCTTGGGATATCTAACAAGTAGCACACTTTAAAAAAAGACATAGTGGCATTAAGGTTTTCACTACAGTAGCTTTAGGGAAAACTGAAAATAACAATAAAAAAGACTCAACTTTGGTGTTTACTTAGCATTCCCATGGCTCAGGCTCACCAGTGATGTTGCACTCTGGAGATATTTTACTACATGGATGCTATATATACTTCCCTATGGAGATGTCAGGCTGGGGAGGACCTACTCTTCCTACCAGGACCATAAGCAGAATGGATATGAGTGATTACCTCTTCTGCATCATTCAGTAGGAAATCACTAAGTCACACTGCTGAAGAATAATCTTACCTTTCCAGTTAGTAATCAAAGAAAAGCCTGAATGCTTGTGAAAACCAGGATAGATTTAGGTTACTTGTCTGCATGGTTTTCTGTTCAAAGTTTATGTTTTAGTAGATAATAGAAAATTTGCTATGGTGCTAATGAATTGTTTAATCAGAATTTACCACCCACCCCACAGAAAATAGAGCCCCTGTACCCAGGGAATAGAGCCTCAAAGATTTGACTGAATTTTTCAAAGCATATGCATGTTGAAGCCCCAAGGATGGGGTTTTGGTCAGGTGTGCTTTTAGCATCCTGTTAGTCCACAGTGGGGCCGTATATATACTCAGTGATTTCCTCTAAACGTTTTGAGTGGCCAAAGCCCAATGAAAATGTTACTTTTCCCAAGAAGTGATAGCTTTCCAGAAAACCTAGGTAGTTGTTTAGTTTTTTTTCATAGAACGGTAAGCAGACTAAGTGAAATACTGCAGCTCAGGAATGTTTATAGGTTACATCTCAGGCTGCAGAGAAAGACTGCTGGGATTGCTGGAACTCCTGGAGATCTACAGCTTCAGTTTTCACAGCAGAAGTTCCTCCTGCCTCCACCACTCCTCCTGGGAAGCTCTCCAGCCCCAGGATTGCACTTAGTGCCTGCTGGGGAAAATTGCACAAGATAATCTTAGCAGGGAAAGCAAAATCAGGAAATAGAGGTGAGGAATAGGAGAAAAAAGTAAAGAACGTGCACATAAAAGTTAAAGCACAGTAAAATTTGCCTCTATATTTGTCCTCAATAGTTGGATTATTTCAGCAGCTTGGAATTTGAGTTGTTTTTCTACAGGAAGTGGTAGCAGAGTCATATTAAAAGTGGTGGCAGTGCTTTAATTTGCTCTTAATTAAATCTTACTGCATTCTATTTCACTTTCAAATTTTCCTGTTTATGGGTGATTTGCAATTCATACTTACAATTCATGCTAAAATTGCTGTTCATGCATGTACTTTCAATGGTTGCTAACAAAAATTTAACACTGATTTGGTAGCAATACTTTTAAGAAGGGCCCAGGAAAAGTCTGTGGTATGTTTTTGTTTTGTGATTTATATACAAGTAAGGGAAAGCATTAATTTTCAAAGGGGAAAGACCCATTTGATGTCACATTTTGGAGATCAGTGTTGTCATTTAAACACTATGGTGACAAAAAATGCAGGGTGGGGTTGGTTGGTTGGTTTGTCGTTATTGTTGCTTTGGTTTGGATTTTTGGTTTGGTTTTTTGTTTGGGGTTTGTTTGGCTTGGTTTTTTGGGTTGTTTTTGTATGTGTGTGTGTGTTTCTGTGCATTTGCAGTGTTGTTTGGTATATATCAACTAAATGGAGAGGAAAAGTCACCTGGGGAAACCTTGGCAGATTCTGGCTGGAGGCTGATTTCAAACATTTTATGACTGCAAATTTGTTGCAGAGAATCAAAGAAATGGTAGGCAGAGCATCCAGAAGCAGAATAAACTAACCTCTCTCAAATTCCATCTGGAGAGCCAGCACAGCTAGGGAAAAGAAAAGCCAGGGAAGTTTTCCCTCCCTTTGAAGCTTTTCTAGAATGAATCTTTAATGACGGGTGTCTGCAACCTCTTCCAGACGATAAGGAATGTACAACCCCCAGGTTTTTAAGGCAGAGAAGATGGAGCCCAAACAAGAATAAGCTCAGGGTGCCACTTGCACTGGCAGTTATCTGTAAGGATTCCCCTGGGATGTGAGCTAAGCTTGTGTTGGTAATGCTAAAGGTAGCATTTCCAACTTGAGGTGGGGGTGTGTGTGGTGTTTGTTCTCTAAGCACTGAGATCTGGAGTGACTCCAGCAGTGGAAATCCTCCCTTCTGCAGCAGGCAGGGACCAAATGGCACAGCAAAGAACAGGCTATGAACACTTGTGCAAATGTAGAGAGAGGCACTTCAGTGAAAATATGCAGAAAAAATTAAGATTTCAGTAAAAGCTGCTTTTTTATCCCCCTTGCAGAAAAATGTGCTTAGTAATAGGTTCATTTTGACTTCTAAAGGGATTTCTGTCAAATACAATTATCAGGGAAGACTACAACTGCAAAGGTATCAAAGCCATGTTTGCAGAAATCAGGCTTCAGAGCACTTTGAGATGGAAGATATTTGTCGAATTTCTTTACATGTTATCTCATGTTTCTTTTATTTATGAATTTTCCAACTGTGGTGTAGGCTGTCTGTTTAAAGATGAGAAAGCTCCAGCAGTTTTGTTTTTCAGAAAAGTCTTTGGCAGCTGCATTATATTTATTTATTTTGGGGTTTTTTTTCTCTTCATCAGTTGAAAAGAAAGGTAGAGAAGTGAAACAAGGCACGGAAATTAAGCAGTCTGTCACACTGAAAACCTCTGAAACTTAAATAATAAACTTTATTTACTAGGTAATTCTCCTTGATACTCTTGTTTATCATATTTCCAACAGCTCTCACTTAAGACAGTGTTGCCTAAGTACAAGGAAAGTGTCTTGATATTGTTAAACTGAAAGAAACATCACATTTGTATTAACAGACATTCAGGCTTGAAAGCATGTCAAAAACATTTTGAATGCATTTGGAAAAGCAAATGCATTTCTTCCACGTGTCTGAAGACTAATTTCATTTTATATTCTGGGTAAGACTAAGGTGCTATCAAGAAGTGCCTATTATTTGCTTTTACTTTTTTCATGGCATGTATATTCCATGTTGAAGGTATCCTTTCTGCTCATGTGGTGTCACAGATCAAATTTTGGTAGCCACTCTATACACGAATGCTGAACTGATTGTTATTTTTAAACACATTTAAAGGAGGAAAAAGGAGATTAAATTGATTTCTTTCCCATTTTTTTGACTGATCTGTGCCCACAATTCAAACATGGACTGCATAAACTCGTGAAAATTAAATGTCATCATTTGACTGTAAGAGGAATGACCCACTGAATTCCAATTACAAAGAACTCTGAATTGCTTTCAGCTGTTCTCTCAGTGGGTTGCCGTTCCTAATGATGAGCCAATTCTTCAGGTATGTTGGCAGAGAGGCAGCAGGGAAGGTGTGTTGTGTTTGCAGGAAAGCAGACATTAGCAGGGATGCATGGTGCCATAGAGCTGCAGTCAGAATGTCTTCATCGCTGCTCACATTACTTAGGGGAACAGTCATGTTTGCTGCAAGGGCTGGGAGCAGGAGCTCTGAGCTGTTCCCATGATGTAAGTGCTCCCAGTGGAAATAGCAAGTCCCGATGCTGTTGCCCCCTTTCCCAGCTCTATGGTGCTCCCCAGGGCTATCAGCCCCTGGGTGCCTGTGTAGAACCCAGGGGGATCTGCTCTGAATCTGCAGAGGAGGAGGATGAACCCCCCCGCCCCCGGTGCAGGATGCTCCCTCCATAACCAGAGCAGTGAGCAGAGGATTTCTCCTCCCATTACTTAATACTGAATTAATTTTGAACAGAGCAGCTATAAATCTGTTGCTGTATCCAGTGGTTTATGAGGTATATTCTTTTTCTTTGGGGGCACAAGTCTCTAAATGTCCACAAGCATCATCTTGCACAGGCATCAAATTCTTTTCTCCTCTAAAATTCAAATGTGATTTGCTGAGGCTCAAAGCTGCAGCAGCATGGCTTCTCCCTCCACCAGGCAAAACCTCCACCATGTTTTGTAGTGCCAGTTCAGTGATGTAAGTGAAGAGGATACATGACAGAGTCTGAGGCAGAATCTATTGCTCATACTTCAGGGTGTAAATCAGTCAAAGATAGCTTCAGGTGAGAAAAAAAATCTCTATATTTAATGTCTGGCTATAAATTTGAGGCCTCTGACTCCTTCTCATGCAGAAATATTGGCTAACATGTTTTTCGTATATACAAGTGTGCATTTGTCAGTTTGTTCTGCCCACAGTACAGACATTCACAATTTTGATCACTGATGAGGACTCCCTTCTCCTGAGATTTTTTTCCAAGTGTAGATTCACTTTAAAAGTCTGCAGAGGATGCTGTGCCTGTATTAAATAGCAGCCAGGTGCCTGTGGAGCAGCATTCTTCACGATCCGAAACTTCAAAAGATTATTTCATAAGAAAAACAAATTCATAGTGTGCAGTTTTCTGTCTCCTCGCAGGCCAGTAACACCATAAATATGATGGGGACTCTTAAAAGCTAAAGTTGAGTTCAGGTCCCTTAATATATTTCCTAGGTAGTGCAGCCACCTGCTTTAAAACCACCTTTCCTGATTATTTTTCAGGCTTTGAAAGAACAGTACTCTGGAGCTCTATGCAGAAGATTCCATGCCTCCTGAAAGGAACTGTTCTTTCAAGAGGGTGAGAAGCACTGGAAGCCTCTAATTACAGCAGTGCAAACTGTCAGGTCTTGTATAGTAGGCTATATTAAAATGTAGTTTGTGTTGATTCACTTTCAAGCCAAGATAACAACCTCACAGGAAACCAGGCTTTTACATTAACTAATTAAAAATTGATATGGCTCCAATGCAGCCTAGATAAGGAGGCACTCACCCCTTGTCCTGCCAGGCACTCAAAACCTGCCCTGGGAAGCCAAGCAAAGGCCAAGCATCAGTCATTGCTAATTCCCTGTTGATTCTCCTGCAGGTAACTTGTTAAGAAGATTCAAAGGCTATTTAATTTCACTGTCCCATAACAGCTTTATAATCAGGTATATGCTTCTGTAATAATTTACTGGTTTAATTATATTATGCTGTTCAGGCAAAAAAGATAATAAAAACTCTTATAGGCATATTTTCCTTTAGTACTCAGCCTTTTTAGGGCTGAGGGAACAGGATAGAAGGGATACACACAAAAAAAACCCCTAAATTTCACTGGCTTGAACCAGAGTGGGATGGGCAAACCCAGGCAATCATAAAACACTTTGGCACCACACATGGCACTAAAAATAACTTCCCTCACATGTGAATTTCCTACATTTTGAAGCAAAACAGTGGATTGAATAATGGGTAGCATGTTCTGGGAAGCATCTTTGATTTCATAGCTGCAGCTTGGCAGGCTGTTCCTCACTCCTTTGGGTTCCCCAGTCAGTGGTGGAAGGGGTACAGCTCCACACCAGGCACTGACAAACTGGGTTGGTTTTTACATGGAGATTTCTGCCCTCTCATCACCCTGGTTCACCAGTGCTAGAGCTAAAAAGTGTGTACAGCCTGGGGTGATGTGGCTGCTGCTGAAAGTCTCGAGCCCTTCTGGGATGTGGCAGCATTTCAGGAGCTGCCATAGCTGTGCTGCTCTGTATGGACACCCCATAAACTGCAGCTGCATTTGTGGTGTTATGTAGCTGCAAGGAGAAGGTTAACAATGGGAGAAATTGCTACTTAGTTCATTAATGCTGTAGATGTTATTAAGAAAAATAATTAAAACTCAGTTGGCACAGGCTGCAGGATTTACTAATCAACATGTCAGTTCATTTCCAAATGTCTCATACACCTCGAGTTATTTTTGTCCAGCTGCTTCCTGCAGATGCAATATGAAAAGTCAGAAATAAAAGAAAATTTCAGTGCACCAGCAGCATGCTGCTGGCACTCTCCTCTGACTTAGGCAGGTACATAGGGGTGGGGGAGAGAGAACAGCCAATGTAGCCACAGAGATATATTCAATAACTTTTTGCTAAAGCTGAGAAAATCCTTGCCTGTGGGCCACACACATCATTGTTTCCTTTGAAAACTGATTTAGGAAAGAATTCCAAGATGTGTGCTGAAGATCCTTTATATGTAACTGTACAGTGAGGGCTCCATAATCTATATTCAGCTGTGATATTCAAAAACTGTTTACAGAGGATAGGAGTTCTGCATGTGAAAAGTTAACCATAGTCCCCCATGCTAGAAAAGCTTCCCTGCATTGGAGACTCCCCTCTAAGTGCAGAAATTGCTCCCTGTGTGCATGCAGCTATGCCTCAGAGAGGGCATCCCCATAAGATGGGCCTGGCTTCTGTTTCATGGCTGGATGAGGAAAAGGTGTGCATTAACAAATCACAGCAGCGATCAGGATCACAATAAGAAGCTTAAGTAACGAGGAATTAAAAAGATAATGAGACTTATAAGTCTCATTAAGACTCACCAAAGGTACTACCTGTGATGCTCTAGAGTGATGCTAAAGGAACAAATTTTTCGGGCAGTTTGGGTTCAACAGCTCCTTGTGCTCTCCTCTTGGCTCATGCTGCCTGTGCCAGCTGAGCTGGGGAAGGGCTGGGCTCCCTGTCCCCCTCACCTCTGTTGTGCTTGCACTCAGCCCTCCTTGCAACTGTGCTCTTTAGGGAGTCACACACTGATGAATTCCAAGCAAGAATCCAGGAAAATCACTCAAGAGATACCTGCTGACAGCAGGAAGCTCCTGATTGCACTGTTCCTGAGTGTGCTGCTCAGGTTTCTGCCTGCTTTACCCCCGTGTTTCTCTATGCTAATGCCTGTTCACCATGGGTGTTATTGGGAGCCGGAGTACAAATATGGGAGTCTGTGATAAACCTGAACTTCCAGGATATGTTTTTGCTGGAGAGGGAACAACACATGCTTATTTTCTTTTGAAGTAGCTCATCTGAGCTTTTAGCACCCAAAGGGAGATTTCCCTTGGCAGGCACAGCAAGGATTCCTGTAATGCTGGGGGAATTCTGGAATGCTGCTGTGCTGCTGTCTCCCCTGGCACGGCTCCTTGACACCCAGGGTGTTCCCTCCTCCCACACACAGGCACCCCAGCCACCTTCTCTCTGATGGAAATCTGCTCTTTGTAAGTTTCTGGGGCTTTTTTTCACTAGTTGTGACCCCAGTGGAGATTATTTAGGAGTTTTCTGCCTCGAGAGCAGACTTCCATCACCGCAGGCTTATCTGGGACAAAGCTCATCACAGCAAAAGCCAAGGGTCAGTATATTAAAGCAGAATGCAATAACCCATTCAGTTGGAGGCTATCTTGATTTCCATATAAATGCAGAAAATTATATTTGAATGTGCAGCTCTCAGGTATATGAAATGCTAATGGTGAAGTAATTTTTATGGCACTTTGTTTTGATTTAGTTGTTTGATAAATGGAATTCTTTCTGACATTCTTGCCATCCTGTATTGCGACACCAATGTTTGAGCAGGGTTAATTTTAATTGGAATTAATGACAACCAATGGCACTTATGCAAGTCATTGGCTAAATCTTAGGAAGTTGAATTCCTAGAATTGTCAGAGATGTTTAAAGCACCCTGTACTGCAAAGTAATCATGACCTACAGTTTGGTCTGTGGTTCTGAGCTAAGAAGGATATATAACACTTCTTCCATATATCCTTAGCCTGACCCATAATTGTACCACTAAAACTACTTTTAACAAGAGACTCTGTTGTTAATAACATGCTGTCAGAGCTAGATTTTTTTGTTTCAGCTGTTTCCCAACCCTTCAAATGGCAGAATTTGCCCTAAGTTCCTTTGCTACTTAGAGCTTCATGACTATTACAGGCACCAACCATCCTGACCTTTTTTTCTAGCAAGTTTTATGAAAAAGGTTATGCTAAATTTCTGGTTTTCCTTTAAATAA
Source organism: Toxostoma redivivum (assembly GCA_013397375.1). Lineage (NCBI taxonomy): Eukaryota > Metazoa > Chordata > Aves > Passeriformes > Mimidae > Toxostoma > Toxostoma redivivum. Next base: position 318,222 of record VXBI01002688.1, read on the forward strand.
TTCTAACATGTCATGGATTATTAATAAGTATGGAGTGACATCCTAGAAGATGGTATATTTACCATTTTACCATATTTTTGTTCCTTATAAATGAAAAAGGTACACAGATGACAGGTTGCCATGCAGGGATAAATGAACTGCAGCTCAGGAGAAAAAAGTGATGAATTGTAGCTTTATCTAGAATGTAAAGCAGAACCACCTCTCTCCCCAGCAGCCACGTTGGCAGGACAGGGCTGCCAAGGCAGCTCTCAGCCCCAACAAATGATTTCCCACTAAGGGTTCTTATCTTGTATTAGTGGCTTTTTGTTATCCTGTAAGAGTTTGTCCTCGGTTACAGAAGCAAGCTGACTTTCCATAGATAATGCCGGAGTGGGTAAAGCACCGCTGGGTGGGAGGGGCCCATCTCTGGAGAATGCAAGATGCTGAGTTACTGGGATGCTGTGTTTGTCACTACACAGAGCTGCAGGCAAAAAGCAAGAATTCTATCTAGTGGGGAGTGCTCAGAAAACATACAGACTTCACCCTGCCCCCAGCTGATGGGATATCAATTCTCCCAGATCTTTTCTTCAAGAGTACCAACAAAAACTTTCAACAATCTAATATGCTCCTAATGCTTCCAAGTCGCTTCTCTGCTATTCCTTTTCAAACTTGTTTTAAATTTCATTGTTCCTAGTTCAGTTTCTAGTATTTAATGCACAAGTCACATCAACAGTATAATAAATCTTTTCTTATCTCTAAAATTATTTTCCTATTGCCTTGTTCTCAGAAGATACTGCTGCTGTTGTGACAACTAAATAGATACAACAGCCTTAGAGTTCAAATATGATTCATGGTGTGTTAACTTACTGATACAGGAAACCTGAAAGGGAAGGAACGAAAAAAAGATAGTTTTCTTTTTCAATATATTTTTTGGTTTTAAAGTTAAACAATGCAAATGGCACATTATAAAATGTGGGTGTTTTATTTAATCAGAAATCTGCTTTTATAAACAGAATCTAAATTTTCTTTTTAACTAGTTGTTTTTGTTGCTGTTGACAGGGGCTTGCTATTGCCTGTTCTGTTTCCCTCTCCCCTAGTACTAGTTACAGACTTCTGTATAGTTGGGAAATCCGTAAGTCTGTAATAGTTTTGATAGTTTCTAATTTACACAGAAATCCAGCCTATGTTGAGGGTCAAGAATTTCCTTTTGTGAAATTAAAATTATTATTGTTTTATTTGTAAAAGAGAATATGGAGAATATGAAGGCATTTCATTTTCTTGTAAAGAATACAAAGGGAGATACAGAATGTCAAAAGGGGCACGTTGAATTTCCAGTGCCCATTGGTAGTGTTGGCACCTGCCTTTATTGCTGCATCATCCCCTGCAGACAATGAAACCCAGACTAATTTATAAATTGCTACTACACATATTAAAAAATCGTACCGTGTGTCTTGTCCTCTGCTCATTACTGCCACTTGATATTTGTCTCTGCTGGGTTTTCTTTTTCCCTAGGGATGTTTTCTTTTGGCCATGTATCCCAGGACAGAGCCTACATTCAGTGCCTTCTCTTTCAACATTTCTAATTCCAGAATACCCACTAGAAACATATGTGAGAATCATCAGAAAGATCTCCGAGGTCTATTCAGACAGAAGAATGAATCACACAAGGTCTTTTCCAAGTTTTCAGCTCTTCTGTCAAGCTTCAGCATCCCTCCTTTACTTCTCTTGTTAAGAGAGACAGACAGACCCAGCATGCTTGGCTCTGTTCTGCTCCTCTGGCTCATCTTTCCTGGTATTTTCTTGAACCATGAGTTGAATTGCAAATAATAGGATTTCTTATATGAAAGGCTGCCTCTTTACATGAGTAGAAGCTGTGCATTTGGGCTATTTGAAAATGGCTCTGTGGCATTTCATATACTTTGTTCTCTGGTCAGAAGTTCAGGATGTTCCATTTCTAAATCCGATTTCTGGCTAAAATATAAATGTGTCGCATTGACTGATCATCCTTGGAAGTTTATGTGCTTTTAGAGTTAAAGATGTGAATGATTAATGCTTCTGCTGTGCTTGGCTATGAATCATTATATGATGCCCTGATTTTTCTTTCTAAATCTCCGTAGCTCTAGCAAATAAGGTGTTTAAGGGAGAGAGGGGAGGAAAAAGGGTAGAATATGACCTTCCTGTTAGTCACACTTCAGATAAAATAATATTCTTGCAAGGACATGGTTCTCTTTGAGTTTCTACCTACCCTGTGAACTCTGACAAAGTGCAGACTATCACCTGCAGGCTTTTGGAAGTAAATTCAAACATAAAAGTCTTGACAGTTGAAGCAACAGATGAAACCGTCAGGATTTAAGTTTTAATACAATCCTAATTAACTCCAATATTACTTCCCGGGTCAATTAGAAATTTTCAGGTTATTCAAATGAAGTATTCCTCTGGGAAACCTATTTTTTCCCATCTAGTGACCAATATTCTTTAAAGAACCTCTGAACCTTTCTTGTCTCCCTTGACTGTGGAGCAGGAGCCGATGTTGTCTATCCTGCATGCAAGCAACTCTTTCAAATTACTGATTTGAAAACAACAGGGCACGACTCATCTAAGTACAGGCAGATACACTTTAAGCAAAATGCATTTTCCCAAATAGCCAGCCACATTTCACTTGATTCATCTGTGACACTTCACCACCCCAAAACTGGAATCTCCACCTTTCTGTGCTGGCTGAGCCCCTAGCTCAGATTTCTGGTGGGGGATGCAGCCTGGGAGGGGCAAGGTCCTGGGTGGGGGAGATGCTTCACTTCTGCCACCAATTTAAATTGGAACAAACAGGAAATTGATTTGGGAAGGGATTAGGGATTCAAAGAGCTGTGCTGGGCCTGCTCTCAGGGGGCAGATGCCATGCACTTGACTGGCAGGCATTACACTGAACCCTCTGTGTCATCCTAGAAGGCACAGAGCTAGTGGTTCTCATGACACTCTTAAATTCCCCTTGCCATATTTCTTCACTGGGACAAGGAAGATTTACCATTTGTTGACTTCACCTCTTAGGGAAAAAAAATGCCTCACTTTATTCTTGTTTTGTCATAAATACTGAGGTAGAGCAGGGGAGTACATTTTAATTTAAAAACCCAAACAAAATTTCAGGCAGTCTTTTCCAAGGTGAACCCTTTCTTTGCTGAGATGTTTGGAATGGAGCTTTCACATGAAAAAATGTGGAAAATTGTCTGTGAACTGATGACTGCCCACTGAAGAGGAGATGGCAGCAGTATTTAGGGGCATGAAACCATTATGCTCTGATTTGATAATGTCTAACTGTATAGCAGTTTCTGTGCTCTTTTTGATGGCTGCCATAGCAAAAGCACTTGCTTCACCTCATGGCAGATATCTGCTTCTCCCTGGAGAGACAGAGGACTCAAAAGAAGAGAGGAAAATAACATCAAATTCTTTGCTCTTTTACCTGCAGTCCTTTTCCTTCCCTTTGCAAAGTGATTGCTTTTTGTAGCCAACCTCTTTTAGAGAGAGTTCTTTTCTCTCAGGCACTCATAATGTTTCCATGGCTCAGATCACCAGGGAATGCAGTCTCACGCTACTTGGGGACTAATTGCACAGAATAATTACTGAGTCCTCAGCCCTCACAACGATTGTTTTATAAATAATTCCTGCTTTAAACGTTGATTACACATATGCTTCCCAAAAGAATTGTGCAGAGGAAATAATTTTCTGAAACTGTCACTGTTCCTGTCATATGGCACAGGAAGGAAAGGTTGCAGGGTGGCAGTGACAGGAGGCAGCAGGAGAGGAGGGCAGGGTCCGTGTTCCTTCACCTGCAGGGCCATGGTCCCACCAAGGAACTGGGTCTGAGCATGAGCTGGTTTGGCACAGCTGATGAGCCAAACACTCAGTTTTAAAGCAGGAATGGCAGAGCTCTGTTGCTCAGTAAAACCTGTGTCCAAAGGCTGCTGGAGATGGAGGGGTGAAGCCAGGTTTCCAATAAAAGGGAAAGGAGTTTATAGGGGGGTGTGTGTGGCTCCGCTAAAATCCTTGCCTCAGGCTTTTTCTGCCTGCTTCAGAAATTCAAATGGATATGGCAGTCTGTGTGCTGTGAGGGGGACTATGGAGGTAACTGTAAAAATGTGATGGAATGAGAATTTAAAATAGTGAATGTGTAGTGGTCGTGTAAATGACAGATTACAGGTGGGGTTTTGCTAAATGTATTAGCATGATTGGTGAAGCAGGCTGACAGTATTGTTAAAACCAACACTAGAGCATTTGTACAGAGCAATCAATATCCTTTCTGGCCACTGTTCCCTATGTCAGGTGAAGAAAATGTTTTAATAGAAATTCAGTTTATATGTCCGAATTCGAGAGGGGTTTTTTTTGTATTTCTTATGGTAACAAATGTGCTTTTCTCCTTCAAAGTATGTGTCAGGTGAATTTTTTTCTTATTTGTAGAAACTGGAAAGCTTATTGTAATAACCAAAAAACTCACAAGTGGCATTAGGGCACTAGCAGATGAATCAAACATCAGCCCCAGCTGATAAACTAAGGCAGGGGCTGTCTCTGGATGACTGCTTGCAGGCTGAAAATGAACGTGTGTGTAAGTGTGCAGCCTGAAATAGAAGTGAGTTGTTTTAAATAGTAAAACATAATATTTATAACCCCACCCTAGCAATTTATAACATACCCACTTCCTACTACAGAGGGCAGAACTATGACCAAGAATACTTCTGAAAGCTCGGAAATACTGCTTGCAAATGCATGTTCTAGTAAATGTTTCTTAACTGCTTATAGGTTCTATGTCATCTGCAGAAAACCAGTTTTTAATATAGAGTTGGATTTTTAGATAGTTTTTTACTGCTTTAGCAACTGGTACCTGTGTGAATTCCCTGGCAGATCTACAGGTGCAAAGAGGGCACAGCTTGATTTCTGGTTTGGGTTTGCATTTTAACAGTGGGGGTTGGAAAATTATTCTTTCCCATGGTGCTCAGGAGGGTAACTCCTGTTACTGCGATACAGGAATGTGCTGACAGCTTGCCATTGACACAAATAGCCTTTGTCTGGGTGTTGTTATCAGTGAGGTGTGTGATACCTTGAGTTCAGGTACTTGAGTTCATTACTCAGCCACTTTTGAAGGCTGTCCTCGTCATTTCATGGTATTTGCATGAGTTGTTTTTTGAGTGGTATAGCTCCCTGAATCTACACTGGCACTGCTGATGTATGAAGGCCTTCCCAATATTATTTCTTCCTGTTAGACATGACATGGAAGAAGTGTTAATGGGTTTCCTTTAGAACTTGTTATCAACAGTTTATTAGCATTCATTTTGCATGAATCAGAATTGGCTTAGAGTTCAAGTTTAATAGTGATGATAGTCTAACCACAAAAAACAAAGAATCTTTTCCCAAACCCAAAACCTAACAGAACTTTTTTTTTTTTTTGAGGCATCTTCTGTGTTTGCTTTGCCTTCACCTAAAAATTACACTTCCAAAAGTAATCTAAAAGGCCAGATTAAGTACAGGATTTTTAAATGTGCTTCTGTTGTCTGTGGCTGTGAAGGAATAGCATGGCCCTGCTTGCAGACTGAGCTTTGTTCCACAGCTAGAGAGACAGCACTGCCCTCCCCAGACCCTGCACCAGCCCAGCCCAGCCCAGCCCCCAGAAATCCCTCCAGGAAAAGGACCAGAGTCAAGGCTCTTCTCGAAGTTGCATTGATCCAACCCCTGCAAGAACATGAGAGAAATGATGGCAAATTCCTTCCCCAGACAGAACAATGCCATTTTCTACAAGATGTGATCTTTAGAAATCAATCAATTTTGTACTTTTCAGTAAATTCAGGCAGCTCCAAATTAAATTGGAAAAACTGTTTGCATGGAAGTAATTCTTTTAAGTAAATTTCTGCCTGTACCCCAACAATAATATCAATGTGGATTTCATTAATATGTTTCATTAAAAGGATTTCCATTAGGAATTAGTTTCAAAATTGCCTAATATGTCAGACTCTGAGGACACCCATAATTACATCTATAGCTTTTCTAAATCTATACTGTTTTCCCTCCTGAATCTCTCTGTGCTAATAAGCATTTCTGAACTGCCTGTTAGAATAAGTCTGGCAAGTTTTACAAACTACAAAAAGTTTTGTTTTCTTCATATTTTTTTCAGACCTAATCTTCTAATTTATTACTTTTAAACATGTTATCTTTCTGCAGTGAAGATGAAACTGTAATTACAGACAGTATCAAATCTAGATATTGGACTCTGGCCATGCCATCCCTTACGGTTTTTAAGCACATCTTCAGACAAATCTTGTGCTCCAAGGAGTGAACATGTCCAGACCCTCACACTGGAAGGACTCCCCAGTTTCTGAAAAGGCAACTTCCAGCAAGGGATCAGGATCTTCAACATGGTTGGTGGACAGCCTTTATCTAAGGATCTCTCACCATAAGAGAAGGATCCCACTGGTGGTGGGTGGCTGCCAGACACATCACAATCCAGTGTGCAAGAAATCATGGCCTCACACTGCCTTGAGTCACTGCTGGAGCCCTGTTGAACATTGTGTGCTTGTTTTTATCAACCTAAGAGTTATTTTTACAGTATTACCGTTTTCCAAGGTTAAAGCTGATAGAAAAGTAAAATACAAATAAGAACTAAAGAAAAGTCTACAAGGAACAATGGGGAAATATTACTTTTGGTTATTTAAGAAGGAGCTGTATTTCATTTCTCACGTGTTAAGCTTTTCTTTGGGTAAGATTTAGAAACAATAATGAATTTCAGTGCTACAAAAGTTGAAATTGAATGTTTACCTACACTTTACACAAAACCCTTATAATTAAACTTATTTGAAACAGCATGCACACAATGAAATAAATTCCTCCATATAGTAATATTTAATAAAGAGGCAATATTGCTCTCTTTTCTCAAGACCAGATAACAATGGGCCAATTATTCTTTACTGCTTTCCAAGACAGCTTCCCATTGTACAGAGAGGTTTAACATCTGGATCAATGCTTGCATGATTCTTAATGAGGTCCTTTAACTCTTAGAAATTATTGAAAAAACATCTCCTGTGGAAAACAAAGATTACATTAGCTGGATGCCATGCTGAGCAATGGATGTTTTTCTTGGCTGGCACACCACAAAACTGCTTCTATTTCTGCACCAAGGAAGGCTCTCCAGGCTTTAGTCCAGTAAACAAACATTTTCTTGTCATTCAGTGCACTCTGAAGTTTCTTGGTTTTCTTTAATGCTGAATTGACTGGGCCAAACTCTGGTTGTTGCCATTGCATTTTTGCCTGGTACTGTACCCATAAAGGAGACTCAAAGGAGCCCCTATATATATATGTATGACATAGCCCTAACTGAGAAATCCTACGTGTCTGTCCTGTAATTCCACATGTTAAGACTTGCCAGAATAAAGATTAAGCTGTGTGAGAGGGCTGTTGGCAAAGTGCAGGAAGTCCAAGCCAAAGTGCAAGGCGCAGCAGTGAGACCGTGCTGAGGTACCAGCCTCTTCAGCATGTTTACAAGGGTATACACTTAAAGGAAAACCAGTCTAAAAGGTTTGTGATGTTTTTTTGTGTGGTTTTTGCCTGCTCCCCCTCTGCTGCACTTCAGATGAAGGGCAGTCTCTGTGAGGAGCACCAGTGCTTGCCCTGATGGCCCAGAGCCCACGAGTGCCAGGGCGGGAGGCTCCGCAAGCAGCGCTCGCTGGGACAATCAGACACTCATGGATTGTGATCCTCTGGTTGCCCTTACACAAAAAGGCAGGACTGCAAACAACCCTGTCAGAGCAATCACACACCTGGAAGAGCAGATTTCTTTTCCTCATGTGAGTAGCCTGATAAGAGTGTGGGCTGATCCCTTCCTTGAAAGCCAGGTTTTATTCATAAATCAGTTCAGCTGTTTTCTCTAACTTTGGCACGCCGCTCCAGTTCTCTGGGTTTCCATCTAACTACTGAAGGGTTCTCTGTAATTCTGCTAGTGCTGGCTCCAGCAGAGGTGAGGCTCAATAAATCTCAGCTGGTGAATAAGTCTGATTTTTTGTTGAAGAGATAAATGATGGGAGAGAAGCAATCATGGCAAAGAATTGTTCTGGTAAAGTGAATCAATGCATGCTTTAAAATGTCCCGTTCTGGGACTTGGGTTTCACGGGGTGACCAGAGGAGGTTGTAAGAGCTAAGCAGCAAAATCTTTGCTTTCCCTATGAATATGAGGAAGAGTTCTACATCTAAATGATTAGTTTAATACTCTCTTTTTAAATTAAGACATGCAAGGAGGGAGACACTGAAAAAGGGACTGTGGCTAGAGGCTTCTCAGCAGTTCTACCCATGCTGATGAACAGCATGGCTCTGTGCTCTCCAGCGGAGGGACTGGAAAAGTGAAATTCCATCTGACAGGTTTATTTCTACATTACCTCCATTTTGGCTAAAGGCAAAATTGATTAAAAAGAGAAAATACTTAGGATGTTAGGATTTGTGGCTGCAGTTCTGTGCACAAGTTCCAGCATTAATCTAGACTTGGCTGCACTGGTTACAGGAAGAGAAAAGGTAATTCTGTACCAATTTCAATCTGTGTTTATTTTTAAAATACTGATGTAATAATAGAACATTTTCAATGCATGCGGTTTCAGTGTTCATATGTCAAGAGAAGCACAGCTGAGAAGCGATGAAAAAATTGCAATTAGTAAGAAGCACCTGAGAACAGTCTGCTTAGGAGGGTAAATAATTGGAATAAACAGCTACTCTGGAGAAAAATTATTGTACTAGTAAAATATTGAAGTATGATTATTATCTATAGAAATACTTTTTTTAGATCAGTATGTACAGAGACACATGTGCAAACAAGGACAAAAGCACTTACTTTGTACAAAGGAGCAAATTCAGAAGTGGTAAGTGACAGATTGTGCCTTACCTTTTGTGTCAATCCTGTTCATCTGTGTTTTTTCAGTACTTTACAAAAATAGTGCTGCTGTTATGACATGGCTGTGGTTTTTGTTAATTAGCCAGATTCACAAAGGATATTGGCCAGTTACAGCACCAGCTAGGACTTGTTTTGTGAATTCAGTTTGCATTACTTACAGTGTGACACTAAAAGGGAGGGGATTCTGTCTGTTCATGTTTAGGGTGTAAATGAACTCAATACAAACCTCTCCTCATGAAGAATTCTAAGAACAAATTAAAAGATTCTGTAAAGAAATAAATTGTTAGCATTTTGAAAAAGGATGAAGCCGAAAGAGCAAGATGAAAAATCCATCAGAACTAATAATCCAAATGTTTGTGTCTCTCATCCTGTTAGGCCAGTCAATCTTTGAAATTACCTTTTTTATTATTTTTTGAATTTTAAGTCCTGTAGCAAGTACCTAAATGAAACTTTTTAATATTTCATGGATTGCACATCTTCTAATCTGTTCTTTATTTAATTTTTATGAAAATTACCCATCAAATTAGTTTTATTCATTTCTGAAAGACCAATATCTTATGCATTATAATTTTTTAATTATCTTGATTTGTGTACAGCTATGACTAGAGAAAATTACAGCTTGAATTTCCAAAATAACTGGTGTAACATACATGGCATCTAAATGATGTTCTGTATCCCTCACCAAAGAGCATTTTGGATGGTCTGTTGAAATGTTTTCCCTGTGCAAATTAGATTGTAATTTCAGTTTTGTGTTTCATTCCCCAAATTAGCTTAACCGTGTAGTAATACTGGTTGCAAACAGCCCAGATATTAATTGTCACAGCTTCCCCAGCCCTCAGCCTTACCTAACATCTTTCTAAGGAGATGGCATTCTCAGGAAAACAAACTAAAAGGTTTCCTTTCACAGGGAAACTCTGAGAAATTAAATACTCGGCACTGATGTGTGGTGGGAAGTGACAGAGACTGATGCCCTGACTAAACATGTTTAATTAGTTGTTATTGCTGCAAGTTTAATCCTTGGCACACACTGACATGCCTGGGCCAGGAAGGCCAGCTCAAGAGCTGCCAGCATTTTCTTACCACTTCTGTTAACTCGGTTTTTTCAATGATAGGGGTCAGAAGGAAATAAAGCTTCTCTGATGTTTTACTGTCACAGCTGCTGTGATAAGGGGACTGAGATAGCCATGATGGCTGAGATGCTCTGCTGGAGTGAGAAACCAGGCAAACCTCCAAAGTCCAAGCAGGCCCTTGTTTGTCAAGTACTTCATGACAATCCAACTGATAACAACTGAAAAGGCAAACACTTATCAAACAGATCAGTCAAGTGGCAATATCGAGATTCTGATGCTGTACTTTGGTCTCCAATGGCTTCAGGCTTCGATGATTCTTAATCTCTAAGGTCAAAACTCCTGGGCTCAAGACTTCTTTGATGAGAAAGGCAAGGAGCAAGGTCCTTGCTTCCCCCCAGGCTGTGTGTACACATCCTTTTTTGTTGCAGAAAACCAATCTGGCCCAAGGGTTCACAACCTCTTTCCACAGGCTCTGACTGTTCCAGGCTGTCCAGACAGGTGGTGCTCCTGGTGCAGGTCCGCTCTGGTGTGACCTGCATGACCATCAGATGCTGGTCATACAATTCCTTCTAACAGCTACCAATCTGAATAGCCAACAGGATTAAATAACCTCATGACTTTTATGCAACCGTGCCAAATGAGTGCACGTTATGCAGTGTTTTACTTTCTACCTTGAATTGAGCATGTGTGGTGTGTCTGGTGTGCAGGGCAAGCAGGCTGCTTTCCACAGGGAGCTACAGTGGTAATTCAGCCACTCTCCTGGCTGGAGCTCTCAAAGGAGCCTCCTGTTTCTAGTCCTGATTAAGTCTATCAAACAAAAATTACTGTGGGCAGAGTATTCAAACTCCATTATGCAGAGTGCAGTGTGAACCCTGGTATAGACCTGGAGACATCTAAGGTGACAATCAGGGTCTGGCCCCCAAAGGAGGAGCACAGGCTGACACACACTCACTCACTAGCAGCACTGGCTGGAGCTGCTCTCAGCAGCTTTTGTCATGTTTCACACTGTATCTTTGATCCAAATGTATTTTACTTTGGCAGAAGCTGTTTGTACCTCCCCTAGCATACCTGCAGTATGTGTTGTGTTATTCTTTTCTCCAGATGATTTAGACAATGCTTTCCCCAGGTGCTCTCACTGCTGCTGGTTCATGTAGATGCTTCATCTCCCACACAGTGTCTCTAGATTATTTGTATTTTTTGAGTGTGCCCTGGAAAACTTGCTAAATCTTTCAGATCAGGCATTCAGTTCCACCCAGAAGCTGAAAATATATGACAACTTTCAACTGTTTTTTCCTTCTCTCTGGAACTTAAAAATACAGAACTCTGTGAAAATGAATGAGAAGCCCTGCTTATGTAAACCTGGTAGAGCCTTGCTGCACATTCAGACTGTATTTGAGGCAAAGCTTAACATGCAGATGAGGTTTTATAATTCTTCATCTCTCCTGCTCTTCCTTATTTCCCTGTAATGGATTTTGATTTATTTGATGGCGGAATCAGACTTCTCTCCTCTGTATCATCAGGAACCTTCACAAGTTTTCTGCTAAGGGAAGGGATAGTAAGATTTGCATTACATTCTTTTCCTTCCACTGCAACTGAGATTTCAGAAACCCTGGTAAGGCAAAAATATTTTTTTCTGGATACAGATCTATAAAACAATAAAAAAATATAAATATGCATATGTGTACTGATAAGAATTATATAATAAATTGTGTTAGTAGCTGGAGGTAAAGAAAATTATTTTCTACCTAAGAGTATAAATGTGTTAGACAAATTTTCTCAGCTTAGAAAGTTTCTTCTGTGTATTTTTATCATTGGGCATTCTTGTCAGAGAAAAACTGCCAAAAATTTTGATGTACCCTGGATTCATTAGTGGTTGGTAATGAATCTCTGATTCTACAAAATGCCTGTGAAACAAACACAATCTCTTCATAGGTTTTTCTGTGTTAATAGTCTTCCTACAGCTATCCTAGGTCACATACCTATTCATCAAACATCTGTCTTTACTTGCTGGCAAACTGAGCTAATAATATATGCAATAGACTGTGCTGTACCGAAGTTGAGATGTGTGCAAGCTTGTACATGTGTTTCCCAGTAAAAAGGGAAAAACACTTAAGCTTACAATAGATGCCTTCTATTTAGCTTACTTATTTTTATTCTGCATGTATTTCATTATTATTAGTAACAACTTTTTATCAATGTTACCATAAAAATAGAGAATTCTAATTCCTAGAATCGTGCCAAAACTCATTTTCCATCCTGTTTACTTAGTTGCTCTATTGCAAACAATGCTTGCTAGATAGCTGTGAATAATTCAGAGCAGCTACATTATCTGGCCAGTTTATTTTTGTGTGCAATATCCTTCCGTTTCAGCAATACATTTTGCATGTCGTTCTGGAAAAGAGTCTTGTGAAACTATGCTGAATTTTAAAGGCAAAACCATCAATGAATTTCTGAGGGGGGGAAGGGGGAAACCCTAACAAGAATCCATTAGCTTAAAGGAAAGGAAGGACAGGGCTGTAACTTACGTACTGAGTAGCTCTTTTCTCTTTGAAAGCCATTTTGTACTAATTCATAAGATGTGTTTCATCAAACCACTACATATATGTTTTATTTTAATAGATCTCAGTAATCATTAGGCATAAACCATGTACTGAGCTACTCTTTAATGTTTCTTCTGAGAGCTCAGACTGTCAGTAGAACTTAGGCACTGCAGCTATGTCACCTACAGCCATCTAGAACCTGAGTTATTTAACCATAACATTACAATTTATTTAATTTTGAAATACTAATTAATTTCTGGGGGAGGGGGCAAGAGATTCTAGAACTATCTAATAACCACACTTGTAATGCAGTGATTAGTTATCAAATTAACTCTCTTAAAATAAGATCTTGGTGTTCCATAATTAATATAGTTAGGGCACTCCACTATGAATCCTAAGAGTTTGGAAATAATAATTTCAAAATATTCCTACTGTAACAACTGAATCCAGTTTAAAAATCAATATATTCTTTCTGCTTCATGCATCATCATCATCATCAGCTACTTCAAATTGCAAATGTCCTAGAATCAAATCTTAGAAAGCAATTTTGTTAATATAGCAGAAGGTGGAAAAGAATACCATTTAGTCTTTCAAAGCAATATTGACTGTTGTGCTGAAAACTGCTCATGCTTCATGGTACTGCCTTATTGGAAAGAGACAAATCAGAGATTTAGAGCACCTTTTATACAGTACAGTATTTTTACATAGCCATTCTCTTGATTCTCCCTCCAACATGTATGACCATAAATAAAAAGAGAGAGGAAGAATGGGAGATGTTGCTATCTAAGCAGAGGCTCCTGAATCTGTCTTCTGGCATTGTGAATGAGAGCCCTGATTTTATAATGCAGGTAGCATTTGGGGATTCTGGCCTGTGTTTACAGATTTGCTTGCCTGTTCTCTATCATTTGCCTATTTCCTTACAGCCTGTGTAACTCATAGTGAATCTCCTTTTGGTATTGGATAATCCTTTTGTTTCCTAGTATGCTGTAAACAGCAATAGTACTCGGAGCTGAGCATCAGCACAACATAGGTAGTAAATAAGTGATTCAGCTCTTAAAAAAAACTTCACAATTGACAAATTTCTGCACAAAATCCTGCATTTCCACACAGTGGACGACTGCATTTGTAACAGCCCCAACTGGAGACACAGCAGTGTCACAGGCCCTAAATCTGCACCCATACAGTGTGTTTGAGCACACAGAGGGTGTGCTGTGTGGTCCAGCTAAGGGGCTGGAGTGGTTAGCCTGGCTTATGTCCAGCTATTTGCACTGAGATTTTGAGTGCAAAATTATCCCTAATATCATGAATCACCTCTGCCTCAGATCTGCAGATGTATCTCTCAATGTATTAGCCTTTCTCAAAGCTATCCACCTGGGAAGGTCACTGCAGTAACAGCCCATCTTTAGACATTATGACTTGGAGTTCCCACATCCTTTCAGCCTTCAACCCATTTTTGCATTGCAGCATGAGTGTCTGTCTGTGTAAGCAAAGTAGTGATGATCATTTCGATCAGCCCTGCTGCCAGCACTGCCAGCCCTTTTCCCACTGCACACAGGAGCACATCCCATAAACATGGAGTGACTGCAGCCAGCCATCTGCAAGGGAACCAACGTACAGCTGCGATAAGCAGGTAATGCTTCTGTAGGCAGGATTTTTCAACTGTGCTTTCTCTTTTCTCTCGAAAAGGTTTTGATCAAAAATGCCAATTTAAAAAAAATATAATCCTACTGTTCAGTACATGAACTGTTATGAAAGCTTCATCTTTTCTCTGCTGTCTCTTCATAGGTCCTCCTTTAAATTAAAAAATGGGCAACTCAACCCAAAGTTTCAAATCAAAGTGAAATTACTGCTGCTTGTAAAACTGCAGTACGATTATTTTAATGTATATTACTAATATTTTCAATGTCCTAGCTCTGATTACACCATTCAAAAAATGTTTAGAAAAATGCATATCAGTGCATATCAATAAGGATGGATTGAATTTGAGTGCCTTTATAGTGCTGCTGATAAAACTCTCACTTGCCAGAACAGAGTGTGCTGTAGTAACAGCACTGTTCAGCAAGAGCATATTTTGCACATGGTGCACCTCAAAGCAGAAATTTGCTTTCCCCTGGCAGGCTCTGTAACATCTGTGAGAGGTAAGGGCAGAAAGGTGGAAGATTTAGCACCCTTTGCCATGTTTGTCCATGCTGTGGTAGCTGATGTCTGATGCTTGTCTTTGAACTCTGTTTCTAAGTAGAATGGGGTGGGCTAAAGATCTCTGTATCTCTGACTTCTTTTGATTAGTCTCATTTCAGTGTGCCCATCTCTGTGTCAATGTCAGAAAGCCACAGCCTGCTGCAGGCAGCCCCATCTCCAGGTTTCTCAGTCCTGTGCCATTTGCAGCAAATGCTTCTCCTGCCTCACTCTGTGTACATTTGGTGTTATTTTCCTCTCCTGCAGATCAGTGCACTCCTTTACCTAGACCAGCTCCTGCCAGGCTCTGAGGGGTGCCTGGTCTGACTGATGCCCACTGCTCTGCTCTCACAGAATAAACCATGGGATGGCTCCTCCAGGAATCCAGGGGAATGCAGGAGAAACATGGCCTGGCGATGGTTAACTCTTGTGCACCTCAGAAGGGGGAAAGAACTGGTGGCTTCATCCTCAGAAATGGACCAGAGAGACTAGGACACCCCAGAATTATTTCTTTTTCTGCACTGATGACAATTTTTAAACCGCCTGTGAAGTGCTGTCCTCTTGAAAGAGTGTGCATTTTCTGGAACAAATCACACTTTCTCTTCCCCTCTGTCAGCTATTAATAGTGGTAAATTTTAATTGCATATGTAAATAAAAACACTGTGTACTCATTAGTTTAAATATGTTTTTCATTAGGCAAATGAAATGCTTATTGTATGTGATGCAAAGCTAAAAGGAGAATGTTAACAGCATTGAGCAGTTTGGGAAGTATAGTGACTTGAATTTTTAAAGTTCTTTCTTAGGATAAAAATAAACCATGTTTTAAGGGATTATTATGGGCAAATTTTGCAGTAGAGGCATCTTGTTTCTGGAAATGGAAAAAACAGTTAAGTGACAGAAGTATGGGTAAGGTGTCAAGGCCAATGCATTAAAACTTCTACTAAAAGGGAGAGACAGCACATAAACTTGTATTACTATTTATAGCATTGGCTATTTTAGAGATGGTAACTGCAAGGCAGGCAGCATTTTTCAGTTTCTATGTAGGAAAATCCTGACATGTCTCACATCTTGATATCTTGAAACATATTGGTCCCAAATTACATCATTTCTTCATCGTTAATTTTCAAACTCTTGGAATGCCACACTCCAAATACACTTTCTGCTATTTTTAGGGGCTATGCAATTATAGTCAAGAAGATACAATTTTTCAGTTCAGTAATCCATACTTTCAAGCTTGGAGTATATTTATCTACCTACGAGCTCATAATTTGTTTCCTTTCTATCAACAAAATACCCAGAATTTCATAACTAATTTACTTCTAAACCTTTTCTATCTCCTCCCACTGTTCTGCTCACTGTGAAATGAGAGAAGTCTTATCACAGAGACACTTAGTAAATTAGTATAATTTTATACAAAAGCCTGCGCTTTAAACACTTTAGTCTTAGTGAAAAGATGCTCTGAAGGTATGACTTCCTAAAGTTATAGCTCAGAACAGTTTAGCAATCTCCCTTATTATCCAAACATGTGTTTCATGATTAATATGAGAATATAAAATCTCTCTCCCTGCAAAACTCAGAGAACCAAGTATACTTTCTTCCCAACTGCCGGAGTAAGAGAGCCAAGATAAAAAACATTTTTTTATAAAATAAAGATAAGCTTGAATATCCTTGTCTCATCCATGCTTCCTCAGTTCAAATTCTATCAAACTTTTATACTGGAGCACAGTAAAATATTTATATGCAAGATGTAGCAAACAAAATGCAAGGGCTGGCTAGAGGGCAGTCTCTCAGAATTAACACAGTGCAGTCTGAAAAGGACTAATATGTCAGTCTTCCAGATTCTTCATTTGCTAAATTAAATTGTAGCTAAGTACCCATTGCCAAGAGAATAAAAGCATCAGAGATTCCATTTTGTATGAAGAATTGTTGTACTTGACATATTGTTGAAAACATATTAATAGTTTTTAAGACCAAACGGGACTATATGATATCAAAACTGGATTTACTACCTAAGACAGGCCAGACGGTTTGTCAGTGCCCTGAACAAGTTTATGGATTGAGGCTGAATTGGAGCAAAGTTTTAAAGATGATATTCAGCTTCATCATGGCTGAAAAGCCAAGAACCAAGTAGTATCTTTTGCATCTTCTTGAAGAAAATGTTTTAAAGCTCTCATAATTCAAAAAGCAGTGCCCTGTATTTGATTTTTTCACATGTCTGGATCAATCTTCTAGTCATTGCATCATATTTTATTTCACCCAACCACTGGCAGAGCCATCAGAGGAGAATGGGGGTAATAAAGTTGATGGGAGAAAGATAGAGGTTTTGTCAAACAAAACAGTTTAAGAGATTCAAGGAGGCTGTGATTTAATACATGATGATATCTCATAATATATAATAGGTCCTGATCTCCCTTTTGCCCTTGATGCCCTCAAAATATTTTTTCTACTCTGCTGTATTAAAACCAATAGGCAGTGTAATGTATAATTAACATTCACTGGGTATTCATGCTTTCGTACACTAAGAACAAAAATCCTACTTCAGTTAGGATCCGTGCCCCAACAAATCCACGGACTCATTTCCAAAGAATTTGAGCATAAGAGCCCACCAGGCCCATTGTTTACAGACTAAGGTGAATTAGAAAGCAATCACACCCTGACCTTCATTGTCCTTACTGTTCAGAACAGAAGTTCTCATTGATTGATAATGCATGTAGTGTTTCTCCGAAGACATAAGTATTCACAGAAAGTGGTTATCTTTTACAAATGATTGCACTGATCTCCAGATGATTCCTTTGATTCTCATCCAGCATCAGATCCTCTGAATGATTTCTCATGAGGTTCCCCTCCCTCTCACCACCGAATTTCTCTAGGTAGGAGAAGATGAACTTCAGAGATGTATTTAATATTGTACACAGATGTCTTCACACACTGACACAACTCACTGTAGCTTTTAACAGCTCCTTCTTCAGATTCCTCAAGGAGCTTATGGTAGAGGTGAGAAATCTGAAGCTATGTAACACTTCAATCTGTAGTAAGCTCTCAAATATTTAAATTGTAGCTACTTCTAGACCAAGTGTTTTTAATGGTAAAGTGTAATGATATGTAGGTAGATGAAAAAACAGAATTTCTGTGTAACTCATCCAAAACTAGCTTATTGCATTTTATCCACACTCAAATGTCTTATCTGTTTTTTTCTTCAATTTCTTTGCCTTCCAGTTCTGTTGTTAGATTGATTTTTGGCATAGTTCTGATTTGCTGATACCTTGAATATTGTGGAACCTCTGAATTTGTATGAAATAGGAACCTCCCCACAGGGGAAAATTCACTCATGAGTGTGCCATCAGAATTCTGGATGGTTACATCTTTGTTCTGTCTGGATTACTTTATGCAAACTGTGAAACTTTCTGAACCCTATTATTATTGAATGGTCCATTTTGTAGAGTGTACAACATCAAAAGGAGCATGAGTTTGAAGTACAGTCAGCTTGCCAAAATCAAATTTAAAAAGAGGAAACTGGAGTGCTTTTTAACAGGGAGAGTTAGAAATGTAATTGTAAGATGTATTTGACACTAAGGAGTATGAATAGGAGGGGTGAGAGAGATCCATGATGAATATATTTGCACACTAAGATAATTACTATTTATAAATAAAGGAGTAATTATCAACTACAATACATTGAACACTAGAATTTTACCTGACTTCTTCCAATAGCAACCATAATATCCTTGCAAGGCAACACCAGAAGGAGTGTCTGTAAAGGGGTTCTTAGGCAAGCAATGCTAAATGTAAACACTACATAATTTTTTAAAATTAATTGCCTTTCGGCAGAAACCATAGCAAGACTCTGCTTTGGATTTTTTTTTATCTTTTCCAAGATTCCCAGTTACAATATAAGGATCTCATGAGTGTGCTGAGCTGGCAATCTTTTTACCTTTGTTGTTCTAGAAAATTTTCCAGCCTTCATTTCCTCTTCAAGTGATTATCTGCCACACAGCTGTTAATATAAATTCTAAGTTTTGGAGGGTCATTCACCAATACAGAAACTTGTGGGAGGTAGAACAGGAAAAGAAAAAAACTTTCCGTCTCCAAACTGTTCCCTTAATACAGTTCAAGACAACTGAAGATACAATGTGATTTAGGGTCGGTTTGTTATGCAGTTAAAAACAGTATCTTGCCACTATATTTTTTCTACTGACTTATATCAGTTTTGACTTAATATTCATCTATATTTAGCAACAGGTGTTTTTCATTCAACTGACTCACACGGAGGCATTTATTTACCATCTATGCCTAAAGAAGAGAATGAAAATTAGAATACTGAATTAAATTGAAGTTGGTAGCATCCGCTGTGGAGGCAAGCCATAAAAAATCCTGAAAATAATCCAGCAAGTCCACTGTGGATCAGTTTTCACTCTCTTCCTTGAGCATCTTTCCTGCATGTAACAGACAGTGAGTTTACCATGCAAAGCAATATGGAAAACAGCATTCCTCAGGGAGAGGAGCAGCATCTTTCTGAGATTACTATCTGTGATGTCTTGGGAACTACTGTTGCCTTGGAGGAAGGCTATCCATACCAACATAAATCATGTCCTTCCAGATGAGTCTGATAATCTATCTAGCCCAATATATACATAGTCCCTAGGGATGTGAATAGAAATCTATATATGTGGAAATATGAACAAGAAATTCCTAAGGTACTTGTGCAGTGTGCACAGGGATACAATGTCAGCATCTCAAGATTATTTGACCCTGATCTGGGATGAGCACAGATGTGTGCAAGCCTTGATTCAAAGCACATGGAAAATGGCATACAGATCCTTATAATGAATTTTTGAAGAAATGCTCGGGGCTGTGCCTAAGTGGGAGTGACTCCTTCAAATCTAGCTCTGATCATTAACTCATGAGCACAGCATGATAATGGGCTTCAGCTTGGGATGCCTCTGGAAATGCAGGGAAGTGATGGAGATGTTTATGTGAGCAGCACGTTGTCTCCATGTCAGTGTACTGAGCTGCAAGCTCTGAGGTAAAGCAATGGGCTGCACTTTGCAGAATGGCTGTTCAAATACTGAAAATCCTGCGTTTTAAAAGCAGATTAAACACCCTCTGAAAGTATGCAGTTTTAGGTACCAAGTCAAACACTTACTGATTCAGCCTGGGAACTCTACTTAAAAAGACCATTTCCAAGCAAATTACTATGAAATAAAACTTCCTCTGCCCTATTAGCAACACAATTTATCACATTCACACTTGGACACAGCAAAGCTCTGTCCAAGCACCTATTAATGCCTGTATCCTGTCATCAATTCTTAATATTTGAGATGCTTTTGATTCCTGTGAGACCTGTCATAAATGTTAAAAATCTTCTTAAACATTTGGTTTCCAAAGTTCTGCTCCAAAAGCTATGGACCTTAGTGGGACCCCTTGTAGATTTTTTTGAGGGATGTGAAATTACAAATACCACAATAAGTGACAGCCAGGCATTTTTATTTTGAGAGTCCTCAGCAAGATACTCCCAAAAAATTCCTTCTTAGGATAGTATTTTGGCAAGTTTTTAATTCCTTTTTTAATTTTATGATCTTGAAGCATATGTCTGAACAGATACATTTTGAACAAGGAGAGACATATAGCCCAAATCTAAGAAGTGTTCTACTGAATCTGTGCCCAAAGTTTTCATGATTCATGAATATGTCTATTCCCACTGTAATACTTCATTTTTTAAATAGGTTGCAAAAAATTGAAGAGAAACTTGCTCACAAGGCTCACATATGTTGACCATTCATAATTAAACTTACACAGCAAAAATATCTTTGCAGCACAGATACCAGGCACCCGTTTGTGGCATTACCCCCATTATTTTGGGGTTTGAGAACTGCAGAAGTAATGGCAGCAAGGAGTAAGGAAAAAAAGAGAAAGAAATTCCATACTTCAGTGACACCAACCATCACTTCTGATTTTTGACAACCAATTTTGACAAACAATTAATTTACTGCATCTCTCATGTCTAGTAAGTATAAATGCTTTCCTTGGTAATATGCAAATATACTTTCACAAATAGTAAAGGAAAATACCTGTGCATTTCTCTTTTCATTGAAGACACAAACTAGGTTTTTACTGAGCATTTTGCCTTTCATCACCAGGCTCCAGCAGGACTGTAACAGTTGGTTCCTTTTGTAACTGAGGCCAGTTACTTTTGAAAGCACACTCTACTTTCTGCTCACTGTAGAAAAATCTCAGCACATTTCTGCAAGAAATCAAAGGTATAGCTTTTTCTCCTCAGGTTCAGAGTGTAATTCATAGCTTTAAGGTGTCTTCTCTCCAGACAGAAGCAATGAATGTTCAAAATTGTTTCATTTCCAGACATACACCTCAGGTTTACAATCCTTCTCTCTCTTTCTCCTCTATTCCTCTACCATACACATCACCCAAGAAACAAAGCTGTATGCCAGGAAGACATCATAACTACCTTCACTAACATCTGTTACAGGCCAGTTTCAATGCTATTGCTACTTCTTCTCTCATTCTGTATGTATGAGTTGGTATTAATATCTCCCAAGAAACTAAATGCATGAAATAAAGTGTCTGCATCAAATAGGCCAAATGAATGAAGCATATGTATAAAAAAAAAGCATGTGCTCTGTTTGTACATTCAGGTTCTGTGTTGAGCATCACATGTGGCAAGGGGCACATTGTGGAGGCCACATGCAGCTTGTCCAGGAAAGGCAGAGCAGGAAGAAGAGTCAGGGAGACAGACCCTTCATGCAAGTTGTCACAGCCCTCCTTGAAAAAAAGATATGGGCAGTCTCTGTGGCTGTGATGCTTGTCTGTTCTGCTGCCACACAGCTCTCAGAGGAAAGGACCAGCAAACAGCCCTCCCATCAACCCAGAAGGGCAAAGGAGAAGGAGGACAGAGCATCAGAGCACATCAGGAACCAAAGACCTACAGATGTGGTGGCTGCCTGTGAGGTCAGTGCCCATAGTAAGAAGTTCTTCCGAAGTAAGACGTCTTCAGAAAATACAGCATGTCCTACCTGGGAAGAAAAACAGGGAGAAGGGGAGGTACTGTCAGAAACCATTGCTGAAAATTGCTGCTGAATAGGTGTAGTATGTATTACAGCTGCCCTCCAGCTGCTTCCATTTGATTTGCCCTTGCAGCAGCTGCTTGTAGAAGCAATGTTTGTCCCAGTGCTGCTGAGAGTGGGTGGGCTCACTTACCTGGTGGCTGACATGGGGTCAGCTTGTTCAGAGCCACTTCCAGCCCCACATTTCCTTGAGCACCCTCTGAGGAGACAGTGCTTGTATTCTCTAGCCTTGCCAGCCCAGTTCAACCCCTTGTCAATAAGGCAGCACGCTGCTAGTCAGTGAGTAATGGCCACAGAGAGTGCCATACTGACACTGTCCCCGGCCCCAGAGGCTCTCCCTCGTCTACTCATCCATCATACCTGTAATGTGTCACAGCCAGCCACCTCCAGCTACCCTGCCCTAGCAGGCACAGTCTGTTAGAACAATTTTAGCAAAACAATAAGAGGAGATAGAAACCGGTAGCTGACTAATAAGGGAGAAGGGTGATTTGGCTGGAACATGGAGGTGATAGATATCTTTTTGTAGTGTTCAAATTAGCACCTTTCAAGATACAGGGTAGCTATGGCTGAAAACTCCCCGTATTCAGCCAGGCCATGTGACTGTCCTGTCCTATGCTGAGTGTGAACATTTATGGCCCAGGAACTGGACCTACTTCATGCTATATAATGTTCTGAAGACTGGTGTCACTGCTATTTTGCTTTATGTGATAGCAATAAGCATTTTTGCAGAAGAAAAATATGTACAGGAAGCTCTCCAAGGTCAATATAATAGTCTAAATAGCCAGATGCTATTTCCTTGTGAATTACAAGGTTGAGCAGCCAAACATCTCTTAGTCATGTAAATTATGAAAATTCTGAGAACTGCAGTGCAGACAAAAAAAATCTACGGCTGTTGAATCATTTTCTCTGGTTCAGAAATGACCATATCTTACCCTTTTGTTCCAGATTTTATTTGCATTGCATGATTGTGTTTCTTCCTGTCAGATATAGGAATGAAGCTAACATCTTTGCTTTAGGATATTGTTCTTTTACTATCAAAAAGGCATTCAGCAGACTTTCAGAGATTCTTTTCAGACATGGAGAAAATAATACAAAATCAGGATTGAGCTATTCCTTTTAAGCTATCTGCAGTTAAAGTGATTATTAAACCCCAGGACAGGTTTAAGGGTAATCCAGATGAATATTGTTTTCATCAAAGCAATAGTAAAGTAATCTTCTTTTTCCTTGTTGCCTTAGGACTAACATTAGTAAAGGCATACCAAGTGAAATTGGGAATTATTTTCCTCCACTTCCTTTAAAGTTCAATTTTTATCAGTTACTGCTCCTGGTAATCTCATGTAAGAAAGTTTACTTCCTTTTTGAAAAATGCCATGAATAAGTGCTGTTTTCCCACTTTCACTTGGGAAACATACTGTCTTTATGGTAAAAAAAATCCCGCAAGATGAAAATGAACTCCTTTTCTGGAACAATAAATAAATAAGGGCTATGCAGAAAACAAGCAGGATTTGAAATATGTGAATGCAGAACAGATATGAGAATAGAAGCATGTGTTAATGCTACAGACTTGGGTCTCATCTAAGAAATAGGGGGCAAATGCTTGTCTTTTGTGGATATAGTCAAATGACAACAGACAAAGTAATAAAGGAAAGCATAGGGCACAACATTTCATGAAAGAATTTATAATATCAGGACTGACCATGTCAGGACAAAGTGAGTGGAAAATGCACCTAAATTAGAACAATTAGGGTTAATAGGCACTTTGCATTGTAGGGAATAATTATTTTAATTCACAGGTCAAAATCTGTCTCTTTGTCTTCCTCTGATTTTTTTTTTTTTTTTTTGTTTAATAGAGGGTAAGAGGATAATAGCTGAAACAAATAGCACTGCATCTGGAAGAGGTTTGTTGTCCATATAAACTCAATCATTAAAGTTAATTCTACTTCATTCACTGGTTCCCCAGTTTGATCATCCCAGCTGCTTCCCTAGAGAAACAACATTCTTACATTTTTTCTATTTTTTTCTGTTAATCTTCCTTGGTCTTACATGGCTTCTTGCAGTGGTGCTGTCAGCAAGATGATGTCTAGTCCCAATTAGAAATTCAATCAATATTCACATAATGAGGGTTCTAGAAAAACCATGTCATTTAGTTCAAAGACATGGATATATTACTGTAGCAATTCAGGATTCAAGTAATTTAGGGCACCTCAGTGAAAAAAAGATAAAATAAAGCTGAAGGGCTTAGAGGTAGTTAATTGTTACTATGGCAACTTCCTAAATAAGCTTTAGATTCTAGTCATTTTTCAGTTTATTTGGAGGCAGAACAGAATCATTAAAGATGAAACTGATTTAAAGCTCAGAACAGTTTATGGGATGCTATAGTTTCCTGGTATTCCTTATAGAGTTACTTAAAATTTGTCCATCTCAACTTTGAACTGTGTAAAAGAGCAAGATGCAGTGTGCACAGATTAAAAAAATAACAGCATGTTATGTAATAGTGATCTAATTTAGTAACTTTGGCAATTGTATTTTTTACGTTTTTATGTCCCAGCAGAACTCTTTAAAAAGAGTCCACCTTTCCTTCCACAAAACCCCCATGTGTGGAATAGTGGGGCTACATTTTAACCTGGTCCTTAGCCAGTGCTCTAACAAGTCTGATGATAAGGACCCAGGAGAAAGGCTGCCATATCAGAATCTTGCCAAGCTGATTGTGTCCATTTGTATTCTTCACGTGAATGAATATATTTGGCCTCTGTGGGGCTGCATCGCTGGGCAGATCCAAAGAGCCTTCTGCAGGCAGCAATGGAGACAGCAAAGAGGCGAGACAACAGAGCCAAGACAACTCTCAATCCCTGCACGCTAATTAGGTGAAGATCCGTATCAGCCTAAATTTTTGCATTTTCTCAGCAGCTATAACTCACTTCCTTAACCACTCCATAGAGCGTGATAAACAATCAGAGGCCATGAAACAAAATCGTGTCTCAGAAGGAGACACCCCCTGGCTTCTCACAGAAGTAAATTCATACCTCAGACCGGTTTTCACTTTTCTGTAGGCTGGAAATCTCTGAAGCCACTGAGTCATAACTGCAAAGTTGTCAGGGAATGATGCCTTAGGTGTGAAGATACTTAGAAGACACCCTTAGAGGTGAAGGTATCAGCAGTGTAGACTAAAGTAATGCGTTCTTTTCAACCAAAAAAGCAGGACAGGTTATCTTGGAGCTCAGTGCTCCAAGGGTGAGCAGCAGCAGCAGCTTTGTAGGCATCTTTAAACCAGCCTCAAGGAGATTAACTGAGCAGGATGGGGAAACTGAGGTGAGCAGGTTTCACTCAAAAGGAGGTAAATGAGGGCTAGAAGAGTGACAGACTGTTTTGTACATGGCTGAGTAATACGACATTGTCATAAGATAATTCCCTTTCCCACCACCTGCAAATCTGTCTTTCTGCCACAAGTAATAGGATATGGAGAGCCACCCAGCCCTGGAAACACCTGGCTGTGTTTGACAGGCTCAGAGTGACTCTAGACTTTCTCCATAATCAGTGTGGGGGAAACAGGCTTTGCCAGGCCCTAGATATTAAAGAGCAAAAAGAAATCAGAGAAAATTAGCCTGATTCTCTCCCTATATCTTGAATTATGAAACGTTGAAAAAATTTCTCTTCATTCATTTTCCAAATTAAACTGTTCTGCTCACCTAAAAAGAGAAAAAAGCCTTTGTTTTGAAATATAAGTTGAACATCAGAGTCTCATGATAGGAACCAGTAATAATGGATATAAGTTCAGATTCAGACTGGTTCCATGTTACTTCATCAGGCATAATTCTGTTGGTCTTGCTCCCTTCTTTTGTCCTCAGATAACTCCTCCAGACTGTTTTCTGATTTAGAACAATAAGAATGCTCTTTCAAATTTCACATGATTAAAAAGAAATGTGCATCCAGCTGCAAGAGAAACTGTTTCTCTCCCCCATCTGAAAAGGCTGTACCATGGGCAGGAATTCTGCACTGCCTATTTCTTGCACCACTACTTTTCTATGGAAATCTGCTCTGCAGAGTTATAATTCAGGGAACTATAGTCAGGAGTAACTTGGCTTAATTTCTAAGAAGAGGAAAAAATACCTGCTGAGGAAAAAAACAAAGGAGAATATGGTCTGATCCCAAACAGCCTGAGCATTATTTATTGTATTTTCTTTTCTTTGCCGCTATACAACCACAGCACCCGGCTGTTTGCTGTGTTGCAAGGGAAGTATTTTCAAGGTTAGCACAGAAGTAATCAACCACTCAATGGTGGCATGAATATTCATATCAAGACACATTATGAGAAAGTAGATAGAGGTAAATATGCAATTTAAATATAGACTACAGCAGGAAATGGGACATGAAACAGTAATTAAATACTGAAAATTACATGTTATTTACATAGGTAAATACACTGCAGGGGTTATGCATGTGAACTTTTCTATTAGCATTTGTTTGTTTTTGATTTAACCCTGATTTTAAAAGGGAGGCTTTTAAAGCATGAAAATGGGAAGAAAGGAACACTTACTTTGAACTAGAAAATCTGCATTGCTTGAAGGATTAGCAGTTTGGGCTGTCAGCCAGGTTTCACAGCTAACGTGGATCAGAATAGGCCTGTACTGCAGAAGGTAGTGATGGCAGTTCTCTAAAGCACATGCTTTCCCCACAGCCCTGCTTATGCAGTTCCTTCCTGTTTCGGCTACTGGAAGCCTGTAGGTGATGGGAACAAATGCCTGAGCTCCTACTGCCCAGGTTAGATGGAAATTATACAGCACTACTGGATTTCTGGGGGAAAGAACATCTAGAAGGGGACAAAAGCATTTGCTTTCCTTCTTCAGGGAAGACCTAGTTTTATACTGTTTCCTGCTTTTCCTTTCAGAAATGAAAATATGGCTCTAGTCTATTTGGATCAGCACAAGCGGACGCTCAGCCTGTACAACCATCATACCAAAGGCAATAATACTAATTTTTACTTCTACTCGGAACTACCTCATCTTGCTGGATTCCTTACCTATGTCTGTTCTTTTTTTCTGCTTCCTTAGCCAAGAGCAAGGTGAGAGAAAAGGCTTGAATAATATATCTCCTTTATTCTTTTCAGCTGCCATGAACACAGAGTTCACAGATAGTCTGGTATTCCCAGAGAAAATGGCTACTAGGGAATTAATGAGAGGAAGAGGGATGGAAATAGATTTCCCTCTTGCAAAGACTCATTTCTTCCTTAGCCTTTCACTTCTGGGTTGCTTTTGCTTGGCTATCTCTTGAGTCTGCAAGCAAGAAAAACAACTTCAGAGTCCACAACACTTATTTATTGGTGAATACATGCAGTGAGTAGCTGGGACTACTATGCCACATGACCACATAAATATTCTTTTGATTCTGGGTGAGTCTCTCCTGAACAGGCAGTCATAAGTCAAGTGAGGGAAGGGTTTGCCTCTGCTCCTTGGTGTAGGCTGATCTTTGATGCTGCAGATTTGCTGTCTTCCTATTCTTTGCTTTTCTTTCCCTAGGATTTTACAGCTTTTCATGTCAGTGTTTTCCTCTTGAATCTCTGAGCTTTACGTAACCCCATCTCAGCAAATACTGTTGAGCCTATTGTTTGGCTTCTCTTAGCCAGCGTGGCTTTAGCTCATAGGTTTTCTCAAACCTTAACAGCATTTTTCTCTAAAACTCTGCCATGGTGGCAATTGTGTTATGAAAATCCAGGCTGGTGGGTGGACAGCCAAAGTCCTCAGCCACAGGGCACAAAGGGTATCACTCTCACACCAACTCACAGCAGCTGCCCCAATGATATAAGGAACTGCAGAATAAAGCTCAAAGGAAAATTTGTAAGACAAGTACATGGTGATGCAGTGCAGTAACATTTTCAGGAAATTCCTGTATGTAGGCTACTGAGCTCACACTTAGTAAATGCCCAGAATCTGGCCTGAGAGGGCACTGCTCTCCTGCAGCTCCTGTGCTTCTTAATATCAAGAAATCCACATATTTGACAGGGACTGAGTGGTTTCCCAAAGGGAAAATGTCTCAAAATTGATGTTCTGGGCAAATTCCAAGCTGGTCAGTTCCACTCTATTGTTAAAGTTCACCTAAAGTATGGGTTATTGTATTTTTATAATCTAATTAAGACTTCAATTTAGAAATCATGATAATGCAACCTTTGTTCCTGGCTATCTTTCATTTCCAGTTTTCTTTTCATCAACAGACAAGTGCTTGTGGATATGAGGAAAAACCCTGAAAACTCTTCCTATCTTTTATGCATGCTTCAATGCACAAGTGCTCTGCATGAGAGTGTGTATCTTTCCTCTCTAGATTGCCTGTGTATATTTGATTTGCCACTTCCCCTTGTGGAGGTGGCAGCACATTGGTCCTTATTCTTTATAGGAAGTTTATTACTTTTTGTGAAGTGTTTCAAGACTTTGTGGACTAAAAGAGTGTGTTGAGATAAAGATTATTTATTATTCATCACTCCAAATACATTTGTTCATACATTCTGAAGCTGGGAACAGTGTGTGATAAGAGACAGCTGCATAGCTAGGACTCTTCCTGAAAGCATGCAAATTATTTTTCAGATCTGAAAAGAGGTGATGGGCCCAAGCAAACACTTTTCTTTTTCCCAGCTGTATCAGGTGGGTCAATGAAAGCTATTACTTTTCCCCATAAAACATAGCACATTGGGGAGATCCCCAATCTGTTGATAAAATCACATTGTAGCTAACAGAACAAGCACACAAAAAAGGATGTTAAAATGTCATAAAAATTACCTAGTCTCAGATTTGAATCTTTTAAGTGAGGTATTCCTTATCCCTGTGTGCCCAGCTTCTCCAAGTAAAATTGCTTAAGGCAGCAAGAGGCAATTCAACTCAAGAAATAAAAGCAAACCAGCCTTCCTGCAGAAACTAGGCATTTTGTGAAACCAAATGGAGCAGAGTGAAGAGCGGATGTCCGTGACTGAAACCACTGTGACAAGACAATCTCTCCGTATGTCAGATGGATAAAATAACAACTGACTCCACTGCGGAAATTCAATTGAAACTTACTCATATCAGGCCTGGGGACTTTCTCAGAAAAGAAAATTAAGATTGTAGTAACCCTTCTCCACCTGTTCAAATGCATCTCAGTTCTCCATTTTTCCTCATTAAGGAGACAGGGAGGATTAAACAGCTCCTGTTGCTTTTAGATCCAGTTTGAAATTGTTGAGTATTTCATAGGAAAGAATTTTTAGGAGGATAATGCCTCTAGCTTGGGTTGAAATCATCTGAGTACCTGTGGCATTTCAGACTGAAAGAAGGGACAGAGTTCTGCAGAGCAAGCCACTCTTATTGTAGTCATTGCAGTCACTTCTAGAGACTTTGACACAAAAATATTTTATTCCACTTTATTTTTGGGCAGTTAAGATGAGCCTCCATGAAAGGGGGAAGCTAATTTTTCTTTTTCCTGGTAGTAGTTTAGCAGTTAGTTCCATGTAGGATTAATTCCAAAGGCTTGTTTTCCTCACTTTCATGCCATTCAGGATAGAGAAGTGTTACAATGGTCATTTGAAAGGGCTTATAGGTATATTAAAGATAACAAAAAAATTCAACAGTGGTTGGTCTCTGAAACATGCAGGTGACTTTCCAAATTACAGACATAAGACAGAAGAGATCCTGTTCTGTGTCTTTCTGTGCTCAGTAGTGCACAGTACTTTGGTGAAGTCCATTTTCAATGAACGACTCAGGGAGAAACAAAACCTGAAATTCTCACATGAAGAAGACACTGCTGAATTTCAGGTTCTGCTAAATCGAGGAAAAGCTTCTGTCATTCATATGGAACCCATATGGAATATTCCTCAAATTACAGCACTGAAACCTTTTCAGAGTGAGCCAGCATCAATTCAAAGGTCCAAGGTCAACTAACAGAGTCACTGAAGTCCACTACACTAAAAATTCACAATTTGTAAACACCAGGCCACCAGCTTCACCTTCAGGCATCCACAGAGCTTTCAGAAATTCCTCTTTACTCCTCTGATTCAAATCTCCTATCTCTTTCCCTCTGTGTTAAACCTAAGAGATTTGTACAGAACACATCATAGCAGAGGGTCTAATCTCAGGCGAGGAATTTAAGTAGCATTGTACTTAATTATTCCTTGTATCACTTTCACTTAAGAAATTCCCTTTTTTATTTTTCCTTTTCTGTTTTAAGCTCTCAAGAGTGATCAGCTATTTTTAAGGTATTAACTAGCTTATTTCCAACTTAGAATCCCTACGTGCATAGGCTCTGCAAAACATTTTCACACAGTAGACATTCTAGCATAAAATCTTAAAATCCTTGGTTTGGGGAACAGATTTTGCCATTTCTCTTCCTGCTGCCCAAGATAGGAGCAGTGACTGTCCAAGACTCCTGAATGCTGTTTCAAATTATTAATTCATGCCTTACACTCAAGAATACACAAAATATCATGATGAACTTTTGCAAACAGGAAAACAATATCTCCAGGTATTTGTGTTCAAGATTTGATTTATATAAATGACATTTTGCATGTAAATATGCAGCCGCTCATTTCACTGCCTGCCAAGAGGCATTTGAGCTAAACCCAATGATGCTCCTCTTAATCTAAAATGTCATGTTCTCATATGCACCTACTGCAAAGGTTATCACACACATCTGAAAGTAAACAAATTATTTGGCAAATAATTAAGCCTCACCAAATTTTTGTCATTTCTCCTTGGTAAAAATAACTTCTATCAAGAAATATGAGTCCCTAGACAAGCATCCATCAATTCTGAGCACCTGACTTAAGATGATATGAAAATACTAATTGCCTTCCATTCACCCCAAATAGAGCTGAGTCCCAGCTCCAGGGGGATTGAACAGATGTGCTCAGAGAATACCAAGCCCTGGCCAAAGTCCTGCAGGCAGTCCTGTCTGTAAAGCTTCCTTGGAGTTTTATGAATAACCAAGGCCTCACTTTCTGTCTTTCCCAAATCTGGACTTGCACTCAGAGCCCTGCATGAGTAGATCATTTATAACACGAGATTGCACTGGCTCAGTATGTGTTGAGATCTGTGTTTCTTCAGAAAACAGGAGTTCAGTTCAGGAATGGCAAACATCACAGAGCATCTCTTATTTTCTCCTTTTGGAGTTCAAAAGGCTTTCAGGCTTCTGATCTACAACTAGAAGATCTGATCTGCTACTTCAATACATATTTACTGAGTATCTCTGATGTGTCTATTGTCTGCTCTACAGCTACTGCAGCATGGCTTTTCCAGGCCCCAGGATGCTTCCTCAGAACTGAGGCTGCAGCAGAAGTACCTCAGGCACTCCTGTATCTACCTATATCTATCTTTGGCATGTTATAGATACTTCTGGGGAGAATATGAAACCCAGGCTCTGGAAGAGAAATTTGGGTCATGATGATTACATGAGCCTCACCCTCCTGCTGCAGGATGCCACAATCACTGCCTCTGTTATTGGGTAAAATTCATTCCTGTCCTGCCATAGAAAAATTTTCCAAGTTTCCATTAGTGTTTTTACCTCCCTCCTCCCCATATTCTTTCCTCTCCTATATTATTTTTAAGTAATCAAAGTCTGAATTATTGATCCCTTCTCTAGCAAAACAATCCTGTGCTCTGCATTTTGTCACAGGTGCAGTTAAGCTGCTGCCATGGAACCACTCTCCTACAGCATGACATTGCCTGCAGCTCAGAAATCACCTTTGTTTCCTCTCCTAGATTGTTGAATGGGAAGCCCCAGTGAGGTCTGCCTCATTTTAGTCTCTCTCATGTCAGATATAATATGTATATATCTTGTTTTGTGATGTCAAAATTAAAAAAATCATAGCGTTCCAATGATATGCCCAAATTTTGCGTTGTCTCAGACAGGATTTCTTTTTCCTTTACACAAACACATGCTATACACACTGAGGCAAAGAAAAAAAGGACTCGAGTCTGTCTGAGGAAATTTAATTTTTTTTTCACTTTTAAACCTAGCAGGAAAAAAGGACTAAAATTCAGGTCTTGTTTCTTTTCTTTTCACTTTCATCCATGTTGAACCTTTTATTAAAAAACAGTAACAAGAAAGAAGATTAAAATGAAACATAAAGAGGAAATGTTCTTTCATTTTCAATCACAACAAAATTGATGGTATTTTTCACTGCAAAGGCTAAATTCCTCCCACTTCAGACGAAGAATTTTTTTTTCCAAACTCAAATGGCACATATATATGTATCTCTCATAAATTAGAGGAGCCTGCAGAGGTTACTATTGTTCAAATTGTGTTACTTTATTTTTTCAGTGAGATGGCTGCACATCAGTCTCCTGCTGTCCTTCAGCCCTGTGTGTGAGCTAAGTACCAAGTTTATTTTCCCTCATATGGCTCCCACTAAGGCAAGCTCCCAGAGCTAGGAGAGGCAGCCTGTTTGAGTAACAAGTAAAGGAAAACAGCCTTCAGGTTTTAGCATACAAAACATAAGCAGTACTCTAATTGCTTAAAAGGTGAAGGTTAGCTCTTGAGCATGGATCCAAACCTCAAACACAAGGTCCACACACATGTCCAGAAAAGTTCCCCAAAGGATCTATGATGGTCTGCAATGGAGGATGAGCCAAATGCTAAGGCAGCAGAACAATCAGTCACTTGCCTGTGTAACATCCTTTAACCAAAGCTTTGATTTAAATCTGAATTTTCTTTTCTTCCAGTCCTTACTTCCTTTTTTTTCCCACTCCACCTGAGTTGTAAAATTCAGTTTTATCCACAGAAATGAAAAGTCTGTAATCATCTCAGTTCTGGGCCTGTACCTGAAGGTCAGTCTCCAGGCCTGAAACAGAGGTAGAGTTCTAAGTATATGTCTCTGTCCTGTAGTTGCAAGATAATGCTGCCCTTTTCATGAGATGCCAAACTATTGCTCCTTGAGCAAAAGCCAACATCCCAGGAAGAGCTCAGCCTGAGCCAAATCACCACTTGTGCTTCTTACTTACTCTGTGGTGATAACCTCTGGCTTAAAACCACATTTGTGGCACTCAGCTGTAGAAGAGATGATGAGCTAAATTGCTTCCTGAGTGGCACTCACAAATAAATATTTGAACTGATCAAACAAAAAACAAGACTCTCAAGCAACAGCAAAACCAGCAATTAGTTTAAATTTGTCACTGAAAACGTAAATTTTTTTGAGGCTGAAAATAGTTCAGCTACAACAATTTGCTAAAAGCCAAAAGACATCATATGAGCTGTTTTCCAGGATTCAGCAAAGGGAAAGAAGATCACAGAATCAAAGAATCACACAATGAGTAGGTTGGAAGAGACCTCCAAGATCAAGTCCAACCCATGCCCTAACAACTCAACTAGACCATGGCACCAAGTGTCACATTCAGTCTTTTGTAAAACACATCCAGGGATGTGAGTCCACCACCTCCCCGGGCAGACC
>VXBI01002689.1:9886-110355 GCA_013397375.1 Toxostoma redivivum
TGAACTTTTGGGGGAGAATAAAAAGCATTTGCCAAGGACACAATCTATGGAACCATAAAAATACTGATAAAATTTGTCTTCGCAGAAGAGCTAAGGTGGCCCAATATAATTTCATAATTTTACTGAAAGAGTATTACTGGTCTGTTTGTATTAGAATTTATTTCAGTAATCATTGAGGATTTTTAAAATGTAAGAATAAAAAATATATATATTCTGATTTTATGTGTAAAGGGACTTTTTTTTTTCAACAACTCTCCTACAATGCAGTGTGGTTTTTACATTCAGGAATTGGACTGCTCCCAAAATGGTATCAGTAGAGAGCAGCAGAGTGGCTGAGAAGAAAAACAAAAAAAAAAAAAAATTCACTATGTAAAGAGAGGAGAAGGTAGCCCTTTTGGTAGGGATACCATAACCAGGGAGTACTGTTCACAAATTCCAAGCTTGAATTTTTTGGAGCCAGATGTAAATGCTGCACCTTTCCATGTAGATGTGTCCTTTGGCAGAGGCCAAGTTTTTAACCTTTTGAATAGAAGTGCATATATTTCCATATAAATATAAGCACTGTCGTTAACCAGTATATTTGCAGATTAATCCTGCTGTCATTTAAGGAACTAGCCATTTAGATAATCATCAACTTTAAAAGTCTGATTAAAAGATAGGCTTATGGCCAAATCTGTCCCAATTTTTGGAACTATTACCTAAATAAAAGGCTGCCCAATAAATTACAATTTTAATTTTTATTTTAGTTAATAAAATATATATGCTTTTATTTAGATATCTTCAGAGACAAAAATCAGACTTTCTCACATTGCACACTCTTGTTTAAATTAAGAAGGCTTCCCTTCTTAAATTGAGAAGCCGTGCACAGTGACTGTAAAAACTTTCTTTGCACATTGCTGCAACCTGGTCATTAGCCTCAGAAGAAAAATTAGCCTCATTAAGAAAAATGAATACTCATATTGAACTGCTTATTCAAACATCAGGTCACTAATTGCCATATTTCTAGTTCCTATTTTTTTTGTATGTGCATATAAAATACACATTTATCTTTTTTGTACAAGGGGTGAAATCCATGTCCTTCTTTGTGCAGCAAATCAGTTTAAAACAAAGTTTAAAAAGAGGTGTATTTTCCAGAGAGCAATTAGAATTCACATCTGTACCCTGAAGAAGTCAATAGCATTACCAAATCTTCTTCTTTTAGTTTTGGTTTGCTTAAAGTTTAAAATCTGTTCTGTCTTTTAAATGTTATCTCCGTATTTTGTGTAAGAAGATATCTGTAGGGTTGTCTTCTAATCTTTTATCAGAACAGTTCAGAGAAGTCCCCAAAAACAAATTAGGGCCTTACTCTACAGCAGGGTTCAGAATTAAATTTGTTTTCTTTTTCTATAGTGGAAAACGGACTATATCTTATTAAAAACAAAACAAAACAAAACAAACAAACAAACAAAACAAAACAAAAAAAAAACCAAAAAAAACCAGCAATAGACATATAAACAACTTGCTTAATAGCTAAATTAATGGAGAAATTGCATGAGCAAAATAAGCTTGAAAAATCACAACAAATAAACCAATATATAACATAAAACCACGTTTTGGTCAATAGGACACTTATCTTTTATTTTAAAATTATGAATTTCATAAGCCATAAAGGGGAAAAGGGTCTTTACACTTGAAGTAAGATCATATATCTAAAAGCAAGTCACAAAAAAAGCAATATAATCAAAGTCAAAATATCCATTGAAATCAGTTAAATGAAAACTGATGGCTGAATCTTATTTGTGCTCTTTTGGAGATATAGAGCAATGGCACATGACATGGATCTTCCACCATGTTCACTTTTATGAATTTTTGAGACAGGCAGCAAAGTCATGGCATCTGGAGGCCATGAAAACTACAATATAGTACTTTTACTACTGATTCACGAAGATCATAATAAGCTCCTGCAGGATCATTGCCATATAAATAGTTCCCTTAATCTCCATCCTGTGGCAGATGAATGCCTACCAAAAAAAAAAAAGCAATAGACATATTTTTGCATAGGCTTTGGCTATGCTCTTCAAGGCAACTGTAAGAGGCCTTCTGGGTCAGGAAATCCTATGAGTGGAAAACACTCCTGATGCTTTTATTCATACAGGAATTTTTACACGGCTGAGCTGATTTTCTGGATCTAAACAGTACATTTGTATCTTTTTGATGCAATTGCACATCTGATGGTGAGAATTTTCAACTTCCAGATGACTCAGTTCTGAATTGTAGGATATATTTGAAAAAAAACAACACCTGGATATGGCAGAAAGCCATGCAAATATTGAATATACTCAAGGCAAATAGGTGGCAGGAGCAATTATAAAGTTCCGTAAATGGCTTAAACATGCCAAGCTATTTACATCCACTGGCCAGTTCCATGTGCTAATACTTAGGAAGCAATGGGACTGAACAAATGTCACATGACCTGTATTCGCAAATTTGTTCTTTTTCTGATGTTAGCTTTGCTGGTCATTCTGCTATACAAATGTTACTGTTTTAGTTTTCTGATTGGTGACTCGAGTTTTTGGGGTTTTTTTTTGTTTTTTTAGAGAGGGAGGGAAAAGAAGAAAAAATAGTAAGCACAGTCCTGTGGTTATTCATGAAATAACGATGAATATTTTTATGGAGAGCATTTACTCTACAAATTGTAAAGTGAACAAAATTTAGATCATGGAATCATGTTACAAGAACGAAAATAAGATTTTGAGGTGCTTTTAAGGAGTGAGCCAAATGAATATTTGCAAGACCTGATTAGGAAGTACTGAAGTGGTAAAACCTGTGGGCTGAACAGATCTTTTGGTTGTTGTAGTTAATCTTGTTCGCCTGCAGTGAGTTTGAGTTAAAACACTGTTTCCTTTGACAGTTTATTCTGCATTCAACTGTACTTAGCTGCTAGGAAATTTACTTATTTGAAATCTGCTTAGCTTAGTTTCATGCTACAGGCACTAACTATCTATCCATGTCTCACTTGCTGTCTCCCATGGCTGCCATAGACACTTAAAAGAGAAACTTCCATATTGTCCGGAATAATCTGTTGCATCCAAATAACAAACGACTGTTTAAGGTAGATGAGAAACCTTCTTTATTTCCCTTTTGTTGAATCTTATCAAGTTTCCCTTGTCCAGATTCAAAGGTATATGGACGTTTTGTTTCACCAGCATATAGCATAAAAAAGGATGGTCCGAAGTCCCTTGAAGTGTCATGATTCCTATTGAAATACCCTGTGGTAAATAAAGTCAAATAAATAATACCATGTATTAATAAATTTATGCGTACATATTTCTGCTCTTACACTTTCGGTATGTGTGTGAATATATGCCTAAATGGGGAAGTTACTTATGTAGTCCAGTAATCTGCATAAAATTTCCTAGCTCTTCTTATGATATTACTTACAATAAATGTGCCACTAAGTTTTCTGGTCAGATTTTTCTGTCCACCTAAGTGATGAAACTTCATAAAAATATTAACTGTCAGAGAGGAAAAATAATTTTGAAGTGTTCATTTGGGGAATCATAAAATATTTCTAGAAACATCACTAATTTGCTGTGACAGTTCTTTGACTATACAGGTATTTTAATGTGGGGGGAAAGCAGAATTAAAAGAATCATTTAGCAGAGGCTGCTGTGAGCTACAAAATCTTTCCTTGTGTCAGTGGTTTGGACATTAAAGAGTTCTGCTAAGCATCCAACTATTTTTCCCCTTTTCTCTTAATTTTCAGTCTTTCTGTCCTGGGAACTTCTATACCTATTTAGGCCTATGTGTTTGATTTTTAGCTTTCATCTTCACAGCTCATCAGTGGCAAACATAGCTTGATATTCTCCTGATATTAAAGGTGCATGGATGAATACTCATATCTAAACTATGGAGAGTGAGGGGAAAGGGAGTGAGGGGAAAGGACTGTGAACTTTTTCTTTGCGAACGTTGAAAGATCTGGTTGGATTTGTGCTCTGTTGTTAAGTTTGCTTCCTTGTTAGTGTATTTTTTTCTACCTTTTTGTCAGACAAGAGCTTAGTTTTTTTTCTTAAGGTCATGAAAATGGGCACCTTTTATCCTCCCAATAGTCTCAGGTCATGTTAGTTATTTAACAGTAGAGTTTTTAAATTTAAAAAACCCTCTGTCTTTAGAAGTATTCTCAGTACAGATTGTTCTTCTCTATAGCCTTTCCAGGAAAGAACAGTTGTGCTTGTTCCTATATACATGTTCATATATTTTTGGCATGAAAAATAACTGAGAACAGGCTTTAGGCCATTTATTACCTCAGTTGTTATCATTGACAAACATAGGCCTCTTTTGGTAGTAGATACCACTTAAATTTTATAATAATTTTTTTAAAAAGTTGTGTTTTGTTGTTTAGTTTTTTTTTTTTTTAGTGCATTAAGAAATAAACTTCTAAAATCAGAAGATTCAGGCTGAAACAGAAAAAAAATATTTCCAAATACCTTTTGTTTAATTTTAATATTTTTTTTCTAAATCAAACATTTCAGAAAGATTTGACATAAAAGGAATTTTTGTAGAAGAATATTTATGTTTTATTCTCCATCTTTTTGTTAATCTGATGCAACATGATTTTTTCCACTCTCAGTCTTTTGCATCCAGTAAAAAGTGAAAAATCCATTATTTTCCACTCGTAATTGTATGAGGCTACTGGCAGATATTCTCGAACATCATAGCTTTGAGAAGGACAACAACCTTGTGTATTCTTTACAGGTTCATTTGGTAGCTGGCAATGAAAGTATAATCAGTGTGCTGGTTTCAGCTGTGGCAGAATTAATTTTCTTCACAGTAGCTAGTGTGGGGCTGTGCTTTGTGTTTGTGCTGAAAACAGGGTTGATAATACAAAGGTCTTTTTGTTGCTCCTGAGCAGGGCCTGCACAGAGCCAAGGTCTTTTCTGTTTCTTGTACAATCACGTTGATGAGAAAGTTGGTGCTGCATAGGAGGCTGGGAGGAGACACAGCCAGGACAGGTGTCCCAAAGAGACCAAAGGGACATTCCAGACTCTATGGCATCTTGTTCACTATATAAAGTGGGGAGAAGAGAGAGAAATAGGGGGATGTTTGTGGTGATGGCATTTGTCTTCCTGAGTAACCATCACATGTGAGGGGCCCTGCTCTCCTGGAAATGGCTGAACACCTGCCTGCCCATGGGAAGTGATGATTGAATTTTTTGCTTTGCTCTGCCTGTGTGCGTGGATTTTGATCTCCTTATTAAACTATCTTTATCTCAACCCATGAGTTTTCTGCCTTTTGCTCTGCCACTATTTTCCCCAACCCTGCTGGTGAGGGAGGGAGTGAGTGAGTGAGTGAGTGAGTGAGTGAGTGAGTGAGTGAGTGAGTGAGTGAGTGAGTGAGTGAGTGAGTGGCTGTGTGTGGCTTGGTTACTGATTGGAGTTAAACCATGACAATCAGTGAGAGAAAAACAAATATATTTTGTATTAATACATAGCCAACCAGCTTGTTCAGTCATATTCCTACAGAGTTTTCGATTACACTTGAATATTTTTTAATCATTCATCATTTCCTTTAGAAAGATGTAAGCAGCTGGCTTCTTTAAAAAGGTTATTTTAATTCTTTTTTGCTGTGAAATGAAGGAAAAATTTTCCCTAGTATATAAACAGAATTTATGGCCAAATTTGATACAATCTTTCAGGGTTTGATGAATGTTTTTTAAAGTCAGATCTGGCTGTTGTGTAAAAAAACAGATTAATGTTTTCTAATCAGTCTTCCAACAACTAACACACACACCACAGAAGGGATCTTCCATACAGTGGTCTGTAACCAGTTAATAGGAAGATGGAGATTTGAAACATATCCTTCAATAACCATCTGAAAAC
Source organism: Toxostoma redivivum (assembly GCA_013397375.1). NCBI lineage: Eukaryota > Metazoa > Chordata > Aves > Passeriformes > Mimidae > Toxostoma > Toxostoma redivivum. The sequence goes on from VXBI01002689.1 coordinate 15,745, forward strand.
ATCAAAGAAGCAGAGCTAGAGTGGACTTTTTCCCAAAGTAAGAATGGTAGCATTTATGTAACTACAGTCAAAAACTTCAGTCTAATCACAATAGGTTTGTCTTTAATCTTTTTTAGCCTAAATGAAAGCTCATGATGGCTATGCCCAGAATTATTTTCTTGCATTCCTGTAAGTGATGATTGATCCATTCGTCCATGGTGACTTATGCACTAGAGAAATCAGGTAGGGTTTTTTCCCCATGAAACGAAAGAATTCAGCAGATTTCAAACTATCGGTCTTGGTCCTATGCCATTGATTTGGAGCCTGAAGGGCCTCACTGGTATTTTTTTTTCTTGAATGTCTGGAAAAAAATATATTAAGGATACAGTTACTTCCAGACCCAGTTCAATTTATTCTGCTTTTTCTCAAAAGTCTGGGTGAAGATGATGCATATTTTTTTTAGGCATGGCAAGTGGAGTCTTACTGTGAGTAAATTCTTATTTCTTTTCTGCCAAAGGTAAGTGTTCTCTGATTAGAAAGTGCACATATCAAAGAGTCAACATTATTTACAGGAAAAAACAAATTTTACTCTTCGTAGTAATGCTTTTATAAGGTTAAAGCAAGCCTTGGTGTTTGCATGTAGTATATCCCTATTCAGAGTTATGTTTCCAGACAAAGTCCTGTTTCAAAGTTGGACTCTAATCTTCATGAGCATACCTTTGCAGAGTCAGGTCACCCTGATGCCAGCTTCTCCGTGAATCCTCTAAAACAGGGAAAAAGTTCCGTTTTTTTCATCGCATATAGGTGACACTGTATGGACCTTCTCTAATGGCCAGTAAGGGTCCTCTCACCTTTCAATCACTGCTGCTTTTGCCCTTCAAAAGAACAAAAGAGTACAGCTGGAAGGGACCTACAACAGTCCAATTGCTTGACCAATTCAGGGTTGACCAAAACTTAAAGTATAGTATTAATGACATTATTCAAATGCCTCTTAAACACTGTAGCTCTGTTAATTGCCCTCACCAGGCTGTAGGGGATGCTTTTTAAAGCTAAACTGAAGAACACATTGTCCTGCTCCTGGCTGTATAGGCATATTGTCTTATTCGTTGTGAGCATCATCTCTGAAATAGAGTCAGAAAAATAAAATGAAATCCTGTTTCCAGTTATAACCTTTGTGTTATGTCTTTCAGAGACCACTGGCATTTCAGACAAATATTAGCATTGTTATTTGACTCATGGTGAGCATAGGGAATGAAATAGAATAGAAAGGAACATAATAGAATAGAGACACATAACAGATATGTTTTGTTATGCCCAGAGTTCTGCATGAGAAGTTAAGACCCAGGTCTGACAGGACCAGCCTAGAGAACAGCTCTCTGCAGTGTAGGTGGCAGGGTCATCCAGGAGACAGTGTCATTAGAGCTCTGGGATGAGACTAGAGCTTTCAGTTTATCCTTTGTGTTTCTTACACTGCTTTTGTTGGCATACAGATTTTAGAAGCCCTCTTAAATTCTCTCTCCTCCCTGGAGCAACATAAATTTCCCAACAGCACTTCTACCCTGAGACAGTGCCTTGCCAATCCTTGCCTTACCTTCAACTTTCCTGATGGTATCCCCATCCGAAGAAGGAACATTTACCTTTCTGTCCAACCTCTTCTGCAGGTGCAACAAACTGGAGAATGAGATAAAGCTACCTGCAGTGCCCTGATGATATCTATCCAGTTCAATAATCCTCTTTCGCTCAAAGGGTGTAAGAAAACAAACTTCTGTGTGTGTTTCTTGTACCAGTTTCTTGTACCAAACAAATATTTGGCATAACAAAGCAACACCCTAGGTTCAAAGGCTTCGGTTATGAGGGCGTCAAATGTCTCATAAGCTTTCTGAGATTGAATTCTTTGATGCTTTTCTTTTAGTCAAAGTATTTCTAAGGATGTCACAAGAAGTTATTATTAATTCACAATGGCAGAGGAAGTGTTCCATGCAATGCATATGGAAAAATGTTAGCTCTATTCAGATGTAGCCCTTTTTATTAGAAGATTTGACACAATATTTTAGGCTCCATGAGGCTGAAGCATTTGTGGTTTTGTTCTGACTGTACTGCAAAACAATGGAAATATTTTCTATTGAATACAGTTCAAGTTGAAGTATTTTATGTATGGTTTCATCTGGATATTTAGATGGCTTCCTAAATTGCTCATTGAATAGATAAGGCTTAGAGAGTTCACTTAATAAGTAGCTGTGTGTACTTGGTGCAGATTGAGGTGAAGGAAAATCCTTTAAACAACAATAGTTATGATTTTTTAGAAATGCCACTGTGCATCAGAGATGATTAAAGCCATTATAGTGCCTTGTCTTTGTTATAGTGCATGTAATCATAGTAAAATGGATATAGAAATGTGAGAAAAAAAATTAGCTGTCTTTTAAAGATTAAGAATCCATGGGACATGTAGAATTTGACTACCCTTTAGGAATTCATGGTGGAACTGGTTAAATACTGGAGGGAAATTTTAAACATATTCATAAGCTTACACACATCAATTTGAAATTCTGTTTTAACATTTTGCAAATTATCAGTCAAACAACAATGACAAGCTACAAGCTAAAATGGCAGCTATAAGCAAGGAGTGAAAATTCCCATCCAAATTTGGATTTAGTCTTTGTATTTTCATGGTGACTTGAATTCTGAGATCTACTTTCATTGAAAAGAACATAAAGTTATGTTACATGAACCGTAATCATAAGCACATATACCTATTTCAGGTACTAAGTCTGACTTGTTTCTGAATAAGCAGCTGCCATTCCTACACTACCTAGAAACTTAGAAAACTAAGCTCTTCACATAACTGCTTAGCCATTCAATAATTTAAAAAATTATCTTTAAACAATGAAGAAAGTTGTAAAAATTTTGAAAATAATGTAAGTCAATCCAAAAATGACAAAAAAGGAGTGATTTTTCTACCTTCTAATTCTGTATATTTCTAAGATTTTATCAGCCAGAATTTCACATTTTCATAGCGATTACTGTTAAAAAATAATGAATATCTTAATAATAAACAATAAATCTAAAAAATAATTAATAGCTTAGGGATAGGATCCGATCCTACAAATCCTCTAGAAACTTTCTTGCATAGTAATGTTTCTATCTTTACATTTCCAGATTGACAAGGTAATTGAAGTTTAAGTCTTTTAGTAGGGAAATATTCTTTATTACTTTTTTTCCCTAATAGACCATAGGTATTTAATTGTCCTCTCGGTCTTAAATAAATTGAAGAACTTAAACAGTTGAGCAACTGGCTTTCTAAAACCACAGCTATTAAAAAACATCCTTGGGGGGTCAATAATTTCCTTACTTAAAAAAAGCCCAACAAATTGATTAGGAAGAACTGCAATTTTTGTACCAGACCTATATACAAGGCTGGTGATGCTGGTTTTGTAGTGATTTGTTTTCGTAATTAGCTTTGTTTACAGTGAGTCAGACCCAGGGTATTATGTTAAGTGATAATGAATCAGCAAAGAGAAGCAAACTTTCAGTAAACATGTACAGGCCAGAGAAGGTAGTTGCTAATTTTCTTCAAGGTGGGAGGACATTTTTGAAGATGTTGTAGAGGATGCTGGCAATAGTTTGATATAAGAAAAGCCTGTTGAGCTTATGTCTTACAGTAAATTGTTTTTGACTGAGTTCTAATAAACATTTTTAGTACTGCCCTTTAATTGACTGCTGTTCCAGGACAGTCAAAAGGAACCCAGTAAAGCCCATGTTTCAGCTGTTTATCATTACAACGTTTGTCTCACTGACCTAATTTTTCTCCCCCTTCCATTTTTACTTGTTTTCTCCAAAAGTCTTTGCTGTGACTTCTGTTTCATTGCTTTAATTGGGTACAGTTTTCTGATTCCAGTCCTTCCTTGGCTGATTTTTCATAAGTACAGCATGAAAAGCAAGGGAACATTCAGGATTGTTTTTGAATTTTGAATGACAGCAGAAATGTACAGTCCTTTTCACACATTCAGATAATGAATTTGTGTCCAGCTTGTGAGTAAAAGTTAATTGCCTGCAAGTCCTCACCTGTGGAAAAATGTTAGAGTGATTTCAGCTGAACTATTTACATAATAAGCAGTTTTTTACCTCAGCATCATTTAAATTTTTTCTATAATATGGATATGACACAGTGGATAATTTTTGGAAATGTCAGGTTCTGGATAAATTTCAAAATCAGTTGGCAGAGTTTCAGCCTATTCAAAATTCAACAAAGGACTTAACATAAATTTAGGAATAAGATTATTTGTAGCAACTTCAGGGGGAGGTATTTGTCATTGTTAGTTCTAATGTAATTAATCACAAGTATTAATTGTATACAGCATTGTGTTTAGAGGAAAACTAGCAGGCTAATTGCCCAGGCACTGAGTATGCCTCTGTAAGCCTAAGCTAGGTCATAATACAAATCACCCAATTTGAAAACTTAAAGAAGGTAGTACCGTGTCTTACACACTGCTGAAGATTTGAAGTAAAATTTGGAAGTAACAAAGGAGAAAGAAGTCTGTTGGAAGTTTTTCCACTGACACTTTAAGTAAGACCTGGTAGCATCTCACCAAAGGCAGTGATGATTAAATGCTTACAGTGTTTTCATGCATTCTGTGCTGCCTTATGGGCAAGGCATCAAATCAAACACAAGTCTGAGTTCTGTGGCAGTTCTACTGAAAACCTTTAATTTTACGTTATTCCAACTTAATTCTGACCCTAGGTTTGACAGCTGTCTTAGGATAGGTGCAGACACAGTGAATGAAATCTCTCTTTGTATCACTGTATTTTCCACAGATGAAGTAGGGGAATTTGCATGATTGATCTTCTGTCATAATGCAGACATTAAATACTTTTTGTGACTAAACCAGCCTCTTCCTTTTATTAAATCCAGCTGTAGAAAGGAACTTTATCAAGCTAGGCAAGCACATACCCCCAGGTTATTTCATCCAAGAGAGATCTCAAATATATTTTCCATGTACTTTGAATTTTATTTATGTTAATAAATGGATAAAGCGATTATCGTTCTTGTCTTTGAGAGTATGCAAGTTTCTATGTTTCTAATAGAATCCTTCGTTTGAGCTGAAGGAAAAATACTTTGAATAATTCAAACCCGACTGAACCTTGGAAAAGCATCTCTCCAAAATTAAGACGGGCTGAAAGTTTTTTTCCTTTCCTAATAAATTCTGCTAATTTGGAAAAGTTTACAGTTCAGCTGTGGGAGAAAGGCCAACTAGAAATTTAATACCCATTTTTTTAACTTGTTTTACTTTCTTGCATCTTAAAAGTTGAAAATACTTAGTATTACTGAGTTAGTAAAAGAATTAAAGTAAAATATCTCAAGAGTGAATAATTCTTTTTCTGTAAAATAAGAAATCTTCTTGCCTAGTTGTCACAAATTTTACAAACAGCAATTTATCTTTGGATTTTCTACATTTTTCTACTGATGGTTTTAAGTCAAAGAATCAGCAAATCATCAGGTACTGCTGAGAAACATTCTGCTTCAAAATTTTCATCCATCCATAGTGAATCCAATAATAAAAAAATCCTTTCAAATTTGTGCCATAGTTTCTTTCAAAGAAATTTTCCTTGTTCTTACTGGGGTGCCATTTCCCTTGACTAGGGGAACAATAGTAAAACTGTAGCTGACAGCTTAGCAGAAATATAGTATTGAAAATCACAAACAAAATTACTTAATACGTTTATAGAAAATTGCAATAGTTCTTTTTTTAATAGCTTTATGCATGTTTTCTCCTCCGTTGCAGTAGAACTTATACATTTCAGCTGTTTAAGAATGTTGGCATAGAATACATCTTAATTCTTTTTTTTTAGTATGTACTGTTTCAAGGGGTATCAGTCTGTTTCTCTCAGCTTTCAGGCATTACTTTTTTCTCAACTCAGTTTTCTGAACTCAAGAATTACTTGTTTATGCAATCAGTATTATGCAATTGCAAACTGCATTCTCTCAAGAAATTAATGCAACAGAAATGAATAATTTCTGTTCAGATACTAACAGAAGAGAATCATGATGAGTTTCCTGTGCCTGAGAACGATTGCTGTTTTTAGAGAACTTTTGTAATCTATCTGGCCATATATTCTATACCCAGTTCAGGGTCAGAATTATGTAGCAGTGGGGATAAAGCAGCTTCTGAGGATAAGGCAGAGAAGACGAATGCATGATTTTAAAATAAATGTTGTTGTTTATTTCTTCCTTTTCCCTCCAGCATCCGTATTAAATCCTAGGTTCTAAGAAGAATAGTGATGCGAGTCCTTCATGATCTTGTCCATCAAGTATTCTCAACTTCTGATCTCTCTTCACGCTGATTTTCAGTCTCCAGCTCCTTGTCTTTGTCAGACATGATATTCATTCAGCATACTGGTTTTCTACTTAGATTTATTTCAGCATCTTTCTTTTCAAGATTTTTTATACTTTTGTGAACAACTTTATAGTGCAAAATGACCTGGACTTCTTTGTCTTCAAAGATTTAAAGTGCAGACTTTTCCCAAAGTTTCTAATTTTGACAGTAAGTCAGTTTTGTTTAGATGTTGTTTCATATATTATACATCTCTAACAAACACCTTACTTGACATTATATTGAATTTTATAAGAAAAAATATTTATAAGAAAAAATATTCAGTATTAAAGTTTCTGAATCTTGAGGACAGTATACTAATTTGGAAAGAAAAAAAAAGTTTATTCCATTTTTACCATTTAAAATGGTGTATTATCTCCTTTAAAAAAATGGTGACCAGCTTTTGTAATTACTTGTTCTTTCAGGATTCGCTTAGCACCACACAAACCCCCTCAAAGCTCTGTGGGCATTTGCAATCCAAAAAAACCTTTGCCCAAGTGATTCAGAGAAGAATATGCTGAGTGGGACGTTTTAGTCTGCCACTTGAAGACTTTAACTTTGATCTGATGAAAGAAAAAAAAATAAAGAAAAAGAGGTCATGACCCCAGAATAAACATAGTATCAGAAATAAAGCAAAGGAATTAGTACAGTCATTGCATTAAGACCCTTGAATTAATCTGGTATTTTCTCAATAAAACACAATCTAGAATGACACATAAGGAGAAATGCTCAGTGTTTGAAAGTTTAAAATATGTAACAATAATGCCATAATTAAAACATTCTAACAATTACTGCATGTCATATTGAAACCATATAAACACATGGAGCTACAAGTTTAAAATAAACAGAAGAATATCAAGCTGGCCATTTGTTGTTTAATCTTAAAACTAAATTTAAAATTCACAATATCCCAGTACATGCTCTTGTTTCTCAAACAAGATGAGATCAAGTGCTTCCAGTAAGTACATTAGCACTGGTAGTACAGAGATCCAGGGATGAGCTGAGAGAGGGCTGGGTTGTCATGCCGGTGTCCAGCCCCCAGTTCTGTAAAGTTTCTGGGGCTGGAAATGGTCAAGTCTTGCTGCATTCTTTGCTAGTATGAGAGAGAGACAGGTGGACCTTTCAATTTTTGGCTACCCTTAGTTGTCAGATTCATGTGTTTCACAGCGGTAGGGACATGAGAGAATTTCTACATCCCATTTATTTCATTGAAATTTGCATGGTATACTTATTAGAATTCTCTTCTAAAACTCCATAATGTGAAGGAGGAGGTTTTTTTTTGTCATGATGTCTAGGCCTTCCCTTCCAGCATGAAGACTAGCATACCAAGATCTAATTTTCCTGTCTTGTTACATGGTGGGAACAATCATGCTGTTATCAAAGTTTACAGGTCTAATTTTAAATTTCTTAGCCTGGTTTTCTGATTTAAAAGAAAAGGTCTTTTCAAAGTTCTTTAGCCTACAAACCTTTACTGTAAGTATTGAACATAGCTTGTTTTAAATGCTTTGAATAGTTAATGTGTGCCATTTCACACAGTTGCATAAAGAGTTGTCAGCATTTAGGAATCAATTTTGAGATCTTTGCATTGAATAAGTCTTCCTAAATGTTTTCAATTTAACAGCCTGTATAAAAATGCAGGATTACTCTGACTCTCTTGATACTTAACTAAAAATAGTTCCTCCAGAATGTTGCAATAATTGGGCAACATTTGCTTTTTGGTGTCAGATGAGTCACAGATTAAAGAATTACCTGGGTTATGGCCTATATATCCTAACAGGATGCCCAGATTACAAGAAAAGCTCATTTTTTTAATGAGGCTTTACTGCATTGACCTGCATTTGTTACCTACAAGGATAGTTATTTACTTTGCAAGAGAAACTATCAAAGTAGGAACAATTTTAATACTGATGCAGCTTAATGCTCAACAGGATTGTTCTAAAACCAGCTCTACATTAATGGCATAAAAGTTTGAAATCGACAGAGTTGCATTATGGAGGCACTGTGATTTTTTTCTGCATCTCTCTGAAGTCACTACATTCTGTGTTTTCTCTAATTCCTTCAAAGGAATTTATATGTAATGTTGTCCTGTTTCTGCTATTTCTTTTTTTATTTTTTGCACAAAATTTCATTTACTCAGTTACTTAAGCTGACACCAGCACAGCTTTTCATGTTACTGTGCAAACCATTGTGATAGGCTTTGACAATGAGCCCAGGAGTGACTGTCACATAGCTATTAAAATGGGATCCAGTAATTTTCTTGTTGCCTGACTGTCTTTATGTCAGTGAAACAGAAGTGCCAGTGCATTAGTAGTACCTTCCACATGTTTGTTCTTCAGAGTCATTAGGTGTTCTTTAAAGGGGCCAAAGGATCAGCTTGTCTCCTGCAAGGTTATTGATCCAACATGAGTAAAGCACAAAATAATGAAAATACTTCACATTTTAGAGGTGAAAATAAAACTTAAATATTGAAATTATTGGAAATAAAAAAGTATATAAGAAAACTGCTGGTAGCCTGTCGCTGCCCACCGTTGACCACCACACTCACTGTTCACCCAGCTAGCTCACACGGTGGGCTAGGCGGCAGGAGTGGCTTGTCTTCGGGATTCCCAGAATCCCTAAGTCCAAGTAAGGCCGATGCCTTCGTGACCGGCGACGCGACGGTGAAAGACAAAGGGCTGGGAGAGACCTTTGGCAACTTCCAAGGGCAAGGTTTATTCAAGGAGCAAACGAGGGGAAGGAACGCAACTNCCAACTGGGAGAATAACAGAGGGGGATAACTGGGAAAAACCATCTGTACAAAGAACATTTAAACAAATACAACTTAAGGAAAAACCATGAAAATAACTAAACCGCAACAGTAGCCTTATATAAGCTACTGTTAAATGATAGAAGTTTAATTCTTAGCCTTCCTAAGGTTTTCTTTACAGAAACGTTACATAAATCAAATCAGAGTTAAGTACTGCATCAGTTAAGATTGTGCTGTTAGTACAGCATCATAGCGCTCCTAAAATGAAGTGTATAAAACGATACCTTTTTTTTGAACAATTTGGAGGTTGTTTCTTTGTCTCTGTCTCATACAGTTTATTCAGTACTCATATCTGTTTGTTTTCATTTTGGAAGAACCATAATTTATTGACACAGAAAGTTAAATTTGGAGCAACTATATTCTCTTTTCTGTTTTCTTTTATCTGTGTACCTAATAATATTCCTCATGTTTTTCTATATTTCTACTCAGGAGCTATGAATTTAATTAATGAAGAGAGTTGTTTAGCATTTCTTAGAAAATCAAAATTCCCATTAATTTGCCCTACATAAAGACAGAGACTAGAATTCATAATGAAGTTATTTTTTTCCATGGGAGGCATTGTTTGGCAGAAATTCAGTAGTATTTTGGATAAGCTGAAGAGTCTTTGGTCTCTTTACATCTATTTACTGCAGTTTGCTTATAATAATAATTAAACATTTACTGCCTGACCACAGTGTTAAGCACTTCTCTGGACGACAGAAAAGTTTCAGAGATGTAAAACTGTTCCACATGATTTATTGCACTTCCTTGGTACTTTTCTTACTTTTCTAGTGCAATTTTTCAGTGCAATCAGATTTTTAAAGTATTATACTGGTGATGTAGGTAGGTAAACAGAAGCAGCATAAAAATGCTTCATAATGTTCAGAGCAGCAACATTTAGGCAATTAACCACTGTATTCTCTGAAAAATCCAAAGCAGTTTCTAGCATTGCTAGCAAAATATGTTACTAAATCAGATCACAATTTCCATCCCATATTCTTTCCCAGGCCACACAGTGTTACAGTGTTAGTAATTCATCTCTGCCATGGAATAATGATGCAGAAAAACATTCTGATTCCTCTAGAGGAATTTTCTCAAAATTTGTGTCTATTATACAAAAATTACTCTGTTTTTCAGAATTCCTTTCAAGGCTTTAAGGGAATGATCTGTTTGCAATTTGTCTTTTTTTTTTTGGTTTTTTTTGGTGGGTTTTTTTTGGTTGGTTGGTTGGTTAGGTTTTTTGTGGTTTTCCTAGAACGATTTCATTCCATTTCATTTAAACCCACAGATTTTAAAAAACACTCTAATTTTGTAAAACTTATTTAATAATTTTCTAATTAGTCATCAAGATGCAAATTCCACTAGACTCTAATGCAATGCTATGCTTAGATGAAACAGCAGCATAGTCTGTAAATAATATTTATCTAAAACATATATGGCATTAAGTAGGAAAACATGGTCATTTAAGTATTGTATCTTATACCTTTGGTCTGAACGGATGCATTAACTTCCTCAGCAGGATCTATGAGCTTCTGATGGCTTCTGTTATTTATGTGGCAAAATAAGTCAAGTGTGTTTTCATATTATTATGCATTGCATAATGAAAAAGAGCTGGTTTTAAGTACTCCTTTTTATTTTTATGGATGAAGTGTCAAAGCATAAAGAAATTCTGATAATATTCAGAGATTTTTTTTTTTCTTGGAATCAGTACTAATTCAATTCAACTACATTGCATATTAGAAATCATTCACTTGTCATTTATTATGGTTGCTCAAAAGCAAAGAGAAATATTTAAAAAGTAAAAAACATAAGACATTGCAGTTCAACAGGCATGAGATATTTGGTGTTTACCTTCATTGTAAGAATAACATATCCTTCAACTGTGTGCACTGTTTAATCAGAATCCAAAACCACTTATTTGTACAAGGGATTACCTCTTTTCTAGCAGCTCAGTACCAGTTATATTATGGTATGTCCTTTTATTATGGTGTGTCCTTTGGTAATAACAATATTCACACTCTTAAGATATTTTGTTACTGAAACACCAGTGTAGTCATTTGGAAGCTTTCCAGAAATAATATGGATTTTACAAAGAAAATAAAATTATATACATCTAATGCTGGAAAGCATGTAACAACTGAGATACTCATAGAAAAATTGCACTGCTTATGTCAGAAAACACTATTCAGTTTAATTTGTTTGTGGCTATGCTGCAACAGAGACACAGAGAAAAGCTGGGCTTTGTCCCCGTTACTGAGGAACTTAGGCACACAGTAAAAGTATCCTTTGGGAAAAGGCTGTGAAAGGCCTGCAAGAATCTGAAAGGAGATTGTAGCAAGGTGGGGGCTGGCCTCTTATCCCAAATATAAAGTGATAGGCTAAGATGAAATTACCTCACGGGAGGTTTAGATCAGATCTTAGGAGAAATTTCTTCATCAAAAAGGTTACAGAGCACCAGAACAGGCTGCCCAGGGAAGTGTTTGATTCATCATCCCTATAGGGATTTAAAAGGCCAGTAGATGTAGTGATTAGGGACACGGTTTAGTGGTGAAGAGGCAGTGTTAGGTTAATGGCTGAACCTGATGGTCTTAAAGGTCATTTCCATGCTAGATGAATTTATGATGATTCTATAATTTAAAAACCATAATATTTTTAGAATATACATGTCTCTTTGCATCCATATAGCAAACACAGCCAGAAAAACTTTCTTTCACTGGTACTTGAGTGTTCCCTGGTAATGAAGACTTGCCACCCACCGGGTACTGTATATCTGCACTCTCTCAATAGTCCGTAAGAGATAAATTCTTCCTCTGGTAGTAGTAGTCCAGTGTTTGATATATTTGGTGTACTCTATTTTGTTTTCATTGTGTCTTCATGGACATTGGTATGTAGACTGTCAAATGGTGTGTGGTCATAAAAGCCTGAGAAACAGACAAGCAGGAAAAAACTATTCTGATGTTCAATTTGTATATTTAGTTGAACACTTCTGATACAAAATATTAGTGTTAGATACTGACTTCAGCAAAGAAAGTCATGCATATAATAAATCATCAAGCTATAAAAAAATATTCATATTCTCAGGCCCCAGGTACTATCAGCTGGAGTCAGAACTATCAGCATGTTCTCTAGTGGCTCAAGAGAAAGAAAAAGAAAATATTTTAAACAATAAGGCTAGAGATGTAATTTATAAACGATATATTCAGCCATAAAGTATTGTACTGGGATCAATATATTCAAAGAAGAATATATAAATAATAATACTTAATCTTATCTAGTAGCTTAGTGGTGGTAGTAGTTATTTTCATGGGGATAAGGATTTTGGTTGAGTGTAGCCCAAACTACACAGAGGAGGAACTTAAAATGAGCAACATACAAAGAGAAGGTGATTTTTCTTTTCAGTATGTTGCAGGATAAATCTCTTTCCATATTTAAATTACAAACATCATCTACTATTTTATTAGGAATTCTCTGTTGGTCATTAGAGTCCCACAGTAACCAGACTCTTGCTGAAGCATGATAAGAAATGGCACTTAAGACATGACAAATACCTCTTCCCATCTGCTTTCCTGAGTATCAATCTATGTCTAAATGCATATATAGTTACACATACACGTATATACACACATACACATAGATATACATATATATATATATATACATCCTAAGGCAGACAGTAGAACAAAATGCACACTTTTTCAACTCCTGGTAGTTATCAGAAACACTGTTTCATTCTGTTCCAAGGTGAACAGATAATTTTTTTTAAAATACATTTGTGTAGAGGATTTTAAGAAGACATACTACCCTGTTCATGCATACTTGTGAGCATATATATCAGATGTTCTACCCTTTGAGCTCATCTTGTTAAAGTTGAAAATTATTTACCTAGGGTAAAAATTTGACAGACAGGTAAGTACATGGACTGGCTTGTTGAGATTATGAGGTATGAAACACTTCAAATTTGTACAATGAGCCATAATGAGTCCATCAAAGGTCCAAGCCTTAGACAGACTGTCAAGAATAGGTCTGGAAAGGAACAAATGAAAATAGATTGTGTAAGACTTGGTGAAGATGCTTCACATGATGGAATGCTCCCTTCTTAGGAGGAAAAATTCTGCCCTGTTTGATGGTCAGACTTACAGAAAAGTCTTAAAGTAGATGTAAGTTTTCTTGTGTTTATTCTGCTGTGCAATTAGTTTCTAATCAAGTCTAATTCTAAGAAAAGTGATTTCCACCCAAATATATTTTTTTTCTTTTGAATTTTGACTTCAATCCTCCAAAAATGATAACTACCAGATTGCTAACATCTGACAGTACATGAGGTTTTCTCAGAAATAGCTAGTTGCAGTATAAAACTGAAGGTTAGTTGGAGACTGTGGTGCCATTTTCTGACTTCCCCCTTCTGCAAGAAGAGGAGAAAAATGTAAGGACTGTGAAAACACTCATGTACAGACATCATGATAGTTTAATAGAATAGAAAAATCTGCACACACAAGCAAAGCAAAAGGAGAAATTAATTCACTATTTCACATCAGCAGGAAGATGTCCAGCCTAGGAAACTGGGCTCAGTATGCCTAATGGTTACTTAGGAAGGCAAATGCCATAACTACTGATGTCTATCCCTTCCATGTCCTTTCTCTGGGCTGTCATTGCTGAGCATGATGGCATCTGTAATGGAATATCCCCCTTTTTGGGTCAACTCTCTTGGCTATGTCCCCTCCCAACCCTTTATCCACCCTCAACCCACTGACATTTGGAAGTGGTGAGTATGTGGAGATAGACTCAAGTGATAACTTGGGAAGATTTCAAAGATGCAGGTGCTTCCTTCTGTCTGGTTTTTCTTACTCTATTACTGATATTCACCCTGAACAGATAACCAATGTAGTATGTAATCAATGTAGTATGTAAGCTAGTACTATGATGGACTTATCTATCATACTACTAGGATGGAAAAATATAAGCGATGTAAGTCAGAATCAATTTATAATGCATTTATTATTTTGCAATCTAATAATATAGCCTATTCTAATAATAAATGTCTTGTTTGTCAGTCATCTATTTTGAATGGGGTTAGAATTCTTTTTTCACTGCTGTCAGAACATACTTGTATAATACATGCTGGTTTGTGAATCTAGAAGCATCAGAATACTCTGCAAACCAAAATGCAAGTATTCTATTAAGATTTTTTTAATTATTTGAGGAGTTAACGAATTTAATAGGTAATTTAATAATATTCTAAAATAAAACATTTCAGCCAAGAGTCATTTCCCTTGCACATTGCAATTGTTCTAAAATATTATTATAGAGTGTCCAGTCTTTGTACGTTCATTTCTGAAAAGTACTCAGAGGTAACAATCTGTACTATTTTGAAATGAAGTGTTAAAATGCATAAATAGATACAAAGTTTAGCTTTGCAAGGATAGAGAATACTGAAGAGGAGTAAGGGAGGGACTCAAATCATCCTTTCACTGTATATTTCATGGTGCATTTTGAAACAAATAAAGATGTGTTCAAAAATTTGAGACAGTCAGCTTTGTCTCTGATTGTAGAAGGCCTCAATGTCTTCTATTTCTGGTTCTAAGGTATGTCCTAATGTACATACCAAATTTCCAATAGGAGGGGTTTGCATAACTCTGTGTACCCAGGAGAAACAAGAAAGGGATGGTGCAGCTATGTGTGAGAGTAAGTGGGAAAGGAGAAATACACCTCAGAGTCCTGAGATGTGGCTGAAGTCTGGGCAAAATGCTGGAAAACAAGATAATTTTCTGTCATTCTTTGGAGCTTTGTTGGCAACCTGCTTCCCACTAAAAAGCTATTGGGACGTGCCAACATCCTGTATATCAGCCTTACTGAGCTCCTGCCTACTAAGATGGCATTTAGAATTGGATCAATACCTCAAGGCATTCATGCAGTGCAAATTGCAATTGTGATTGGAATGGACCAGGAAAAATTCACCTGCTCTGAGAAATTTTGTTGTTTCTGGCAAAACTTATAGCTGTCAGTGAATGGAAGTAAATGTGCTAAAATTTGGAAGTTTTAGCATAGTTCACAACATGAATGATTTTTTCTGCAGAACAAATACTTTCTTCCTAGGACAGCAACTTCTATGTAATATATATGGAGAAATTATTCCCTGGCAATATTTATAGGATACCCATAAATAGGATAACTGTCTTAGGTAAAATGGCAGAAAGGGGTGTGCAGAATAATAGCAATAATTTTTCTGTTTCTATAAATGTGTTACACCCAAGGTGAGCCTATGTCTGTTAATAATCACATCAGAGAGAAAAGTACATAATTTTCCTCTAGAATTTGAGGCAAGATGATCTGAGATTTGGAGGCATTTTGTTGTTTATTGTAGGAGTTGATGAGATTATTTTCTTTGATAGCTATATTTATTTTAGACTAAGTTAAACTGTTCATTACAATTCTCGGAATTATTTATATCAGAGTACTTGGGGATACATCTAAAAGGCACACAGATATCTCGAAATTCTTATCAATCTTATAGATGATATCTCTTCATAATTTTAAAAACCCTTCTAGCTGTCGTTCTGGATCTTGAGGAGTTGCAGTACTATTAAAAATTGTGTCTTCAAATTAGGAATAAAAAGGCATGTTTCTCCCCAGACCACTGTTAATGAGAACTACCTAGATCAAAATAATTTTTTTTTTTCCAGGCTTCAGAAATCTTACATGTCATATATTTTGAAAAGTCATTTTTATCTTTTATATTAGTGTTGTGTTTTAAATATTTTTCCATAATAATCTACATGCCTCCCATGAAGATAGAAATTATGCTCAGTAAAGCATAATTTTCAATTATGCAAGAAGCACTTTTGTTTCTCTAATCAGAACATGAGATGTGAGATGAGTTAGAGTTGATTTTACTACCCTACATTTTATCAGAGTTAAAATTCAAAATAAAGTGTTCCATATGTAATTACAAAAAAAAAAGATAAATTACCTTTTTTCTTTTTTTTTCTATTAAATCAACTAGTATATTTGGTATAATAGTTTGGATTTTACAGAGGGATGGGGATTACTTTCATTTTATATAATATTCCATTATTTTGCCTTAAACTTTTTAAGGTTTTTATCAAAAAATTGTGCTTCAGAACTTAGTCTGTAATTTTAAAAATACTCAGCTTTAAAAATAAAAGCTGTCTTAGTAGGCAGGAATGAGCAAAAATAACTTTTAGAAAAAATGGTATAGAATTTATTAGCATATTCCAGAAGCATTAGCTACTAAAAATCCAACAAGACTGTGAGGCCAGTTATTGCCATCTTATTTTTTCCCATCAGACTATTAGAAATTTGATCTAATACATTAGCCAACTGTAAAAATGTTTAAAATAATATATAATCACCCATGACAAGTGTTTGTACTTTTTATACTAGTGGTAGTAAAAGCTCATTGCAATGATGAAATTGCATTTTAGGCCCTGTTCTAGAATCTTCGGTATTATTATTTTGTGCATGAAATGGAATCTGTTCAAGATAGAAGAGAAGCAGCTTTGACTGATGGAGAATAAAGAAGTAACACAAAACACTTTTTTTTCCAGTTAGTCAAGATGTACTAATGCCCCATTTCCCAGCTCATCATAATAATGACATATGAAATGCTTTAGAAATTCCAAAGACTTATACCTGTATAAACAAAGACTAAACTGTATAAACTGCTCTTACAAGAATACTGCATTTTGTTGCTCCTGTTTAATTTTTGTGCTTGTCATATTTAAAGTGTTTATGACTTTTAATTACTAAAATAGCTCTAAGTTTTAGACATTTAATAGCTTTGGATGTCAAAAGGAACCTCTAAGTATTATTCTAATTCCTGAGTATTCCAAGAATATTAACAAAGGTGCAAAATTGTTACTTATGATACATGAAATAGCTTACAAGAAGAATCAGATTAATTAAATGGTTGCTTGCACTATTTAAAAATAGTACAAATAGGTCTATTTCAATTTAAAATAAGAAAAACCTTATTTTTAACATCAAAATATAGAAAGTAAATAATGTGATCAGATGTGTCCTTTGAATCTTCTGGTTAGTACAGCATAAATTCTGCTGGTCATAGTAAATTAATTTTCAGTAATTTCCAAGTTAATGAAGAAACTTTCAGAGAAATTGCTTAGTGAGTCCTGAAAGTTGTGAGCACTACTGATCAGTAGGATGTTCATTTACTTGCCATAACCACCAGCTTTTCAACTTTTCTGGTCCCTGAGAGGCAACTGGTAAAAGGACAACCAGAAAAATGAGTGCTAAACTCTGAAGAAGAGGAGCTTGGTTTGGCCACTGTCTTTCACGTTTCGTTTTCATATTTGTATAGTGTCGTGAGGAAATACAAGACTTATGACTTCAGTTCTTGTAAGTACATGCACCTCGTTGAAGTGTCTCTTCAAAGTGCCATTTTTGTATGACCTTACAAAAGTTATAAATTAACTTTAAGGCACTTCACTGTGAAATGCAAACACATAAAAAGAGATAGCCTTGTTAGCAAAATTGAGGAAGAAGCAGGGGGAGAAAAAGAAGGGACATGGCAGAAACACAGATGGAGAAGAGAAGCAGGACACTGGCAGGAATAAGAATTATTTACTGGAAATAAACCCCATCCTTCTTGACAAAAGACTGATAAGGTTGTGGGCATGGGTGGAAGAAGATGAGATACTAACAAATGCATGAACATCACACATAAGTAATTCTAGCAATAAATATTTCTGAGGCTCCCACCAGCCTTCTTCTCCTGCATTTCTTTGTAATTTCACTGACTTATCTCTGCAGTAAAAAAATCTAATTAGATTGCAAAGAGTAGTACATTAATTAACAGATAAACTAACAGTATTAAGCAGCCATAGTCTAGAAGCTGACTCTAGTCTTCCTAATTAGGCAGCTCTCTCAGCATGAAGTAGGAAAAGCAACTAACACAACAATATAACATAAAGGGCAAGAGAGCCCATTATTCTGGTAGACAGTGAAGAAAAAAAGGGACAGAAGAAAAAAAAAACCTGACCACTTATGCTTTGTGATCTATTACTGCTCCATGAGTTGCACTGAGATTATGATAAATTTATATTCAGCATATTTGATAAATTCTAATGTCATCCTTTTTTTAGAAAAAGCATCTCAAAGAATCAGATAGCAGGGATCAAAATGTTGTCTTTGGTGTTGTCTTAACTGAGATGAGAGCTGTGTAATTATTTTTTTAGGCATGTTTCTTTCTATTCACTTTGTAGAACTGAGCTGGGCTTGGTAGAGCAATAGGTTTCTTTTTATTTCAAGGAATTTCAACTTTCTCTTTCAGATTGTGTATTTATTTTATATTGCTCTATTGTTTCACGTTTGTATTTTACTGCTTAAAGTTCAATGAAAAAGGATTGTGCCTGAAAGCTTTTCTATACATGAAGGACATTCACTATCTGAGAAATTCCCACTACGTTCAGTGAGTTTTTTGCCATTAGTAGCTTAGGCAATGAGGAGCTGATATTGCAAATCTTAACTCAAAAGCTGGGTACCACACTTTTACACATCTCTTGGGCAAAAAACAGACTACAGAACTGATCTTTACAACATGCTCTGAAGATCTGTGGCACATCTAGAAGAAGCAAAAAAAGATCTGTTTTCTCTCACTGAGGTCGAAAATAACCTGGGAAATCCTGTCTTTATTTTAAATTTAATTTATCTTGCAGCTCTTACAGTGTGAACCAACTCTAAATCTGTTGCCAAATTAGTGTATGCAAAGCCTGTAAAAGAAAGAATGGATAATTTGGACAAGACTGGCTGTGGTAAATGAGACAATATATTTGTTGTCTCTCTGTAAAGGTATACTTAAATATCTTAATTATAAATACATAATTAAATAAAAAGTGCTTTATTTCATCAGGAAGAAGAAATGCTGAGCTGTTCCTTAAAAGAAGACTGACTAAAATTTGCCCATAGGAGTTGGAGACTTAAGAATTGTTGTTTATGATGAGGCTATTTTGCATTAAACAAACAAATTTTGCCATAATATGGATATTATGATAGGAAATCAGAAGATGTTCTTGAAAATACTGCTATTGCTGAGTGATCTACTCTAAAATTCAAAGGATTACTGATGCTACTGAAGCTGAAATAACTTTGGTAGTGATGGGATTTTCCTGTAATAATTCTTCAGTGTAGACAAGGTCATCTAAAGCAGTTTAAGAACCTTTAAATGAAAAGACTGTACAGTCCATTTGATCTCCCCTTGGCTTAAATTACATCTGCCTGCACAGCAGTGCCCTAAAGGATCAAGGACCTTTGGAATAAAACAATTCTCAGGACTCAAAAAGTTACTGCCGGAAGGACCCATCCTTATTAAAATAAAAGAGTGGAAAGTATATACATTGAGGTTTTTTGATTGTTGTTGGTTTTGCTTGTTTTAATTCTTATTACATCTTTCTTTAAAAATAAAATTGTGAAAATATATTTACTTAAATATATTAGAAAATTCAGTGAAGAATTATTTGGGGGGTAGTAGAAAAAGAGAAAGAAGTAAAATTCAATAGGAACTGGGGGCTTAAGATCTTGTAAATTTATAATTTTCAGTATAGCTAGAGATTTTTTCCAAAAGCCATCAGGTCATGGAGAGATATCCTACTGTTGTAAAATAGAGTTCCAAGACTACTGAAAAGCTCTTAAAGGCCCAGGTATTTCTCTACAGTGTCTTCCTCCTACTTTTTGAAATAAATGGAAGATTGCTCTGAATCTTCCATTTGCTTCAAAAGTAAATGGAAAGCATAATCCTTTGAAGAAGATCCACTCCCCAGAATTGTTCCAACATGAGCTTGGTGTCTGCAAGGCTGAGGAGAAAAAATTTTAGTTGAGTTCCACATGATGTGACATCTCAGGTTCACCAGCAATAGCAGTCATTTGCACTCTTAATTAACTTAGACTGGTAGTATGTCAGTGGGTTTTAATCTCTGCAAAATTCTTTCCTCATTATCACACACATCTTGCAAAATCCTTAAAGCATCCTGAAAAAAACCAAAAAAAAAACCCCAAACTACATATATTTTACCTTTTACCTTTCGTTCTCCTTGTGTTTATTGTTTGTTGCAAGTAAGTCTGACTTTCCACTGAAGCTCAGTTGTGTGGAGGGGGAAATATTGCTTTCATACAATGATAACAGTAGTGTCTGATTTCTCTGGGAGTTTACAACGATTCATCAAAAAAAAAAAAAAAACAAAAATATCCATATTTCATTCCAAAATTAAAGCTATCAATATAAACAGTTTTATATCCTTATTTTTCCTCTTCCTCCAAAAACTAACAGTTACTTTCTGAGCAGTTTAATGATATGTACTTTAGACGTCTTCTCTCCTTGGGATTTGATATGTAACCAGATACATCTCTTATAAAACTCTAAGGACAGTCTTTGTTATTTAATGCAGTGGCTCAGACAAACACAATAGCAGACAAGGAAACACAATCCTGGCAAAGAACCCTACAGGCTGAAAAAAGAAAAAAATGCAGCACTATTATACAGATTACATCTGCTAGAAGGCACTGAATTGACGCTTTTCAACAAAGTTTAGGAATTATAAGAGAGTGTTATTTTTAATCATTCTCCAAAGCCTGTTAATGTACAGCAGTCTACTCAGTTTCAAGACACTAGTGATACAGAGATACTTACCTAAAGCAATAATGTTGGAACAGAATAATTCCATATTTACGAAGATGCAAACACGGGCATGTACATCTACACTTGGACAGCATTGCATGTGCAATTTTCATTGTTCATGAATACAATGTATACCATTTGTTGGCACTGTCTGAGTGTGTTTGCCTGTTTGACTTGAAAATGAAAATGAAGAGGAAGATACAGATTGTATAAAAATGCCTTTAACTATTACTCATCAGAGCAAGTAGCTTTTACATTTTGTTAGGAAAACGAGCGTGAGTCATTTTTTACAAGAAGAACAGAATTTTTGATCAGTAAGGAATTGTTTTCTCCTTAATTGTAATTATGTATAAATTATATTTCATCTTCACTTGCTATACATTAAATATTTTACACATTTCTTGTACCTACAACACTGCCTTGATGATGTTAAATTTTCAATTAGCAATTCTTACATTTTGATGAAACCCCTCAGAAATGAATGGGCTGTAATCTGCAAGTAAAAATTAAAGGTTAAAAATAATTTCAGTACTTCTGTAGAAGTTAAAGGTATGATTTTTTGAGCAAATACTTACATTTAGCGGCTTGTGAATAGAATTTGTAATTTTCAAAAAATATCCTATTGCAGTGAAATAGTAAACAAGGAGTTTATTCAAGACTAAGATTTCATAAGCAGAAAAAAGCAGTGGAGACAGTCTAGGAGAGTTTTTTTTAATATGCATAATTGCATATTCCATTGATTCATAAAATGGCTCTTTGTAATGAATTGTATTTATTATTAAAACATCTTTTTGAATAACTAATTAGTCAGCAATTCTCAAACGGATGTAAATACATAGGAACCCAATTACAATTTTAAATATTTACATAAAATGGCTTATTTTTCTCTCATTGATTTCTGACAGAATAGATTGTTCTTAACGCTTTTAAACATCAAAGACACATTTCTGTATGTACTTCCGTGCTGACCCCCTAACCACTATTTCAGAATTTACTTTACCTCATCAAAGGTGAAAAAATGAAATGTATGATTAGATTTTCTTTCCTTAAAAGATAATTGATGCATAGCACAGGAGTTAGTCAGTTGTCTTTTTTAAATAGGTGGAAGTCTAATCCTTCACTGGTATTAGTGAGATAAACACGATTTCTCATAGAACATCTTTAGAATGTCAGGAGTCTGGAAAGTGACTTGAGCTGCTCGTTCAACAATACTTTCACTACGGAAAATGTTAAGATGAGGAAAAACAGCACTGACTGCACAACAAGCTATTGCTGCACAAACTAAACATGAATTGTCAGGTTAATAACCTTTTCATGGATTTCTTCTACTGAAGATTTATATTTTAAAATATATTGACAATGGTATCTGCATTTATATTGGCATTGATTTTTTTTTTGTTTTAGGATGCTGCCACATGAACAGAAAGAGTTCACACAAGCTCATATGTCCATTACTTGTTACCTTAGTTAGAATTTTTCTGTTTTGATAAGGTCTTCTCCCATATATATAAAGTTTTTCTCCTATAGACTTGTAACAGTAACTTATTAAACCCAAAAGAAAACAATTTTCCTTTACAAACCAAATCCATGTGTGGATGTATATAATCCAAGATATGGCTTTCATATTACATATTAGGTTGTATTCCAGTGTAGTAAGCCAAGACCACATCTGCTAATTGCTTTACTTATTTGATTTGTTCTAAACAATGTTGTCTGGATAAAGGGTGAAAAATAAATTTCAAACACCAGATTCATCACAGCCAAATTTGTAGGGAAAATTTCTCTGAATTCCTTATTCCAGAATAAAGGAAGAACACTTTAAAAAATGGAATGTGGCAGTTTTAAGCAATAACATTTACTTCTCCATATCTAAGTTTTAATAAAGCATCTTCCCCTTTTATTCATGCATAGCATTTATTGCTTTATTGAACTTGCATGCATTTCTTAGCTACCTGGAACAATCTTGAGTCTTATCCTCTCTTTCTTAATTAAGCATCATCAATTTTAGCCTAAGTAGGGGCTATGAAATTTTATCCACTGTGTGAATAATGCATATTTGCTGTAGTGACAGTCACTAACATACAGTGCTGGTTGAATTATTTTTAAGAATCAGGTACAGGGTTTTGAAAATTACTATTGAAAAATAATTTCATTAATTACATCATCTCAAAAAATCTCGCATAATCTGAAGACTGAAAGAAAATGTTTTTTCAAATAATTTGCAAAATAGTTTGGCTGTGTCTAATAACAGATAAATGGTCCCAAAAAGAAAAATGCTCCCATCTGAAAGAAAAGCTATATGTATGTTCTTAATCAGACTCCCTTTATCTTTGGAAAAAAAAATATAATTCAACAGGTTTTGGTGAAATTTCTTTTCTTGGAAATACAGCCTTATGATATTTGCAGCCTTCCAGACATTTCAAAGTGATTAACGAAAAATGCCATTTTGCTTCCTTACTTAATCTGACTCTTCTATTAAGCAACAAGTTTAACTTTTATTTCTCTGTCAGTGGTCTGTAAATTTAGACAAAAACACTAGAAAAATGTTTGAAGAAATGAAGCAATAGTCTTAGATTCCAGTATCAATATTTATTTTAGAGCTTGAAAACCTAAATGAAATTAACCCCTTATTTCAGAAAAAGTAAATCAGTTGTCATGGATGAAGAATTGAAATTATAAGAGTAATGTACTTTGTGATTCTGCATATTGAACCTGCTGCATGTTAGTCTGTGTTAACTGGATGTAAGCAGGTCCCTTACAGTCTTCCTGAGAAGAAACTCTCATCTTACTGATTTTTTCTTAGCTTATAGTGATGGAGAATATTACAAAATTCAGGAAAATGAATTGTTTGAAGGAAACCACTGTTTGAGCAGGGATACCTGAAATACATGGTACAACTCCTAGGAGAGGAACAGACAGTCACAGAGCTGAGAGACCATAAGCAAACTCCTGCTGGAGAGACTGTTCTGGCAAGTGAGGAATTTGAAGGTCTTAAGCTTGCAACACCAGAAACTCTTGAACTGTAAACTCTGCTAGAAGTTATAGATAAGTCATGTCTGGCTGTAGGGAGGGACACACAATATATACTGACCTTGAAAGTGCAACCTGATAAACACAAAGAAAACACTTGTTGATAAAGAAAATCTTCTGTTTCCTTGTTCAGTTAAGAAAAATAGGTGAAAATCCAGTTAACTGAAAGTCAATGCTTCTGGCAGAATTAAATGTACAAATAAACTCTGAGCACATGGGTCATATTGGGTGAAATCTAGAAATCTCTTTGAACCTCCATGATTTTGTGACTATGTGCTCTTACCTGATGTACTTCTTGTCATGGAGAACATTTTTGCAACAAAAATGGTTTTTCTCTCTCAGGGAATTAGCCCAGTTTATATGTGTGATATAATGCAAGTTAAGAATTTCGTATTGCTGTATATTGAGTCCTTCTGGGATTTTCTTTCCCAGAGTGTAAGCTGTGTTGAAAGTGATGCTGATGCAGTACCATCAATCCCTACATTTTTGCTAATTGTTATTCAAATACAGCACTCATTCACTTAAAATTGGTAACTGTATGCCCTTTTACAGTAGTACCTTAATCACTGGAGGCAGTTTACACATTAAATTATTAGATTTTCACTGAACCAAGGCAGAACCTACTGAATGTAGATCATCTGAAAATAAAGCTTTGACTTGTAACTTGAGTATAAGTGGGGCTTTTAAATTGAACACACTAAAATAAATACAAGGGATAGAAAACACTAGATTCAGTCATCAGGAAGTTCACACTTGATTTATGCATGACAAAGTTTGGGGCTCAGATTTTATGGCTTACAAGTTTGGAATCCAAACACTTTCTTACATCACAATGTGCAAGACCTCATTGAGTAAGGAGAACAGCAGAGGTATGCATGATCTTAGATATGCTGGATGTTAGGCAGGAGAGGAAAAAATATTTGACTGAATTACTTATTTTGAATTATTTGTTCACAATCAAGTTCCAGTGGTCTGCTTTTCCTATATTGTGCTAAACACAAGATATTTATCTCTGATTAATTTGGAAATAAAACAGTGAAACTGAACTGTACAAATGTGCAAAGTTGTTCAGCTATCATTTATGCTAAAGTATTTTCCTCTATTCACACATATTGAATTGAAATACAGTAGATGAAAGTAGCAACTCACTAGTTTCTGTTTCTATAAAATGAATTAATATACCAAGACGGAATTAGCAGCAGCAGTTGACTCACAGTTGTAAGAAAGGACGACACATCTATTAGAAATGGGGTTTAGTGACACACGTTTTTTTCCCTTTGGTAATAATGAGGTTACTCACTATAATAAATGTGAGTGTCCCATGGCCAGCTCTAACTCATTATTTCACTCAGTGCTCTTGAGAGTAAACTGCAGAAGTTTGAATGACAGTTGTGAGAGTTTTACTGTGTAAGAGTTAACTGAGCACAGGACCTTGAAATGGTCCATGCTCCTATACTCCTTAATTATTGTCTACGCAGCTCACTTTGAGCGCTCAATTTAAATACAAGCTCTGTGGTTGGAGGAAGTAAAGAATATGTGTTTGAGAGTGTCTTGGTTTGAAAGACANGGTGTTGGGATTGCCGAGCATCAGATGCTGGGTAGGGGTACTGGCCGCCTTCCCCCCACTCCACAAGCGAGCGAGAGAGCGAGAGCACGAGAGCTCAGACCCCTGTGCCCCCTTTCCTTTTCCAGTTTCCCTCTGTGCCACCCCCCTGCGAGAGAAAAAACTATTCCTGCTAAGGTGTAGCCACAAATATTTAGCATAACAATGGGAAAAATTCCGCAGAAAGAAAAAGGGAACAATTCAATCCCCAACAGAGTGATTTTGTGAATAAAGGATATGGAACATGATTGAGAAATAAGAATTTGGTCTTGAGTAATGAGTGTTCTGAGACCACCTAGATATTAAAAGACATGGAAATATTATATACCAGATGATTGAAATGGGTGGCATCAGCTCAAAAAGAAATCAAAAAGAGAACTTCTAAACCAGTATTTTGTAGGTCAACTGTGTGTCTTCCTGTTTTCATGTTGCTGTAAACATTAAAACCAAAGCTCCAGCTAGTCATACATTTCCTTAATGTTTTAATAGATTGTCTTGTGCATTCTGTAGATCATTTATTCACCAAGTAAATTTAGTGTAAATGTTGTAAGACATGGTACAACTTCTTTCTTTGCCGTAGTTCTTTTTATTAAATAATTACTAAGTTCAGCGGTGTAATAAGGATTGAGACCTGTTTTGGCCATTTACTGTGCAAGAGTCAAAGCTGTCTTTTTTTATTGACCTGGAGCTCTTTTTAATAAACAGTGAAAACATTACTAGAGGCTGGCTGTTTTCAACTAAATTAAGTTCTTTACCTGGTTTTAGAGTTTAATTATATACGTTAGTGTTCCCATTGAGATCCAATGTCAAATGATGGGTTTCAAAATGAAGAATGTATTAATGATTGCAAGGAATGCTTCTGGCTTGTAAATCAGCATGATAAAATACAAAAAAGCAGATTTTCTTCAGAGTATTTGAATTATACATATATTTTTACCAGATTTATTTTAAAGTACCATAGCTAGAGAATAGTAGATCATAGAGAATATTTTGTTGTGTATAGTTCATAGTTGCAAGGTGCCTGAATTTTAATTTTCACGACTGTAAATGAACCATATAAAACTATATATATGAAAACTTTTCAAAGAGTCAAAACTCATGTACAGCCATCAAAACAGTATTTTTATTGATACTGAATCCGTTTTTTTCCCTTGGAATAGACTTCTTGAAATAGACTGTATCTCTTAGCATGCATTGTAATTGACTTTCTGGAGTCATAAAGCAGAATAGATTGTGGAAAGAATAGTTTTTGTTTGAGATGAAGATTATCTTGGGTTACAGTCTTAGTTGTCTCTGGCAGTGAGAGTAGTCCACTATAGGAGACTACTGTGTACTGTTCAGTATGATTTATTTTGCAAACTGTGGTTAAAATGGATAAGTTTAAAAATTAATTGCAAAATATACTATAAATATGTTTATTTTCTCATTTAACCATTTATTATAGTAAAAATATAGCATATACGAAAATGTTCTCATTTCATTTTAAAATGAAATATCTTTTTGAAATTTGAAAAATCAATGAAAGAAAATTTGCTTGAAAATCATCAGCCAAAAAAACCATTAACTTTACATTGGTAATTTCTTGAAAAATCATCCTATTCACATACACCCTTAAGAAAATAATTTTGTAATGTATTTGGAGGCCTCATCTAAGTTCATAAAATTTTCAAATGCTTATGTGTTTCTTGGTGTATATGGTAACTAATGCAAGTTATTTGAAACTGCACAGAAGTTCATTGTGTTATACATTCATTACAAAATTATTGTCTTAAGCAACAATTAGCTTGTATAAAAATTTAGTTTAGTAGCAACATAAAGAACCCAATTTTCCGACTCAAAAAACAAGTGGCAGGACACACACATACATACAGTTGAGGACACAGGACAACTTTTAGCCAGGGTCATTATATTACATATTTTTATCTATATTGTATATTCTTTTGGTTTTCTTTCTTTTCAGATTTTGCTTCTACTTCTTTTTCACTTCACTTGTCACTTCTATTTCTTATTAGACAGAAAATTACGACAAAGCCACGTATTTTTAGACATTTTCACAGAGTTAGAAAAATTAATAGTAAATACCACCATTATAATAACTACAATTTTTATAGTAGAAATGATATATTAGGATAAAAACAGGGGAAAAGTCTGTGCTTTGAAATTCAGGAAAAAAATTTAAAGTACCAAGTGTTTTTTAAATATCTTCAGTGGATATTGCACTGAACTTGGCAAGCGTTCTCTCTACCTTAGAGAACACTTCCTCACAGATTTATTCGGAGAGTATCTGGCAGGCATA
Source organism: Toxostoma redivivum (assembly GCA_013397375.1). Lineage (NCBI taxonomy): Eukaryota > Metazoa > Chordata > Aves > Passeriformes > Mimidae > Toxostoma > Toxostoma redivivum. The sequence goes on from VXBI01002689.1 coordinate 43,450, forward strand.
TAAAAAATAAGAGTAAAGTTCATGTCATTTACCCAAGAATTGAGTTAAACCTTAGCAAAACACTCTTACTGCTTTGATACTGCATTGGCATATATACACTGTAGGTATTGTAAAGAAAACCAAGGAAAAAGTTCCACACCTCCTTGCAAAGGTATTTTTTCTCTTTCAAACACTGACATCACTTGACAGATAACAGCACTCCGTGCAATGGAAACTAAGCAGGCAAAAGAAACATAAGATTGATTTTCCTCCACCATGTGCTTCTAGAATACGAATAAGTACACGTTATTGTATATGCAACATCTGTATTAGTTGTTTTTTTTTTTCCTTTGTGGCAGGTGCATTGCCTTTTGAAAAAGAGAGTAAAGGCAGTTTGGCTGCAGAAGACTTCAGGCTAGAGCTGCCCATGTCCTTACAGCTGGGCTGTAGAGCCTGAAGGCAGTGCTCAAACACGGTACCTTTGGCTCTCTGCCTCATTGTAAGAAAACATAAAAGAGGAGGCAATCTTTTGACTGCTGTGTTGGGCCGTGGCTTCCTCTGGCTTTTTTTGTGGGTTTTTTTGTTTGTATTTTGTGTGTGTATGTGTGTATGTGTGTGTGGGGTTTTTTTGTTTTTTTTTGTTTTCTGTTTTTTATGAAATGATGTTGTTGGGGGTTGGGTTTCCTTCTCTTTACTTACATAATTTTTTCCTATAAGTTGTTAGGAAACTAACTACTCATATTTAAGGGTACTTAAGAAAAAACAAGAGAGTGGCTAAAGTGGGGGAGAGGAGTGTAGCATCTGACTACACTTCTTATTTTCTCTGGAAGTTTCTCTCCAAGGGAGGAGGTACCACGAGATTTTTTTGGGAAGTGGGGAAAGGATGGGACTGAGGGCAGCTGCTCACTCTCTCAGGGCTTTGGAAGAGGACGGCTGAGATGCTCCATAGGGAAAGGAATTTCGCTACCACTGCAATAGCCCAGCCAGGAGCTGCCTTTCTTCTGCTACTGGGCCCCGCACATCCTGCCCTGCCAGGACGTCTCGCAGTTCCAGCTACTGCCATGGAGCTTCTGATACATCTTGTCCACCATCCCGGGATTTCTGCTCATTCCTGCCGTTCCAGATGGTGCTCCTTGGAGTCCTGCAGGAGCACCAGGCCCGACACTGCCCCAGGGAGGTTTGTGAAGCAAACCCTCTCTTTTCCATCCCTTCCCGTCTGGGACACAGCCGCCATCACCGCGTGCTCCCCGAGCTCGATCCACAGCGCCCCCTGCAGGCGCGGGGGAACCATCGCACCTGCCCCGCNCAGATAACAGCACTCCGTGCAATGGAAACTAAGCAGGCAAAAGAAACATAAGATTGATTTTCCTCCACCATGTGCTTCTAGAATACGAATAAGTACACGTTATTGTATATGCAACATCTGTATTAGTTGTTTTTTTTTTTCCTTTGTGGCAGGTGCATTGCCTTTTGAAAAAGAGAGTAAAGGCAGTTTGGCTGCAGAAGACTTCAGGCTAGAGCTGCCCATGTCCTTACAGCTGGGCTGTAGAGCCTGAAGGCAGTGCTCAAACACGGTACCTTTGGCTCTCTGCCTCATTGTAAGAAAACATAAAAGAGGAGGCAATCTTTTGACTGCTGTGTTGGGCCGTGGCTTCCTCTGGCTTTTTTTGTGGGTTTTTTTGTTTGTATTTTGTGTGTGTATGTGTGTATGTGTGTGTGGGGTTTTTTTGTTTTTTTTTGTTTTCTGTTTTTTATGAAATGATGTTGTTGGGGGTTGGGTTTCCTTCTCTTTACTTACATAATTTTTTCCTATAAGTTGTTAGGAAACTAACTACTCATATTTAAGGGTACTTAAGAAAAAACAAGAGAGTGGCTAAAGTGGGGGAGAGGAGTGTAGCATCTGACTACACTTCTTATTTTCTCTGGAAGTTTCTCTCCAAGGGAGGAGGTACCACGAGATTTTTTTGGGAAGTGGGGAAAGGATGGGACTGAGGGCAGCTGCTCACTCTCTCAGGGCTTTGGAAGAGGACGGCTGAGATGCTCCATAGGGAAAGGAATTTCGCTACCACTGCAATAGCCCAGCCAGGAGCTGCCTTTCTTCTGCTACTGGGCCCCGCACATCCTGCCCTGCCAGGACGTCTCGCAGTTCCAGCTACTGCCATGGAGCTTCTGATACATCTTGTCCACCATCCCGGGATTTCTGCTCATTCCTGCCGTTCCAGATGGTGCTCCTTGGAGTCCTGCAGGAGCACCAGGCCCGACACTGCCCCAGGGAGGTTTGTGAAGCAAACCCTCTCTTTTCCATCCCTTCCCGTCTGGGACACAGCCGCCATCACCGCGTGCTCCCCGAGCTCGATCCACAGCGCCCCCTGCAGGCGCGGGGGAACCATCGCACCTGCCCCGCCCACCGGGAGCCACCAGCGCCCCTGGCGGCTGTGACGGGAACTGCAGCAAGGGGAAAGTGCCCGCAGCCAAGAAGGGTCACTGAGCTCCTGTTCTGTTTGCTGTCAATGCTATCGTTTGTTGCTGTTTGTTTGCTTTATTACACATACTAGTAAAGAACTGTTATTCCTACTCTCATATCTTTTCCTGAGAGCCCCTTAATTTCAAAATTATAATTCAGAGGGAGGAGGTTTTACATTCTCCATTCCAAGGGAGGCTCCTGCCTTCCCTAGCAGACACCTGTCTTTCAAACCAAGACAGAGGTGCAGCAATGCATCTCTAACATGAGCTCAGATAACTTAGTTCCACTGAGGCTCAAGCTGTGAAGACCCCAGTGGCAAATTCAACATGCTGTCATGTTAACAGCACATGGAACTACAGAAAAGTAGATTAGGTTTTTTCTGAAGAAATTTCTGTATATGTAGTTTTTTGTGAGTAATAACAAAAGGCTTTATTCTTGGTATGATTTTGAGCCTTATCCCTTGCTTTGTTAGAAGAAAACATTCTTTTTTTGCTGTTAAAATATGGAAATAATACTTGTTTTATGTGCTTATATTTCCCATAATGATATTTTAGTAATCGTGACTAATATATAGTCACGGATATATATAATATATATAGCTATAATATAGCTACAAGTGAAACTATAGATGTGGAATAGTTTTGGCCAGCCAAAGATGCTTCAATGTGTCTCTGATATTTTTAGATGGTAGATGCTTAGCATATGGTTATTACCATCTATTACTATACTACTAGCACATCAAATGTAAGGTTCAAACTGTGGAGTAAGAAAAGAATATTAAAAGTGAGGATCTTTTCCCTAAAGCTCATTTAGTCTAAACAGACAATTTAAGCAGATGAAAAAATGGAGGAGAGATAACAGAATGAGAAAATTTCACCTTAGGTCACTGTCTCTCAGTTGTACAGAATTTTTATATCTTTAATCCCACTGAAATATTCTGTACAGGCTTTGAAGAGTCAATCATTCAGAGATCACTAGCAATTTAAAAATATGTGCACATGTTAAATTTGTAATTTAGGAGGAGAAACATATTGCCATGGATTTTGTTCACTGTATGGTAAACATTTTTCTGGAAAGCACTTTGCTTTCTGCTTTGTTTTGATCAGTGTTATTTTATTGTGTCAGAAAGCAGGGAATTTTTAGTAACTCCAGGCAATACCTTGATCAAAGTAGTAAGTAGCTTTGAAGAAGTCTCAGTATCTCATGAGTCTTTGTGAATGAGCACTTCTTCATTCTTAAAGTGCTGGCATTGAGGGTAGTTATATTTCTTTCATAAAAAATGGAGTAAATAGAGAAGTTCTGGAACTAGAGTCTGATTTGGGGCTGTTTCTTTATAATTAGTTAATAAGTTGTTTTGGAGAATCAAATAAAATATCATCAAATAGATTTGATGACTTCATCAAATTTTGCCAAATCCTGCATGTAGTCAAAAGTACAGAACAAAAGTATAGGTAGGAGGAGCTATGACTGGGGATTTAGCTTCCTTTGAGATTTGGGAATAGGGTCACATTTGTCACCCAATATCCTGTCAATCTTTGCAAGGTTTTCCAAAATATTTATTTTAGAGCAAAACTGATGATACATTAACTAATGAAAGGACTGTAATGTGGTCTCAGACATTTACTGGGATAAGGCCTAACACATCTCCCTAGCCAAAGGAAAATGGTATTATATTCTTACTGTTTCAGAAGTGTTTTCCAATCTATCTGTATAATAGGAAATCCAGTAGGGCAGGAATCAAATTGCAAGTAAATCAGATTTGTACTTCTTATTTCCATGCAATTAAAAAAAATCTCGGGTTTTCTTTCCCCCTTCTTTCTTAATTTTCTTCTCTTTCTCCCTCTTTTTTTTAACTTTATCTTTTCTTATGAAGATTTTCCCCCATTGCAGCAGTAGCCTTTTGACACAGTCACTGACAGCAGGTGAACGTACTTCATGTGATGGCTGAGGTCTCTTTCCTACTAATGCTGATAGATGAGTGGCTAAGGATGAGAAAAATTATATATTTACACTGCAATTATTGGAATTATAGGGTTTAGTGTCTGAGCAGCATTCTGCACTATGGTAATTATCATGATATTAAATATCTGAGAGTCATAGAAAGAACACAAGCCATTACTACAGTCTATATATGATAACTCTTAAACATAATTGCTGTGTAATCTTCAGGTGATTGAATTATCATTCAGACCCATGCTGACAGTACAGCCATGCATTAAAAAATCCTGCTTAATCAAAGATTACTGCAGTTTCTTTTTTTAGTTGAATTCTTTTCAAAACTTGGAAATTCAGGGACAGATTCTAGAAAAATGTGGCCTTTTATTTATTCAGCTTTATTAAAGTGTATAATATAAATGTTCTTCAAAGAATGAAAACACATGTGCAACTGTAACAATGATGTAGGAACAGAAGGTATACTTGCTTTATCATGGGCATCTTGTGAATCCACAAAATTGCATGGTCCTGATCAGCTCCGATCATAACCCTGACTGTTAAACCAACTTTTTCAGATGCTGCAAAGTGGTACCAGCTGGCCTTAGGGGAAAATTGATATACTCCACGCAGCAGTTTCTGTAACCATCAGAAAGTAAATTTAAGAAATTTTGTAGAAGACAATCTCAGACATTGCACATGGAATCATCTTTTTATTATGTATCTTTGGTATGAAGGTTAATTAAGGTGTAATGTCCATCAATTTTCTTTCATTTATAACACTTGTTCCAGGAACATGTATGCAGATTCAAAACAGCAGGATCTCTATGGCAAATTTGTTCTACATGAAAGAATAATTTTTGTCATAAAAGAGTGACTTTTATGCTGCTTTATTTTTCTTTAAATAGATTTCTTGTTTTTCTAAAACTTGGCTTTGGTATTTTTCTATAAACTACATACAAAAATCTCAATAATTAACTTCTCAGATATCTTGAAAACTTGCAAGGCAAACAAAACTAACTGGTTCATACAATCTTAGTTACACTATTTTTCTAACAATTTACTTTGCTTCTTATAAAAGGTAATCATTCCAGAAGTAATGGATTTACTTGAGTCCTGATAACCCACTTCTGAAATCCCATTTGTTGCTTCTGAATACTTCTGCATTTGTGCCCAAGTAAAAGTGTCCTCTTTCATGCTGACAACTTCTAAATAGATTTATTGCACAACAAATGCAACATACCATTTTGATATTTAATTCTGAGCTGACTCCCATGCCTAAAATTTGTCATTCGGAAGAACCAGATCAGGCTGAGAGTTCTAGTTGTACTTAAAGCTTAATACATATTTATTATTGAAATTTGCAATTTAAGATGTGTTTTATAAAGCAAAGTGATATTTCTAATATATATTGCTGAATTCTGACAAAAACTAGATATACAGTTATAATTGTGGGATATCACAGTCATTTGTAAGGCTTGTATTTTATGTACTGAATAAAATTCTCCAGAATTTAGTTGGCATAAACAATAAGGGGATCACAGTTTATCACTTCTTTGGAAGTATTTGCAGGATTAGGAAGACTCGGCCATGTAAATTCAAACTAAGATATATGCAGTTAGGAACAGAGTTTTAATGGAATTTTGAAAGAGTCTTCTGTGTCAATTACACAAAAGAATTGTGTTTGTCTCTGCGTTTTAGAGAGGGGATGGAAGATTTAAATTAATTCCTACCATAATAACAAAAAGCAAGTTAGGAATTTCAAAAAGTTGAAAGCAATCACTGAAAAGCAGACCACAGAAGAAGGCAAAAATCAGATGTGGTTGAAGAATATATGATAAAATTCCATCCTTCTTTTCATTCAGAGTATGAACATGGTATGTCAATAAGGAGTATAAATGAAGAATTCATTGTTTGAAGAACATGAAGAAATTTACTTAATGACTATTCAAATTGTTAGTTGTCAACAGTGAGGATGAAATGTTCATACAAATAGTTGCTAAGACACTGGTGATTTGATTATTAGCAGCTTACAAAGGAGACTTCTTAAACAAATCTATACATTTTTAGAGATAAAAATCTGTTTGAAATATTTTACAGAACTCAGCTTAAGTGACAAGATTCAATAATCATCATAAATGCATCTGTTGAATGGAATCCAGTTCTGCAACTATTTTTACTGTGGATCTAGCATCCAGAAAATTGTGGAAAATTTGTGTTCATTCTTTAGAGTAGAGTTTATGTCATGAAAATAAGACAACATAAAATTTCGTAGTGTTATTATGCAATATTTATATGAATATTGGATTGACCTTAAATGTTTGTGTCCCTCAGTTTCCACATATTTTGAACAAAACCAAACATTAAAAAAATTAGTTCAAATGACAGAAGTGTTTTTTTTTCTTCTCAAAGTTAGTTGAGGTCACAGCTTGTCTGCCATTTCCTGAAATAGATGAGGCTTATGTCTGTTTTGCATAAAGTCTAAAATTGCCTGGTAGTTACTCTGGGTTCATGTTTTATTGTTTGCAGTCCTTACAGATACCCATAGTGAATTTTAAAGAAGTATCAAATGATTTATTAATGACCACTCAGACGTTTACCTTTCATTTTGAGCTATGATTAGGAAAATGTACATGGCTGCAACTGTATTTGAGAGAAACTGAAAGTCATTGAGTACAGTTGCAGCATTTTTCCACCCAAACAGATTGGTTTCTATTTTTGCATTATGTGTATTAAATTTATATTCTGCCTGGTTCTTCCTTTTATGGTATTAAATTGTGGTCAAAAGAAAATGTATTTACAATGCATATCACATTTGCACATTTTTTATTCTGTTCAGGTACCATCTGCATATGGCATGTCTCTTTTTCCAGTGACCATAGGAATATGTAGTGACTCATCAATGATTTTATTTTCTTTTTCCTTTAGGGGCCGATGTTATCAATTTTGATGGCCATGTAGTGTTACCATACAGATTCAGGAACAAGAAAATGAAAACACTGAAAGATGTCATCTCTCTAAAATTTAAGACCTCTGAAAGTGAAGGTGTAATCTTTCACGGAGAAGGACAGCAAGGAGACTATATCACATTGGAACTGAAGAAAGCCAAACTTGTTCTAAATTTAAATTTAGGTATGTTCTGATTGTTTAGTTTTATGGTAGTTTTTAGGTCTCCCACAAAAGTTTTAGGTCAAACATTTCATCCTCTTTCCCACAGTAATTAGATAAGCCACACCATTTAATTAGATAATTCGTTGAAAACGTTGTTAAGTCCCTTTCTGTATGTTGGGGGATTGTGTGTGTGTGTTTAGTTCCATCCTGTCCCTTTCACTCTGTGTGAGATATTATGAAAAGAAGATCATACAGAAAAACAAGATCAGCAATATATTGTCATTGCTACAGACAAGAAACAAACAAACAAACAAACAAATAGCTTACCAGAATAATATTTGGGCTCAGCTCTGGCTATGTGTGAGAGAAGGACACTGTCATAATTTCTGGAGGAATAAAGGTCACCCTTAGGAACCTTGAAGAGAAAAAAACAAGTATCAATCTAGGAAGCTACAGGCCACATGAAGCTAGAGTTCAGCAGCATTCCTAGAGTCTGAGAAGGAAAGCTGGAAAGGAAGAGAGACAGATTGTTTTATCAAGCAATCTTATGATGAAATCCTATATAGGTTGCTCTAGTTCCAGTCCTCCCAGTAGAGGACTACAGGCTCATAAGTGACTGGTTTTAGAAAGTACATTTATTATTGAAAAGAACCATGTTTAACTGGTTTCGGGTATTTTTTTCATTCAAACAAAAGAGCCTTAGAAAAAGATTTCATGCAATATTCCTTTGTTCTCTTACAGACATGTGAAGAGTAAAATGTTCCATTTGCTATTTACATTGAATAATACTTATTTCCACCAGCACTTTCTTCTGTTCTAACAATCAACATGAACAGATGATGAGGAAAGCACACCTTCCTATAGCAATTACTTATTTTTAACAATTTTAATTGCAGTATTAACCCTTTCATTTCCTGTTTCTCTAGATTCTTCAGCACAAACTGTCTTTATAAGCTATTATAACTTCTTTATGTGAGTTTGGTGAGGATGTTCTTAAACCATTAGGCTGATAAATGGGACTTGGCCCCTGAGACATACACTCAATAAACAGACATAATGCTTTATGGTGTTATATTTCCTCTGTTCTGAGAGTATTGTCTTTGCATCAGACACAGTAGGAAAGGATGCTCATCTTGCCTGATCTCATGGTTTCGGTTCAAACTGGGCAGAAACACCAATTTCGAGTAATGGTTTCAATTTGCTAATTTAAGATTTCTTGGCCAATGCACCAATTTTTGTCATGGATTTAGCACTGGCTAAATCACCAGTGTGCCCACTAGAATTATTTACTCATTTCTGTCTGTGAGATGGGATTAGGAGGAAGGCAAAACAGGCTCAAACTTTGAAGGGTATAAAGAAAAACTTTATTACCAGAAACTATAAGGAAAATAATAACAATCAGAATAAAATCTTCAGAACACTTTTCCTCCCCCCATAACTTCTTTTCTTTCACAATGACAATCTACATAAACAAATCAGTCAGTTTGCCATCTCTAAAAGTAGTCTTTCACCAATTTACATAGGAAGAAGGAACTTCTCTTCAGTCTATGGAGAATTCTCCTCAATAAACTGTTTTCTTGTGGCTTTGATGTCACAGTGAATCAGCCTCCCGGGAGGAAGGAAATCTGATCACTGTGTAAAAATCCCTTCCTCGAGTAACACTCTTCCCACAATTGTTATTGAAGACCATGTCAACTTATGGGGCACATAAATTTAAGGATTAGTAGTTCAAGCAAAGGGTCTCATCATCCTTTGAAAACAGATATCTTTCTTCTTCCCTGGGGGAAGCAGGAGTCTTCATCTCTCTCTCTCATCTCTGTTCAAACCTTTCATGGGATTATAGCTACTTCAACACCTGCTTACTTGAACACAAGCTTTTGCTCATGGCCTCAATGTGAATGCTTCATTTACCCCAAAACTGCATTTCTACAAGTTACAAGGAAACAAGAGTATTTTCACAGCTTAAAAGAGAAATTTCAGACCATGACTCTCCTTCTTCCCTCATCTATGACCTGATTCCTCCTTCTTGTCTGACTTCGGTGTCTCTATGCTGTTTTCTGTGTGTGTGTCTCTATTTCTGTCCTTTTCTTTCACCCAAGGGAGAGAACAGTGTCTGCAAGTCTCATCTAGGCAATGGAAGACTTAATATCTTGCCCAGGCCTGCAGGTGATCTCTGCTGGGTGGCAGCCCGGAGCTATTTAAGATAGAGAGTCTTTCAGCAGCCACACTGGGGCTGGACTAGGATAGCATGGGTCCAGCTAGAAAGCAGTGGTGATTGCTTTGGCTGCATTCCAGTCCAGGAGGAGCGGGAGGAAAACCCAGCCAGAATAGTTACCTGCTGAACAGCCAGAACCAGAAAAAAGAGAAATTCCCAGGGTTTTTTCATCTTGACATGTGTTCACAAAAGGCACCCAAACCCTCTCATTGGTTGGTACTAAAAATCAGACACCAATTGATCCTTGTCAGGTCCAAATGAGGCTGCCCACATCCTGATGGAGAACTATTTCAGGAAATTAATACAAACTACTACACCTGTTAAGCTCCAGTGACTTATTTTCAAATACCAGAGACTGAGGGAAGGATGGGGAGAAAAAGTGGATTTAGGTTTCAATTTGCACTGCATTTGACTTTATGTTGAAGAAACTGAGGCTCAGTGACATACATGTGATGCTATTTTATTTTTTAACAAACAAGACCATTGGCCTTCAGCATAAAAGCAGGATGGTAATTTGTAGGGAAATAATGACTTAAGCCATAGAAGTGTGATTTGCCAGAATGTGTTTTCAGCCTGCAGAAACTTTAATGTCTCAGTTGCAGGCATTCTTGAGAGTAAAAAATTCTCAGCCTCAGAAATGCTTTAGGTCCTCATGTATTCAGAACATGGAAGATTGCCTTGAGTTACTGAGCAGTGCAGCAATTTTTTACACTTACTGCTCAATTAGTCATTTGCTGCTTCAGTTGGGATTCACACTATCAACCTTTGCTGGCTTAGCTGTGTCAGTCAGATGGCAGTGAAATGTATCTCTGACTAGCACAGCTACACTGGCAAAACCCCCTGGATAACATCGCAGAGAATTGCAAAATTGTACTCTTCCTAGTAGTTTGACTTCCAGAATAGGAAGATTGCTTCAGGATAACAGACCAAAATAAGTTGTATTAGCGCAAGATGGATTTTTGCTGTTGTTAACTCAGTCTGCACTGAGCCTTTTCCCGTCTGCTTGCTGATATAATGATACTGGTAAAGGCCACAAAGCATAGGACTCAAGAGTGAATGGTCTTTTTTGCCAACGTCTGTTATCAGGCTCCATGTCCTCCACAGCATTCATAAATCAGTACAGCTCCAATGCAGCTCAGAGGCCCAGGATCTGGCCCAGAGGTAACAGCTTTTCTGTAACGTAGGAGCGCCTTGATAAAAACATCTTTACAAATGGAAAAGTATTGCTTCTCAGGTTCATTTCCAAATAACTGCTATTATGATTTCATACATATATTTATACAGTACGGTGATCAGATGCTTGCTGTATTTGGTCTAGCCATTTGTATTGGTGGCAGCAACTTTTCACTGGGCAGATCTCAACTTCACAGCAGACTGACTTTCTCCAGTTTATTGCATCTCTGGTATGATTCCGGTGAAAGGTTGACAAAGGAAGAGGAAAATGTTTGCCTAACTGGTATGAGGTGAGAAATACTATTGTTTCTATTCTCAGGCAGCAACCAGCTTGGCTCTATTTTTGGCCACACATCTGTGACAACAGGCAGCCTCTTGGATGATCACCACTGGCACTCCATCATCATAGAGCGCCACGGGAGGAACATCAATCTCACCCTCGACAGACACATGCAGCACTTCAGAACAAATGGAGAATTTGATTACCTGGACCTAGACTATGAGGTAAACAGGGAAACTTTTTTCTTCTCATTCAATTTGGTTTCATAAAGATGAGTCCAATTAGAAAGTTAACATAATTTATTTTCTTAATTTTTCATACATTTATTTTGATTACTTTCTCCCTTACATTTCCTGAAACTTTCTTTCCAACAATGTTCTCTCTTAAATGTAAATTAGGTTTCTCTTAATTAGCCTACCAAGTCCCATCTGGTGTAACAATCATCTCAGACCTTTGTTTTAAAGTGGCAGGTCTGTGTTATTCAGCCAGATAGGCATACACAATTTTAAAAATTTCTAAAAGCAACTGCTCTAAGCAGGAAGTATATTTTAAAAAGTATGGTGCAATCTGTTCCACTCAGGTGATAATTCTGCTTTTGACTCAGAAAGCCTTAATCTGTGTTGATAGTATTTATTTTTAGCAAAGGAAGCAGGTTAGAACCTTTTTGTTAATACAGATGTTGATCTGTCCTGTCTTAGGTAGGTAGATACTTCCTTGTATTTTCCCAAATATGGCATCAGTAACTTCATTTTTGAAAGAAGCAATGAAGAGTTAGGAAAGTTGTAAGAAAACTTGTTTAATCAATCACGTTAATCCACACAAGTGCTGGTAGTAATTAGACGTGGATTTGTTGTTTGATTACACTACAGCTTCAGTTATTATGAACTTGTTCAGCTCCTCTAATTTGTACATGAAATTCAACACAATGGTTATTGCAATCTTTATATAATATTTTCTTACACTCTTTACTGTTTCTAATGAGAATTAATTTGGTTGGCTGCACCAAATATGTAATTTCCACCCTTACAACTTTTTAAGATGCAAGAATGAATATAAATAATGTAATGGAAAAAAGTTTGAATTAACCTGTGCATTTATATTTTTACAATTTTTTGACCAAGAATATATGAATGTTTGAAAAAAGTACTTATACCTGTAAATGCTTCTGAGTCAAATATTTGATTGTATTCCAAAAAATGTTTATGAATACATTATTTGCTGGCAGGTCTAATGAGAAAATAACAAGCAAATTTGCCTGTACCTCTATTAATTATTGAGAACTGAAGATCTGAACTGTGCTACTTAAAACTCATATAAATAGATTTTATTATTAGCTTTCAAGTGAATGAACTACAGAAAAAGGCTGAATTCCATAAGCCAGAGTTGTGCATTTTGTGTACATCCATATATATATACATCTATCTATCTATCATGCTTACATAGAAAACATATTGCATATAAAAAAGTGTATTCCTAGTAAGAGCTGAATTCAATGCATTCACCTTCCCATCCTCTCTGCATAAAAGGACCTCAGTGTCAGTTCTCAAAGATACAATTAATTTTCCATATACATGGATTTTCTTGTGTTTAATTGAACTTATTTGAGTGTGGGCATGTGTGTGTGTGTGGGTGCATACATTTATGTTGTTCATATAAACTCAAGAGACTGAATCTCTTCTCCTTCCTTTCTTCACTATTATCTCACTGTTTTTGGAGCTAGACACCACAGACTAAATTTAAAAGTGTTGTCTTTGTAATTAACAGGGAATAAAGTCAAAAGAATCAAAATTATTTTTTTATAGACAAAATAGTATCTAGGTCAGTCTCTTTCAGAAAAGTTAAATAAACACAAAAGAGGAATAAACATTAGTTTTGATTGCATTTTCAAGATCAAAAAGTAGTCCTGTAAGTTGGTCTTAACTCACTGTCACATTATATGTTTTTTGCTTTTTCTTCTTTTCTTCAAATTCTTTATTTTTCAATTTAGTTTTTACATTAGATTTAATCCAAACACATGATTATAACATGCATAACATGTTTGACAACCATTAAAATATTACAATCCCATTCTCTGTGTGAAGAGCTGTATCTTCTATAAAGTCAACTTATGTCAATTTGCAATACCTGAGGATGTCCCCACAAGACTTTTACACACCAAAAGCTGGTGTATGTGGTTTATAAAGATTTTAGTTTCAGCTGTATAGTTTTGGTTCTTTGCATATGCCAATTGGAAGCCTCCTCTTTGGGATAGAATCTGGTATCTCACATGCATTTAAAACTGAAAATGTCAGCCTAGAGCTCTGTTTTCCTGCTGTTGGTAAAAATAAATGGAATTGACAATGAATAGTTTAAAAGCTTTGTTCTGCCAAATCTCAGCAGTGGACTACAAATTGATATTTTTCTGAACATTTGTGGGGCAGGAAAACAAGGTGTCATTACTATTTATGTCATCATCTAATGGATATAATTACCTAACATTGATTTCAGGGACTAATCTCATGAACTCCTTATCCTTGGCATTTGGACTGCAAAATATTAATGAAAACATGTAACATTATTCATTTCCAATCATTTCCATAAAGACGTTTATGTGGCAGAGACCTGTATTGTCTCTATAAAGTGACAGAGAAAGAATTCATCAAAGATAAACTCTTGTAGTTTGTAAATATTTGGGGTTCTAAGTTCTTTACCACTATAGATTATGGATAACCCAGAATCTATTACCCAGGGTAATGAAATTCAGCTGTAAGACGAAAACCAATTCCTATTTGAGATGACTGAGTCTTTGCAGTAGTTGTCTTGATCTTCTCTAAGGAGATGATTTGACCACATAAATCAAGGGGTAACTCCTCATTGACTATAACTTCATGACAAAAGCATGTTCTCAGTAATGAAAGGTCCTTCTGTCTACCAGGAGATTGCATTTTTAACTGTGTGATTCTGTAAATTCTTCTGGATGAAGTAGATATATAAGCATTAAAGCAGAATAAAATGCCACATTGTTGCCCACCACTGCTGTGCTGTAGTCTGAGCTCTGGCACACGCTTAGAGCTGAGTGAAATTTTTCAATCAGACTATGGCTAATTTCATGTCTACTTTAGCTTAGAAAAATACTATGATGGAAATTTGTCCAAATTTCTTTGTGTGAAATGCTTATTTTCCAATAGCATTCAGAAGAGCAGTTCACATATGAGTAACTGCAATGTGTGTCTGTTCACTGTTTAGACAATTGGAATAATACTTGGGTTTGGCTACCATAAATAAATTAAAATTAATTACAATTCTTTTTCTGCTTTTACAGTGTTTTTTTTGATACATCCTTTTTCTGTAAACAATGCTGCCAGCTCTCCTTTTAGCCATGGTTGTTCAAAGAAAGCAAAGTACAACAAAATTCTTTAAAAGTCTTTCCCATCCAGTAACTATCTACCATTTTTCTGTTTCATTTGAAGATAACCTTTGGAGGCATGCCATTTTCTGGCAAGCCAAGTTCTAACAGCAGGAAAAATTTCAAAGGCTGCATGGAGAGCATCAACTACAATGGCAATAATATCACTGACCTTGCCAAGAGGAAGAAATTGGAACCTACAAATGTGGTAAGATCATAATTTCATGGTCACCTACCCTTCTGCTTCTCTTTTTAAAGAAGACTGAAAGATTTTTGGGGGTGTATAGCTGATATTCTTGTGATATTCTGCAATAATATAAAAAACAAAGCAAATTTTACCACAAACCCAAAGATCTTATTGTATGTACATTTGTGACTTAAAAAAAATTATCATATATGAGCATTTTATTTCTGGGATCTTGTTTCATCTTTTAAAAATTAACCTTTTGTGTCTGTCAGTTCTGGGCTTTGGTTTTTTTAAAAGAAAATCAACTGAAGCAGTAAGTGCTTTTTTGCTTCTCAAATTATAGTAGTCAAAAACCAGTGCAGACAAGATTTATTATCAAATGAATTGCAGCTTTCTTGTGGCTTTTAAATCCTGGCAATATTCCATCCCTGCTGAGCAAGTTGGATTGCTGGAGTGCAAAAGTCTTTGGATGAGAATGCTTCTACAGTCTTTTCTGATACATCTGAAAAACCTCAAGATATTATACTTGAAAATCATTATTTGCTTATTAACATTAGAACGGTTATTAGCATTTTACTCTCTTTTTGCTGTTGCTTAAGTGTTCATAGCTGCTTTCATGTTCAGACTTGTGGCTTTCTGAGCAGGGTGATTAAGAAAGAATGTACTTTAATTTCTCTATTTTTAAAGTTCTAAGTGCTCCTAAAAATGCTTGCTGGCATATTAAGGCAATATGGATAAGAAATAAACGTATTATTGCTGTGAGTTTGAGATGGTTTGAATAAGTTTTCAAGGCTTTCTTCTGTACAAGCTTACACACTTCACAAATTCCTGCTCACAGTATGTAGGCTTGCACAATTTCATTTTCCTTTATGTAATAAATTGTAAATCTATACATGTGCAGTGATGATGTCAAGCAAAGGATTATCCTTGGATAGAAAAACTGAAGTTTCATGTCATTGTATGAACATTATGACTAAATGGTCAAGGAAATCTGAAGGATAATCATGAGTATGTGATGTTTGCCTATACAACTGAAAAGGCTATAAAAGCCTGACATCTATAACCTCTTCTACACATAAATTTCATCAGTATTGTCAAGGGCAAAGAATACAATATATATTCCATTCATTAAGATTCCAGTTTTAAATTTTTTCAACCCAATCCAATGAATTCCTGAAACTAACTTCTGTTTTTTCATAATTACATTAGATTTCCTTCCAGCAGGGCATTTTCAGCTTTAACATAACCAATATTTTGAAAGATTAATTCCTGGTTTAAAAAAGAATCTTTGTACAGGAGCAATCTTTCAATTTTGCTCAGTCAAGTTCTCTGCAAGTTAGTAGGATGTATTCTTAAAGCCTCTTTCTGAAGAGTTGCTTAAGTTCCTATAGTGCAAATCCTGTCCTTTAAAGTCCTAGCCTCTCAAAAGTTTGATATAGCTAGCAGACATGCAAAGTCTCTGAAAAATCATATTTCTGATTGTTTCTTTCTTTGTTTCTTTACTTTTAAAATTCTGTTGCCCGTAACATGAAAATAAAATCCTCACAAGGAGCTCTAGCAGTATCAGTGCCACATCAAGAGGTGATATGCCAGTTTAATTTGATGTTTCTGTTGATTTCCAATTCTGAGAATTACTAGAAAAATAGGAGTGACCTTTGTTTTCAGTAGAAATACTTAAATTGCTTCAGCTCTTCAAAAAAAAATCAATTTTACTCTAACTAAATCAACATGGATTTTTATGTTTTTTACAAATCATTTTTTCCTCTTAGTTTTTATCTTGGTTTAGCAAGAGAAATAGAATTTCTTGAAACAATTGTTGTTGTTAAGAGTGTTTATGATGATGGTACTCATGCAATCCAACAGAGATCAAGGCTCCATTGTAGGAGATTCTGTACAAACACGTAACAGGAGACACATACCTTCCCCCAAACACAGCATTATCTTAAAAGGCACAATACACACAATATAATGAGACTGAATAGAAGCAATCAATGTGGTCATGAGAACTATTACAAAGAAAGGATAAATTCAGAGAAAAGAAGGATTTTAAAGGGGTGTGAAACAAAATAAAATAATATTCCTAGATGAAGACAGTTGAATTTCAGAAGTTGCGCAGTGAAAGGGACTTGACAAATTAATTATACAGAATGAGGAGGCCCAGAAAATTAGAGATGATATGATGATGATCTTTACTTTTCTCTGAACAAAATTAAATTTAAAAAAAATTGTGTGTCATATACATGCATGTTATGAACAAAAAATCACTACCAAGCACTTTGTATTTCATTGAAGAGTAAGGCTGAAAAGACAAATATAAAATATTTTAAATTTAAATAAAGTCCAATGCTGACTTTAATAATATATTTGATTTAGATTCAGAAGGTAAAGGAGAAGAATTATTTTAATTCTTTTGTGATATTTAAGATAGCATTAGTGTATAATGCATTGCCTGTGCTGTATGATCCATCCTGTTTTAACAGGTAGTATAGTCTTAATAAACTTAATACCTGTTTTTTGGGAGCTTCCTATTCAGCCAGTAGGTCTTTTAATTGGGAAAGGTATTTATAGTAATGTTTTACACAAGGGATTATGTTTGAATGTGGAAAGGCAAAATTGATTTATAAGTAAACAAGAATCTAATTTGCCATGTAGATGAAAGATTATGGTGCACAGCTCAAACTACACAAATTGTTGTTACCTTTTCCTTATCAATGTAGTATGAAAAATTCTCTAATAAGACCAAGAGTTTCAATATAAATGCACAGTATATATTTGACTTCCAGATGTCATTGCCCAGAAAACTATTTGGCAAGTCACTCTGAATCTACAGAAAATTATCTCATTTTCTTTGAAAAATTAAGAGGCTGTTACAGAGACAAGCTGCAGATTAACTTGAACCCTTGGCCTGGAACTAGTGAGCAATCTATATAAAATGGGCTGTACTTAAAAGAGGAGTCATCTTGTGAACTATAGTCATAGTAGGGATCAATAATCCAGTTCACACTAATCTGAATTGCTCAGTAGGGAAAATACTAGCTAGCAGGGAAATTAGAATTACGTGTTACTTTCTCAAGAAATGTTCAATCCAGCTAGGCTGTTTGTGGGAAATGCATTCACTCATGTGAAAAAGGATTTGAATGCATTCAGTGCTATTAACATTAATAGGTGTTATACATGCAAGTATTCAAAACATCGGGATGACAGGAAAATGTCAATTGGATATAAAAGCCTTCTTAGAATGAGGAAATTGTTACTTCCTCTTGGTAACAAAGCAGCAAAAGAAACTCTTAAAAAGTCTAACAGAATGCTCTCTGAGCTCTACTTAATTGGTATCTGTGACTGAACCATTAGATGATATCTCTCAAAAAATGATGCAGCTTTCTGTGTCTACGTGGTACTGCCTTAACTATGTAACAGATGTTTTTTCTATGCATGGAGTGACCATTATACTGAGAATGATAACCAAGGGTTACAGAGAGTATTTTGGACACTCTCCACTTTTTTTTTACTGTATGTAAAATTTGTGGTTTAAGCACAACTATTCTGTAGCAAACTTGGAAATGTTTAGATTAAAACTACTCAAACAAATGAGTTAACTACTTTGATTTCATGTTTAGTTGGTTAAAAATGTAAAATTAAAAATCTCTAGGCAACTTTAAAACCTCACCACCAACAAAAAAAACCAAACCAAACCAAACAAACAAACAAAACCAAAAAAAACCAAAAAAACCTCAAAACAAACAAACAAAAAACAAAATCAAAGAAACAAACAAAAAAAACCCCAAAGAAACAAACAAACAAAACAAAACACACACACAAAAAAAAAACAACAAAGCAACACCACAAAAAAAAAAATCCCAGAATTGACAAGCAGGTTAGCAGGGAAGTCTTTAGTTTTTACTCATAAAGTAGCTGTAATTTCTCCCACCACATAGTTATTTAAAACTGTCTTTAGTTATGTCAGCTAGTTTTTTCCCAGTTCCTTGGATTTATATTTTTTTACTCCTTGGAACTTGGGCACAGGAAAAGCATGTGACTTGTAATGCTGAGATTTTATCATAAAACTTAGGAATAAATATAGGGGATCACTTTAAAGAAATCTCTAATTCCTGATTATTGGAAACATCACTGTTCCTTAATTGATCACATAGGCTGCCAACTTTATAGTAGAATTACTACTAATTCTACTGGCCTTTAGAGATAGACTGTACAAATTTTATTCATTTGGTTTTTTTACATGGAAATCCAATATAGGAAGCTGAATCTGCCAGACCAGCTGTATCTCACTAAAATACAGATAAGCTATTCTCTGTTGTGATGTTCTTTTAAAAAGTGGTGGGTTTGGACATTGGCAAGTGAGTGCTAAAACTTGCTTATTGAAGTAATCCGTCATCTCTGATTGAATATTACTTCTTTAAAAAATTTTCTTTGGTCTTTCCTCCCACACATTTTCTCACAAAAGGTTCCTGTCTTGCTTCCAAATTTTCTACTTTCCCTCAAGATGAACTATCAGATGCCTTTATACACTATGAATGCAGAAATGTGATATAAAAGCCTAAATCAGGAAGTCAGTAATATGGAATTTAAAAATAGTTATGCAATAAAGATCATGACTGGCTTCTACTAGGATTCTGAACACTGCTCAGGTCGACCACATTTCTAAACATCTATGTACCTCCAAAAATATTGATCAAGCCTTAATATTTTTTTAAATGTACAAATAAATATCAGAGAAATTGCTATCTTGATTTTAGTAATAATTTCTGTACTGCATCAGATAAAATTCTTTCTTCCCAAATATAACTAAAATTGCCACATAATTTCCACTTACAACAGTGCATGAGAAAGCCTAATCATAGGACAGGATCCGCTTTGCCACTTATTATAGGAATTCTTCAGCAGAGTAAGTTTTCCTGTTATATTTGCATTCATGCAGTAATAAGTTAATTCTGGACATAGATTACTATAAAGTATGATTTCTATGGGAGAAAAAAAAAAAAGGTAATATCCTAGCAATATTACGAAATGGTCATATCCTACCAATCTGGACTTTTGTTGTGAGAAATTACATGAGAACCAGAGAGAAAAATTCATGTCCCTAATTCTAGTCATGTTTACAGATACATTTTAAAGCCTCATAGATCAATAAAGTTGACTGGATCTTTTGTGTATTTCCCAAAGAAAAATATTTTACAGTGAAGAAACTGCAGTTCCTTTTTCAGAAAAAATTATTTACGATCCAAAAATATTGGTTGTTCATGATCAGCTACTCCAAATCTTTCTGCTTCATGAATTTAAATATTAGCATATGTAGTATCATTTAGTGGAAAACATAACAGAGAGGCTGACTGTTCAAGTATTATACATCATTATTTTGGAACATCATGAATTGTATTGATTTACAAATTAATATCAGAGTATTTGGAAATCTGCACACATTTTTATACCATTCTGTTATAGGTTTCTATGGGAACCCCAGACAAGCTCAAATGTATCTGTGATTAATTTCTTTATCTTTTAACTAGAAATATTAATGCTTTCATCTAAGCTTGTTCTTAGACTATAACTCTTCAAGGCCAACTGCCTGTTATTTTGTGCATGTATAGTACAAAAGATAATGGGGCACTGCTAGAAAAAAAAACAGAAAAAATCAGCAACTATTATAAGAGTAACAATAATGATAACATTAATAGCACATGAAGTCTCTAGGTTGAATGAAATCTAGAATACTTTTCTAGAGATAGCTATGAATTTAGTGGAATCTTACAATTTTGCTTTCCTCCCCCCTCCCCCTCCCTCTCTGTGTGTTTGTATGTGTTTTACTTAGGGAAATTTAAGTTTTTCTTGTGTGGAGCCACATACAGTGCCTGTCTTTTTCAATGCCACCAGTTACCTTGAGGTTCCTGGTCGTCCAAGCCAGGATCTGTTTTCAGTCAGTTTCCTCTTCCGGACCTGGAACCCAAATGGACTTCTTCTCTTCAGCAACTTTGCAGATGACCTGGGGAATGTTGAGATGGACATAAATGAGGGCAAAGTCAGTCTCCATATCAACGTCACCCAAGTGAAGAAGAATCGGATAGACATCTCATCAGGTAAGTGTGTTTTGGGTTCTTTTAGTTTGGTATCATTTTGGTTGGTGTTGCTTAAAATCATTATGTACCTAAAGACTGGAAAAATTTTTTACAAACTTTAAAATTTATATTGCAACTATATTAAATCCTTTACTGTTTCATTGAGTAAGAGGTATGAGAATGTTGAAACAGTTGTTAGAATTTAAAAAATATATATAAATTATCTTATGCTGTCAAGAAATCACCCCTTATCTATGAGGCAGCATGTCTCTTTTTTTCTTCCTTTATTGTCTCTCACAGTTTTCTCTGTGAAAATATTTGGTTTCAAAATGGGAGTGTACTCACTTTCTAGTTGTAGTCTAATAATTATGCTGCTCCTAGTATTTTCCAATAATTAGGGAATCTCTCCTAAAAAAAAGAAATCCATTCTTTTTTATGGTAAGAATACAGTAATTATTTGCATGGATTTTTTAGATCTGCATAGCTATCCAGCAAAAACTTAGACTTATTTCAATACTTCATTGTTATTTTGTTGCAACAGGCATTTCAGTGCCTGTGAAATTAATTGTGTGGGTGAACATAGAAAAAGAAAATATGGCATCTGCCAGGTAAGGTTGCAGAAAGAATGCTGCTGTTGTACAATAAATATAACAGCAAATTTCTTCCCCCCCACTTCTGCAGGGAATTAACAGATGTCATAATATAAACCTATTAGGTTTTCTCAAAGTCAAAATGGTCTGCCTTTGGCACAAAGATTCCTGACCATTGTGATCCTATTGATAAAAGGTGCACATTTTTTTCACTGGCTATTTTTATCAGCTGACAAAGGAGAAATTCATATAGTCAAGTGTGCAGCTTTCTGCATGTGTAGGGTATGAATAATTCTATAGGGTATTAATAGATTCTACTGGGAGTAATGCAGCCTGGTTACCACAAAATATAAAACTAAAACCACAGTCTTGATGCAAACCTGTTTTGGGTTTCGTATCTGCTGTATTGCTGTCTGCCACCTGTAATAGCATATTTTTCCAGGATCAAGTTAAAGTATCTGAGTCTTTATCAATATGCTTCTCATTATTTACAAACATTAGCAGCTTTAATGTCAGTTTTCAAGTTAACATGGGGACATCAGTACTTCATTCTGGGTCACACATAGAAGCAGAAGTTGTACTGACTGGTAGGACTCATATGAGAGCTGTAAGCTGATGTGCTTGTGGCAGAGTCTTGTTCCTTCACAGCTCTGCAGTTAAGGTACTTATATGGAACAGAGTTCTGGTTTGTCTGGTTTTGTTTGCCTCCCACTTTTCTCACTGGTTGCTGGGCACAGCTAACCTCCTTACCTAACTACTGCTTTATGAAGTCCTTCTTGATGACTAGGAGGGATCAGAGAGTAGGAGAAAAAGGTTTTCTTGTTGACTCGACAGAACTTTCATCCCTAATTCATGTGAGCATTTTGTTAAAGGAGAGAAAGGCAACTCCAATTTTATATATTTTGATGACTTTTACTTTGCAAAAGTAAAATTAAATAATTATGCATAGAAGTGCAGTGAAGGGATACAATACTCTAAAATGATCAAATAAAAAGTAGGAATGTAAAACGTTTAGCTTCTGTGTAAATACAATGATCATGAGAGGTTACATAGTGTTCTGTGGGAAAACATTCGGATAGTAGAAGATGATTCACTGGAATCATGAAGCAGACATTGCCTTGTATTTAAAATCAGAGAAATGGAGAGCTGCCATCAGGCAGTCTGTTCTTAGCAGTTTTCTTTGTCTCCTAGAGATCCTCCCCTGCTGTCTATTCAGTTTTTGTCAGGGATCATTTTTTGGCGATGCTAGCAGATCCCAGCTAGAGTCTTATTTCATGTTATCCTTTGGTCTTCAAAAAGGCACTTAATTGTACCTTCATTTATTTAACTGCATGCTCTACCTGCTGGAGATTTCACTGCATTCAATTCTTCCTTAAATTCCCTCAGTCTCTTTATCAATTTTCTTCACCTTTATTGGCAGGATAAGTCATCCCATTACTATATTCTTGGAAAAAGTAAAACAAAAATAAATTGTTATCATCATTAAAATGGTCTTATATATCTGAAGCTTCTTCACTCATTTGCAGTTCAAAATTATCTTTAGTATGAGGCATGTCTGTCATGCCTCAGTTACCTCTCTCACTCTGTCATTGCTACTTTAAAAAAAAACACGGTTGATAATCATATCAGCAGTTTCTAGAAAATTTTCTATAGATTACTTCTGGTTTTGTCAAAATACATTTTATTTTCTTCTTTGGTTATGTTAGATACTGTTTACCTTGCTGCTCCTTTCATGCCTTCAGTCACTTTCAAACCACAACCTCAACTCTACACATCTGATTAAATCTATCTATATTATGAACACTTCATATTTATTTTACATGGGCATAAAAGAATCAGGGATAGTTATATGTATTGTAGTATACAGTAGGTATGATTTTTGTTTTACAATTAAAAAGCAACTGACTTTTGTGTTGACCTGCAAGCCAGAATTTCAGATTTTAATTGACCTGGCTGTAAGTTGTTTAACAGTGACCAAATGACTAGTCCATGACCTGTCTTTGCCTTCAGAGAGGTAAATGGTAGAGGCAATAAAAAGCTGGTAAAAAACAGTAATAAATTATTTACTGTGTTAGTAAGGTGTACACTCTGATGCCCGTAACAAAATGCTGAGTGTAACAGAGTACTTTACATTAATATGCACATGAACTTTCAGTTTGTATTACATATGAAAAAGACAAAGATGATTAGCTCTTGTAGTTAGACTTACTGCCTGATTTTCTTCCTGAGCAAATTATTTTCTTTTTTTCCATCATCTTGCCAATTGTACTTTCAAAACAGGTTTCCAAACAGTAAAAAAATATCCCTGCCCTGCCTGGCATTTTGTTAAGCATCCAGTAAACACTGCTTAGCTGTGAAGAGACTGGCAAAACTTTTGTACAAAGTCAATAACTTTAATTTTGCTTTTTTATTACATTAATCTCAGAAAAATGCTACCAGCATTTGATTGATGGGAGTTATATTAATAAACTTGCTGTTAGTAAGAGGAAAATCAGGCCCACTGAGAGCTGAAATAAAGATTTAATTAGAAGAAATAAGCTACTGACTGTGCAGAATTACACAGGTGAAATACTTAAAGCTTGTGTATAAATCAAGAGTTAAACATCTTATTGACTTTTTCTCTGCAAAGTAAACTTTGATTAATATCTTTACAATTGTGAATGCCCCATCTTAGGGATTAATAATAGGAGGGAATCTCAGAAAACATTCAAGAGATTTATCTTTACTGCTCTGAATAATTTTGGACTAAATTCTGGTTTTGTCATTATGAGATTCAGGCAAACTTTGTAGAAATTGTTGGATTTACACAAAGGAATGATGGAAATCATGCTAGGCTGCCAAGATGGAAGAAAGATGTGATCTTGCTTTTAGAACTTTTTGAAAGCAGATTTCCAATATGGTTTTGCATATTAAAGGATTCTGATATTCTGCTGCAGTTTAAAAGTCGTTTAGTTTGAATATATACTAAGAACCTACTCAATATTTGTAATCTTGCAATTAGAATAAGTTGTTGATGAAGTTGTATTATTTATAAGCTTCAACAAGGTAATGTCTTCTTTCTTGAGCACAGAAAAATCAGCAACTGGAAAATGTCATACTCCCAAGTGTCTCTTGGCTATAAAAACTTTTTATTAAACTTTTCCCAAAGCCATATGCAAATGCAGTTCAGTGCAGGATTAAGCCACAGCCTGTGTCCCAGTTGCCTCCTTTCCTTCCACTTAGTTTTATCTACCTGCTTTGGCAACTTTAACCAAATTCCTTCCTAAGGAAACCAAACTTTTCTGAGGCTTTCAGCACGGGAAAAAATGGACAACATTAAAAAACACATAGAGTATTGATTTGCTCAAAGAGACAATAGTAGCATTCAAAACAACGCTTCTGAGGAATCATCTAATGGTGTTACAATGCGTTTTTAAAGCAAACTTCAAATCCCTGTTTTCAATATAGAATAGAACATCTCTGCCTCTTGAGGAAAGTCTGGGTTTTCATGATGTCAGATTCTAAAATAATCTCTTGATTTATCCTCTGTTTACTTTCTCACTCATCTTTTCATAGGCAGTTTTGATCTTTCATATCTAAGCATTTTCTGCTCTACTTAAATACTAGGTGTAGGAAGATCCCTTGGATTTTACCCTGCAGTGCAGATGATAAGTCATTGCAAAAAGGACATTATCTCCTTCAGTCCATAAGAAACAGAGAAATTTTTAGTGTCCAAAATCTCCTGTCTTTAACTTGAATTCATCTGCTTGAAGCTTCTTTTTTCCTCCTCCAACTCTATTAGTTAATATCTTGTATTAGCTGCTGCTCAAGACTTCAGTTCCTCCTGTCAAGCATAAATTTATTAAAACTAGGGATGTGAATATATTTTTGTCATATTTATCTGTATTAAATAAATAAGCCTTCTCCCTGTTGGATCCCTTGGAAGCTTTCCACCCTTCTGTCTTTCTGCTAGATCTCGAGGCATCTGAATTGCAGTTCATCTATATTTTAGACCTTGGGTTAAGATAGCATCCTTCAGGTAATAAAATGTCTCTCTCTGGCAGATCTAAAGTGGTACTCTTCCAGTGAAAATTCCTTGGGGCACTCGATGTGGGAATCAAGAAGTATTTTTGCCTTGGTGGTTAAATGAAGGCTTAAATAGGGAATGTGTTTACACAGAGCACAATTTCATTTCTTGTGGGAAGATAGTATTTCCCACCAGGTCTTTCTTATATTACTAGTAGTAGGTTACACTGAATATTAGTAAGTGGAGACAGATACCCCTGAGGCACTTGTCAGCATGATAGAGAGGAGAGACGGAAATTCCATCCATGAAAGGCAGAATGATGACTTAGCATCAGACAAGTCTGAATATTAGAAAATTAGAATGTTCACAGACAGCCAGGTTTGTCCCTCTGTTTCTCTCTGTATATTTTTGGCTACTGATCTTAAGCAGTAAATGCAGCTACATGAATACGCATTTGTGAGTTTGAATTTCACAGAACTGAGACACAGAAATATTTGTAGTAGTTATAATTGTTTTTTATCACACATTTTCCCTGTAGTCTGGTTTAGCATCTTGGTACAGTAGACTCAAACCAATCAGTTCAAGAAATAGAGTTCCTGATTGCAAGCTTTCTTTATCTAAGAAAACTGATGAGTATAGTTCATGGGTTTGTGAATTCTGCTTCATCAGTCACTGAGTTTCATTGGAGAGTTGCCTAAAAAGCAAAAAGCTATCAATTCTAAAGCATAGATGTTACCTTTTTCAGATATTCCCCTGAGAACAATGGAACTCTATTGGTTGCACTGTCACTTTGCAAGGATGGAGGAACCTAAGAATCAATAAAATAGGGTGTTGTCCTTGATAAGCTTTCTCAATTTATATAGGAGGTTGAAGTTCAGGTTACTTGTTTTGGTCTCATTTCCTCTGGGCTGTTGAGCAGAATTAGATAGGACCTTTGCTGATCACTATTTTAGCATGAAAGATAAGCTAATGCTTTTTACAACTACTACTTGAGCACTCACTGTGTTGCAGTGACTCTCCTTCAGGACAAAAATCCTGAAATAGTCAATGGTTAAATGATAACCCTAACTTGCTGCTAGAAGGAATGTAATTTATGTGAGTAGATCTGGACAGAACTAGCTGAAAACATACCCCTCAAATTATTTTTTAATTCAGTAAGTCTGACAGGAAGTGGACTCAATTTTTGTTGCTTTCCATGTTGCCTTCTCTTACTACACCTCTATCAGTTATTGCTAGTCTGGTTCTAGTCAAGTCTGTGAATATTTTGGTTTTGACTTTGATGAATGGAAGGTAACTCCCTTAGCTCTGAATGCTACAGAGGTGCCTAATATTTTGCAATTTCCTTAAGAATACAGATTTTTACTTCAGTGGATTCTCTGTTAGCATATTTTTGTTGAATGCAAAAGATCATGAAGAAACTTGTCTCCAAAGATTGGTTTATCAAGCCAAGGAGGTTTATTTAAAACCAGCATTACCTCTTGGATCAGAAAGATGGCGTTGTTGGAAAGGGCACTATAAAATATAATTAAGTTTACATTTTAAAATCTTCCAGGATTTACATGTACAGATTGAAGTGAATATGTGGGAGTTTTTATTCCATTATTACTTTCTTTTTAGATTATAATAAGGAAATAGACAAAAGGATACAATAGAGAGTGGAGCTATAGTATTGTTGTGTTTATGAATAACCTAACAACAGTGCTCCCAGGACACTACAAAACATTCATATAATATAAAGGGAAATGAATGTTTTCTAATATCAGAAAGACTGCGTATCCAAAATATTATATGCTTTCCCCCAGTATGCTAGATTGCCATCTCTCCCCCTTCCTCCATACAGGTGGTTCTTGGAGAAAACCAGGATTCCCAAACCTGGACCCAAAGTCCAGGATTCCCAAACCCACGCTGACCATGGTTTGTCATAGATGGCAACATGATGGCAACCACACAGTAAGGTCAGCCAGGTCTTTCATCAATGGCACAAATACCTCCCAGCACCATTAAACATCCTAATTGTGGAAAAATATGGATTGCTGTAATGACAGGATGTAGTGGTTCCTTTAAATCTTTCTTTAGGTTGATACTACTGAAGAAATGTGATTGGACTTTGTGCTATCTCAGCTCTTTAGTTTACCTTGTAGCAGATTTAATTTTTACTATGCACTAATGAGAAAAAGTATGAAATATGTTTGAAGTGGGTTTTATACTTTGCTTCTATTTGAGAGAGAAATAGATGACTAAACACATTTTGTGATAACCCAGCATATGATTAACCATTTCTAATAACTTAAATATATACTGCTACTACCGATTTAGTTTGGCAGTTATGGTGTTCTGTAAATGGCTACAAGTAAGTGAAGTAGCAGAAGATAAAAGGAATGCAGTCACTTTTCAAGGGATAGTGTCACTGTACATATGTATATGTACCACTGTGCATATAGACATGTGTCAGTCAGTTTACTCAGCAAATTTGTCAATTAGAACAAACAGGAAGTTCACAGATCATTATTTGGCAAAAAAGTAAAACCATTTGAATGGATTCGGGAAACCAAGAGTGCTCCTTGTTTCATGTCAAGGTCTTGATATAACTGTCCCCATTGGATGCAGGCTGCATCATTTCTAGGATATCATCTTTCTACGGGATCAATAGTTTCTCCACAATCAGCACAGAGGTCCAGGAATAGTCCAGTAGTTAGACTGTTCTGGAGTCCATTACAATAGACAGTATGGATAAAACAGTTCTTACTCTGCCAGGCGGGCTTGTTCTACAACGCATCTCTGTAAGAATTTGCCCTCCTACAGATTCTTATGCCCCTTCCTTCCACCCCTTCTCCTATGGCACACACAACATATTCTAAATGTCATTGATTAAAAAGTGCAAAAATCACAAGTTTTGAGGTAACCTTATTATTATTCACCACTTTATGAAGACATGCCCATTTTCAGAGTCATAATATTCCCAAGGTGTCTGTGACCCAAAGAACGGTGAGAGGAAGAGCCAAGCTGTTGTGACAAGGCTGCTGTAGCTGTGGCCATGTAATGCTAATCATATGATAGGCAGGAGTCTGTCAGGGTTACACAGTGTGGGCATCTGGATCAACAAGGTGAAGTGCCAGGGTGAGGGTACTGGTCCAGAGACATCTCCACATGTTGTATTGTGGGGTCAGAAATGTATCATTCCTTGGGCCTGGCTACAAGGTAGAGACACATCCTGCCTTGCTTCAGAAGCAAGA
This sequence comes from Toxostoma redivivum, assembly GCA_013397375.1. Taxonomy (NCBI): domain Eukaryota; kingdom Metazoa; phylum Chordata; class Aves; order Passeriformes; family Mimidae; genus Toxostoma; species Toxostoma redivivum. The sequence goes on from VXBI01002689.1 coordinate 72,076, forward strand.
AACCACAGCAGAGAGGGAAGAATAGGAGGTGGCTTACGCATGTAGAAACAAAGGGAAAGTTCTCAGATTTGGAAAAATGGTCTGCCATTGCTTCATTTACTCAAAGTTTGTTGTTTAAGAAAAATCTTTGGTGGGCATAAAACGTTACTGGTGTAAAAAAAGCAATTGTTATGGTTTTTAAAAAGAAAAGACAGAGGAGAAGAAAAAATACTGGAGGTTCAGTCTCCAGTTAGAATATAGGATACTCAGTTTCTGTAAACTTAGAAAAATGTTTATGGACAGTTTGGGAGATCAAAGGTCTTGAACATTTGCTATGTAACAGTGTTTTAAAAAAATGGTACAGAGTCTTTAAGCAGTGTGCACAACACTGTGGTATGAAGCTATCAACTATGTAAATTAAACCGGCCAGTGCTCTTTTCAACTTTTCATCTTATCCAAATGCAAAGGAAAGAAAAGAGATTTTACTTTTAAAGCCAGCATTTGCAGCATTTTCACTTTGAGTAAAACCAGGTATAATAGTCTTTCTAGAGCAAATGTCCTTGCAAATAATTTGAGATTTTGCAATTTTATTTTTTAGTCTTATTTATCACTAATCCTCAAGTAGGTGTTGCACAATATCTCTATAACTTACAAGAAAATAATTAAAATTCATTGTAATATTAAACACAGTTCTTCTTCGGGGGAAACATGACCTAATTACAGGCACGGAACTTTAATTTATGTGTTGGGAACTGACACTCAGTATCTTCTTTTTCGTTGGTATTCAGGAACCTGGAAAACAGATTATTATCTGTGACAGATTTCTGGCAGTCCCTCTTGATTTGATAGTGTTATTTTAGAGAGAAGAGAAAGTCACTTTTGAATATAATGAAAGGAAAAGTTGTCAAGCATTCATACATATTTTATGCTGCATAAAACTTAAGTGCTAGAGGAAAGATTCTGTTTTCAGTCATGCCATTGTAAATTCATGTTGCTTCTGCTGACCTCCAGGCTTGCTTCAATGACACAGAATGGATCTAACCCAAAGGATTAATTTCATTTTTTTACACAAGCAATGCAGCTCTTATAAGTCAGCTTGGCCCTTACTGTTTTTTTTTTTGTTAGCACAGTCATGCACAACTGTGATATGTATTTTGGCATTTTCTACTGACATTGACAGAACTAAAAGCAATTTCTATCAAATGGCATCAGGCATAGTCTGTAGTGTGTATTTGTTTGATGGAAGTGGTAACTCTGCTGCAAAAATTGACTTGGGTAGAAAAACATTTTCTAGTTGTATGTTGCTAGCTTTGCCTCTACTCTGTTCTTGTAAAAGATGGTGAGTCCCTTCAGGCATTTTTGCACATTGTTTTCATTTCCAAATGTTGCTGAAACAGCATTACATGAGCACTGAGGTGAAACAGATGGACCAAAGTGGTTTGGTTTCTGTAAGCTGAATGGAAGATGATATTGTCTTTAAAAAGCTTACTCATTAAGTTTATATATTTGATAGGGAGCAAAAAATCTCAATTCTCTTACTGTGAGGCCACCACTGTAAAATACAGTAACCACTGTCCACACAGACACTGTTTCACTGAGGAGAAAAACAAAGTTCTACACATATCCTTTGCAGAGTATTTCCTTACTAAAGAAAAACATGTTTAGAGTCATGACTTCTCCTATGTTTTTTCCAAGAAATATATGAATGTACAATGAATTTGAGAGATTAATTATTTTAAAATACAAAGATAATTTTGTTTTCTTTTTGCAGACTCAAAATAGTGGAATATTATATTGCATGCCCTCAAGTGTTAGGGTTTCATTGATTAACCTTTTGTAGCTTTTTTAAGAGCTCATTTTCTGCATATTAGCACCACACATTAAAATAAACTGCCAAGTGGAATCAACTTTCCCAGAGCACTAGCAGGAGATTTCTAGCAGGAGAAAATAACATTCTTAACATTCTGGTGTTGGTACTTAGATAAGTAACTTTGAAAACAGTAATAGCTCATGCCATGTCTCACGGTTCTGGAATTTGCAACACAGGGCTGATATTCTTGAGTGTACTGAATCTGGGAAAGAATAATGTGGTGAAGAGGAATCTTTGGGAAACTTAGGCTGGTTGCTATAGCATTGGAAACAAGTGATGCTTCATCAAATTTTCTGTGTGATAAAGATTTGCCATATGCTAAACAAGAATATATGGTCCCAGGAGAATGACATTCATTTTCTAAAGCATCTTCCAAAGGCACAGAATGGAGCCCACCAGAGATCTGCCTTCTTTACCCAGGTACCTGTGAAACATTTGCATATGTATGTATATATATATATACACAAAGAGAGAGAGATATGATGTTTTATTGGGAGCCCCCTATAAAAACAAGCAAAAAAACACAAACCAAAATAAAATCCAAAGAAATTACTAAAACATTTCATTTTTCTTTGGCAGGATGACCCTGAGTTACATTTCTATTGAACAAACTTGGAGCACTAAGAATGCATTTACCTCTTCTACCTTTTTCTTTTTCTTTCTAGCTTTTAGCAGAATAGCATGAAGTGTTCTTTTCTGATTTTGTTTGCAGGAAAATGCTGTTACGAATGTGATGTTTGTTTCATTCTTTCTTTTAAGATATTATTTCATGCAGCAGGCTGTTATCTTTGGGAAACTTTTTTTTAGCTTCATAAATGTGGCATTTTAGAGTTCTATTTCTTACTGCAAGTAAGGATTCAATTAAAGGATTAATAATTATTATGTTAATAGTATTAGCTGATTTTGCTATTCACAATAAATAATTATGTTACTGGAAGCATAGTCCAGCCTGTTCCATATACCATTCAGCTGGATTAGAATTTTGAGTGTTATTTTTTCCCCATGTCAGGAATCTCTGATCAGTATTACAGGTTACTAGATTCCACAAGGCTATTTCATAATTAGAACAAGGTTTTTTGCTTTTAAATAATGATGAAAAACCCCATGCAGAAGCAGTAAATATCTGAAATAGAGTTATCCAACAAGAAAAATCCACTTACATCATCCTAAGCAGACACTGCTCTCAGCTATTGCTCCCGTGGTCAGCAGCTGGATACAACACCTTAAGTTCTTTTTTGGCAGAAAGACTGCGTGTCCATTACATTTTTTGAAGGCTTCATCAGGCATTATTAGTATTAGGTCTCCCTGCCTTTCCTGTAATCATGAGTCAGAGCCAATGTAACCAGGATTTTTGTAAGTGGTGAGCCATTGAACAGTCATATGATAGGGGAATGCAGCAGGTCTGTGGAAAAATTTGGATTTTTCCAAGCAGGATTTTTCCCCAGGATTTTCATGTTTTACTTTGTGCTAGTGATATTCCATCATTATTTCTAAGAGTGAGCAGAAAATGGTTGTACCAAGAAAACAGGTATTAGATGTATTATATAACTGAGGCAGATAGAGGTTGGGAGAGGAATTAATGCTGGATAAAGATTTTTGGCAAACATACTTTTTTAGATAGATAGATAGATAAATAGATAGATACATACATACATACATACATACATAAAAAATATTATATTTGTTTTATATCTTATATTGTTACCTCTGCAAGAAGTTGGAGAGAAATGTGCTAGTTTACTACTTACTGATTTTACTAATTCTTTAGAGAATCTTTTATTCTGCTCTGGTTTGTTAACACAGATGTACTAACTCTTCAGTTACTACAGCTTCCTTAGAAGTTCCCCTTGCATATGGTGTTAAAGTCCTGTTGACAAATATGCAGAGGAAATAAGCTTTGCTAATGTACAGGCATTTTCTGTGACAAACAAGTGAAGAAAATAGCTTAGCTATTTTTATGTTTAAAAGTATGTGTTATTTTTATGGAAATAGTCTGAGGTCCAATATGGTGTCCTCAAAATACGTCCTCAGAAAAATTTCAGTGCCAACATTGAATATAAAGGTACAAGAGGGAAAAGGAAGTATACAGTTCTAACTAAAGACTCAATAGCAGTGTATTTTTTCTTTTATTTTTCCCCTTTTTTTCTTTTCAAACAATAGCTTTGGTTTTCAAAAGTTCTGTAGAATTTGAATTTACTTTAAGGAACAAACCCCAGAGCTACATGTTTAATATAAGGATATATCCTCATCAAATTCTAACAAAAGACAATTTAAAAAAGCTTAAAAGAATTCAGTAATATTTTGGAAATCTGTTTTAAATGATAAACAGAATAACATTCAGTACTGATGTTGCTTTTATATTAATAGTAACTTTAATAGCTCTTTCTTGTATCATATTTTACACGCAAAAGAGGAACTTTTCCTTTCATTTTAATTATGTATGGAAAAGACATTTGTATGTTCAGTTATGTCACCCAAGTGTTGCAAAGTAGAATTATTTCCTAATATTAATACTTTCTGTGAAATTAATTTTCATATATAGAAAAAAATCGATATGCATTGTCATAAAAGTGATGAGCAAACTGTAGTAGGTGTAAAATTAAAGAACATACCCTTGCATTATTCATTATTTATTATTTAAAAGAAATTGTATTCTTAAATAACATTCTAAATTTTCTGCGTGTCATTGACATCACTACAATAGAGCTGAGTAGAAAGACAGCATCATATTCAATAGCTCAAGTTTAGTTTGGATCAAAACTTGCCACTCAGATCTGGTTTTCATTCATTAAGTTTAACCAGGAATTTAAATACCCATAATCATAAGCAAACATGAAATTTATTGACTTAAAATTCTGATTACACTGACACCCTGAACTAGCAATGGGGTATGAAATATTGCATTGGATCAGGTTTTTTTTACCATTGTATGTAATGGTTCGTACACTTAGCATACAGAAGCCCAAAATAACATCTTGTCTCCACTGAAAACCAGTAAAAAACTGATATTATGTTATTTTCAGGTTTTGAGATCTTTGATAGCTGCCATGTATCTTCAGTTCACACTGGAAACAGTAGAAATTTGTGCATTGTAGTTAAGAGCCCAGAAAGGCTATGATGCTGACACTTCCAGTCCTGAGATCAAAATCAGTCAAAATCTCAGGCCAAATTAAATCCAATGAGAATTTGGATCTGATTGCTTCTGAGAAAGGCTCTGCAATAACACACCATTTAAAAAAAAAAAAAACAGAAACCAGTTATTTGAAAGTTACTCTTCAGATTATCTAAGCACAGCAGCAAAAGGTCCAAGACTGTGCAAGAAGGTCCTTTCCTCTGAGTATTCACGGCAGCTCACACCATGTCAATGATGCCTGTCTGGTGCTTGTCAGCACTGTCACGACTCACTGCCTGCCTCTGGAAGTTCTATTTTCAGTTCATTCCATATTCATTTAATGTAAAAGGCAGGTGAGGGGGAGTGACAACAGGGATCAGAAAGCCCTTCTCCAGAACCTTACTTGTTATCATTTGATCCTTTGAGATTTAGCCTGTCAGCTTAAAAACTTTATTTCACAGTATTTGAAGTTTTTGCATTGCAAAGAGGTGGTTGGGGGTATAAAATTTGACTCAGATCTGCAGTTCCATTCTCTTTATGATCTGATAATTTTTATTATGGAAGTTAATTTGAAACTGGAAGTACTGCCACCTCAAGAAGGAATATAGCATATATTATTTTTTTCTGCATGTAAGTTAGTGATATCTAGTAGAAAAATATGTACATGCTCTGACTGGTTGAGTCTTATTAATGTTTCCAAGCAAAAATGGAAGCTGCTATTCATTTCAGATTAAATAGAAATTCAAAATACGGTGTCTTTTTATTTACAGTGTTACAGATTCATTAAACTAAAAATTTTTTTTGTGCCAGGTATTCTTCAAATAGGATATTTTTAAAGGCTTTCACTGCCCAGGGTAGATGACTAGTGGATTAAATCTAGCAGAGTTATACCAGCTATACTCTTGAGAGACCATCTGGCAAGTTACAAGGAAATGCCACATGTTGCTCATTCTCATGTGGCAGGACTCTCACCTGTCCCACTACAAAAGGGAGCAGGAGCAGTATTTTAGGACTCGCAGGGAAAGATGTCATTGGCACTAAACTTTCAAGCCTGCAAGGGCCATTGAGGACATTATAATGATAAAGATTTACTGGAATAAATATCTTGGTTTCTGTAGATATAAATGCTCTTAGGTTAAAACAAAACTCTGCAGGTTTCCCTCATTCCCAATCTCTTTAAACCCTCCAAGAGTCACATCTCCATGAGGGCAACCGGGCATGTATATGGACACAGTACTTACCACGAGCATCCCACTTACTTCAAAATCAATATCAAAGCAAATAGGTTCCTCCGATACCTTTCTTTGTCATTCAAGCTCCTTAAACACAAGGTGTGGAAGAGTTGTAGTCTATAAGGATATATGTAGTTTATAAGAATTTTTTCAGTCTTTACCTATTTTCCTTTCTCCTCTTGTTTGAGGCAAGGAAAAAAAATTGCAGCTCAGAGATATTCTTTATGGCTCAAGGAATGGATGACTTCAAATTCTGTTGCACTAATAAAATTACTGTGAGAATAATGCATGATACACCATCCTACTTAGAAAGGTGTCATGGTTCTGGGTTAGTGTTTAGCTCATCCTTATGTATTTCAGCACTGGTAAAATGTTTTGTGCTGTCAAAGGGCATTAAGAAGATGTGCTGAGTTTGTTTGTTTAGATTTTTTTTTTTAAATTAGGAATGGCCTTAATCAAATTTTAATGTTGTAAAAGCAAACATTAAGAAGTTGTTTTCTCATTGAAAATATGCTGAGTTACATTTCTTGTCCCATGCCACCATAATCAGTCTTTAAAATTATTTTTGGAATAGTAACTATGCTGGCAACAGCCACATACCATAAGCATAATGTAGCCAAATCTGGTGGATTTACTATATATAGCTCCTCAAGCAGACAGAATATTTTTAAGATTTTACTAGATTTTGTCCCTTAGGATCAAATATTTAGTATAAATAAATAAACTAAACACAGATGTTCATCATTATTATTTATCATTATGAGAAACATATTGCACTTTGAAAAATAATCAAGAGAATAATTAATTTGCTTTTCACAAACTGATCATTGTTATATATGATTGTGTTGTAATTAATATATTAAAAAGCACTAGCATAATCAAATGCTTCTTATTTTGGCATGCAGATTCTTGCAATATACAAACAGACAGACGGGAAATGCATCAATTGAAAACTTATCCTATGATTGTGAATATCTGAAAACCCTTTTGGAGTTTACTGGGCTTTAACAAAATATTTACTGTTTAGCATCTTTTTCCGCATTTCTACTTCATCCATCATCTGAAGCCTGACATAGTGTCATTTTTCTGAGTCAGTTTGGCAACAAATCAGGAAAACCCAAGTGATTACTCAAGCAAAGCATATGTAGAAGGTGGGGGAATATGAAAAGAACTAAACCAAAGTCTAATAAGTTGTGTTTAAAACTTCAACTTTCTCCTAGTTGGTTATGAAGGTACCAGATGAGTTTATCCACAAGCTAGTAACCCTTCAGGCTCAATATTACAGCTGCCTGTGTGGTAGAGAAATTATCTAGATTCTCAGAATTTTTGTGAAGCTGACAGGAAGGAAAAGTCACAGAATGTTTCTGTGCAAACCTCATGAATGTAAAGACATTAAGAGAATACATTTTCCGATCATAAAAATCTATGCCTGTGACTGAGCATACTATGAAACAATATAAAGAGGAGTAGCACAAAAAGATATGTTTCTTAAAATCATGAGCCTAGTCCTTGCACATTTGAAAATTACCTTTTAGGTTGAAACTAGTTTTAAGACTGTTCATGTCCTTTGAGCTTCTGAGAACTCAACAGCCTACAATGATTTTTTTTCAGTGTATTTTGTTTTAGAAATAGCTGAGACCTCTTGTAATCACGTTTCTCCAGGAATTGTCTTCTTCAGTAAAGCCTAAGATACATTAAGGTGTGATAAAAGCACAAGTTAGTGGCATGAATTGCTGTCTGTTGTGAGAGCTGGGAGGAATAAGCACTACATTTCTCTGCTGCTAAGTTTCCAGAGAAACCTACCTTTTCCACTGCTGGTTCCTTATTCTTCAAAAGGCAAAGTAAGTGAGAAGAAGTTTATGCCTCAGAAAACAGAAGAGAAGGATCATTCAGGGAACTAGCTGTGAGTAGCAGAGGCCAGATAATACACCCAGCCACTTCCAGCATTCTGCCAGAGCTGTATATTACAGTCTTGAGATATCAGGGGGGAGTTTCCTTTGGAAGGCAAAGCTGAAAGGAAGCCTATTTCCTTCAGCAGCAGGGAACAACATGAAAAAATGTTTGTGGAGAGCAGTGGAGGAAGATGGAATAAGGAGAATCGGAGTATCTCTTTGTAGATTACAGTGAAGTTGTGTGTTCTTACAAATAACTGATGTGAAATGTTTTATTTCTGTTTGTTCCTTTCCTTACCCAAAGTAAGGGGTACATTACATTTTTACTTGTGTGTTTCTATCAGTGTATTATGGGAAAACTGAAATGACATAGGAATGCTAGATTAAGTATAGGCAAATGGCATGACTTTATTCCTTACCAAAGCTGAAGGGATAATTTTCATATTCTACACTGAGCTTAATCATGCATTACATTGATGAGTAGTATTCTAGCAGGTTCATGTCATTTATGTATTAATGTATGACAAACAAAAGTACCTTTGGCTGAAGTGCATCCATGACTTAAGTGTCTAAAGTAAGGACACACTGGTTCAAAACTTCTAGGTATTCTTCTGTGTTTCACTCAAATGTATTATAGAACAGCAAGTTGTCTAGTTTTTTTTATGAGGCTAGGAGGAGGGAAACAGCTTACAATTGTCAGACAGAGTTGTCTAAAGATTAAAAAGAAAAATTAGTTTCATGCAATTAATAAGAAACCTGTTCTTCTAAAAACATGCATGAAGTTGTAGATAACACTCCCTAAACTTACAGTCTCGTTGTACCTTTCTCTTCATCACAGTTTTCTGTGCCATACTTCTTGCAGATTCAGATGCTAGAATAGCTGGGACATCATTGATTCAGTAAGTGCTCTGTGGCAGTCATATATTCTTGAACTGATTTTGTAGTCTGTCTTTAGCATGGGTACTCAGATTGGGGATAAAATGTTCAGCATTATTATGATCAATACATAGTGCAGTGGTTTTAATACATCACGAATAGTGGGTAAATTTACAAAATTTTCAGTTTCCAAGTTGTAAAAAAATAAACCTTTTAAGCATTTTATCCTTAATGGTGTAATTTTGATTCCTCACTTTCCCCAAAAAAATCTCTCTACATCATTATTTGTATCTAATTCTTTACTTACTCAGATCTATTTTTGAATCCATTTGTGGACCACACCCTATTCCAACATTCAGTTCTCCATATTTTTTTCCATTCATAGTATTTTGCTTTTCATCTTTTTCATTTTATGTATGTAAAGGAGAGTAAAACCAACTAAAATAGTGTTATGGGAACTAAGAGAAAAGAGATCTGAAAATAAAAAGGTACATGCTAATTTTAACAACATGGATGATTTCACAAGCATAAATAAATTTGGAAAAGTATATTAATTTTCTGAAAGCAGTTCAGTAGTGTAGCCATCAGGGAGGTATAACAGCACTTAAAGGATAGTTATTGGGATAGTAAAAAGAGGATATAAACTGGCCATACATCACTTCAGACTATAATTCAGAAGAATAGAACAATAGAACAATAATGTTCTGGTGGATCCAGATTGTGGCAGTTAGAAGGGGGTCCCATCAAGTCCTGAATGCAAAACTGAATTCACAACTGTACTATTAAAAATTATGCTGGTTCTTAGTATCCTTTCTCTTCTTGGCAAACTCATGTTGCAGCATAACTGTTTGGATTTATTTTTACAATGCAGAGTTAAACTTAGCGTCAAATTCTGTCAAGTTTCCCTGCTTGCACATAGTGAATTAGTGTCTTAGTTTTTATTCAATGATGATTTTTACTTGTAGAAAAAAAAATCAAGACAAAAAAACAAATCCAAACCAAAAGCCTACTATAATTACTAAGGCATATTTCCTCAGCAATATTTTTACAGCTCAGCAAGCAATATGTTTCTATGTCTGCTTACAGACCTTTTCAGTAGCCTCAATTTTCTTGCCAGGCTGGGATTCCTATCTTTTGGGCCAGATTTTCCATCCCTTGCATGAATTCTTTTATCTCTTCTACTCAGTCCAGTTAGCAAGGTCTTAAAATATGAACATCCATTGATCTTTTGTCACATACTGTGTCTTTTTGCCTCTGCGGGCATATGGGTCATTAAAATCCATATTTTCATCTACTCTATGTATTTAAGGTTTTTTACCATTGCTACTTATATTTTCTGCCCAGCAAATGTAGTTCTACTCTGTTTGGAATCTTCAGTATGTTTTTGCTTCTTTGCTCCCTTTCATCTCCTTTTTTATTTCTAACAAAGATATTAAAAAGACTAAAATTGACGTTTGTCAAGTTTGTATTAATTTTCTTGAGTTTTTAGCAATGAGTTAAAAAGTTTAGCAGGGCTTCTTTTTAATAACTCAGCACTATAAATTTTTCTGTTTTCTTATGTAAGAAATAAAAAAAGGGACTTTTTCACCCATATTTGCTACACTGGGCTACGCATTTATTATCTGGAATGTAGTGATGGGTGAAGATGGGACTGAAATTCTCTTCGATGCTACAGGTAGCTGAAGGACAGCTGTATATGTTAACCTCTACTGGTTTGCAAATATCTGAAATAGAAACATCACATTTCTATAAATAGCAGTGTCCATTAAATGTTATTAACCAGTAGTAGATCTATCATGTTCCCATAAATAATGGTATATTTTTAATGTTGTTAACATCACATAATTTTTAATGTCAAGTCATCATAGCAAAATTAAGAGGCAGCTTTTCCTTAGGGAGCAGCAGGTCCATTCCACTCAGCACTGCACAGTGCAGCCGACTGCTAGAAAACAGTGTTATCATGGAAAGGTGGATCATGACTCATATTTCTTCTAAATTTTCCAGTACTTACTGTGTTGTAGGCAAATTAATTTTTTAAAAATTCAGGTTCAAGTGTCTTTTTGTATCTCACAACATGGTTTCTCTTTAGAAACTCTCTGAATTTGCTTTTCACTGTTTCTGAAAAATACTCTTGCTCTCACAGTAGACTGATTCATTAGATTGAATTTCACTTACAGGCACAATACAGCACATACTCACATATGTTCTGACTGAAAAGAACTGGTGTGAACAAGCATGGGCTTGCACAAACTCCTAAGAGGTTTAGAAAAATCAAATGGAAATTTTTCCATTACCTCAGACTTGTTTCGCTTCTTTTTAACTACAAAATACATGTTGGGGATTACTATCTCACTCAACATATTCCTAAGAGTAAACATCTCAAATATAAGTATACTAGTTCTCAACAGCTCATTAAAAACTAATCCATTAACATATTTTTACATACATCTTTACAATATAAATTATTTATATATTCTAAAAAAAAAGTTTAAGCGAAAGGAAATGTAAATACAGTGCTGGGTAAAATTAGGTGTTTATATTTTTTGGCTAAGCACAGATTATAATTTGCATTTCTTATCATTATTTAGAGTTAGAACAAAATTTTTAGTCAGTTTTTCAGCTATGAAGGAAACTTTATTTTTAAAAACAGATATTAATCTTTTAGCATAGAAAGTGTTACATTGTCCATATAATATTTAACTCCTGTTTTCTGTAAGGCAAAATTAGAACCCTGCAGCCAAATAGCCAACAATTTCATCACACTTCTGGGAAAATAAAAAAATATTTATTATCTGAATGAATTGTGGCTTTGAATAAAATATATAATTTATATTGAGTATGATAATAATGATACACTAGTAAGCAAAAGTCTATTTATCAAAGTAATAGAATAACAGTAGTTTCTATAAACTTCCACTCTGAATTCCACACTTCTATATGCTCTGTTAAAAAATAATGAGGTCTGATGTGTAGAAAATTCACTGCATCACCTAAATAAATAGTCTTGTTTAATTAGCGATCCCATCACATTGGGAGAGAGAGTAGGTTTGCCACAAGAGAAGTCCAGCTCAGCTGGTGACAGAGCTGAGATCAGAGATTGCTTGGATGATCTGCTGTTCTCTCCTTCAGCAAACTCATGAGGAATAGGAACTTCAGGGTTAGTACCAGCGACATGATGTGATAGCACAAGAAAGAGGCTGCTTGACAATGCAGGAACATCCATCCCTTTCCTTGTTTATATGTGCATATTTCAAATTAGAACATCTGGTTCATTTGGGAAACACAAACAAATATATAATGCAAAAATTCAAGATGAGTCCATTCTTCAAGCTCCAAGTCTGAAATTGTGTCCAATTCTCTAATTTTATCACTTTTTGAAAATTATTATCTTTGCATATGGATTTTGTAGTCCTTACTTCCTTTAATCACCACAGCTGTTCCACTACTGCAAATGCTGAAGGGAAGCAGGCTTCTTAATAATCACTGGTGCTTATACTTATGTGTTTGCCAGGTACGGTCTGTATTCATATATTTTCTCATGGTGCATTCCTATCCTTCAGTTTTGTTCTACTTCCATCAGAGCAGATGTGTTGCAATGTCACTGCCAGAATAGGAAACAATTGCTCCCTATGCAAGTCATGTATGCACAGATGTTTCTTTGCATGCTGCATTCCTCCCGTGTTTTGTTTGATAACATTTACAGCAGGAAAAATGTTGTCATTTGCAGCCTGTGCTACAGCAAAGAGGATTCTTTTCTAGAGTTTGCATGACTAAAAACAGTTCAGTATGACTGTTCTTGCTTTTAGTAATTTCTGTCCTTTTATTTTTCTTGAATCTAGAAAATGAAACTCTATTTTTGGTGTATATCTGCTTTTTAGAAAGATAGACAATATCTACAGTTGTTACCGGATGATTATTAGAAGATTAAGCAGTGTCAAAAGCAGTAAGCAATTCCCCATGCCAGAAGAGAAGCATGTCTCTAAATCATATCCCACTCTTTACTGATGATTATACCAGTATGTCAGCATTTCTATTCTGACCCTATAGTTTTGAAAATAAGTAACAAATTTTGAGAGTCCCTTTGGGCTAAGATTAGCCAACTAATTCTTGATCAACAAGCTAAGGCTTTAAAACAAAAAATGGAAAAAGATCCTAAACTCTAATATAACTAACTCTGAAGTGAGTTATACTTAATTATACTTAGAGGGAGATGCAATGGTAAGATTTGATGAACTGAACCCAGAAACTGGGATTTAATTGCTCTTGGAAGTAAAAGATAGAAACTTTCCAAAGAGGCTGTACTGTTATCATTATTATTTGAGAGAGAGATCAGAGTTTCTGCATGATGTGTCATTATCATGGATTAATCTCCCCATTCTGCTTTCCTTGTGATTCTAGAAGGACAATACCATTAGTGGTTTAAAGAAGAGCATATTTGGTCACTTCAGTATAAAAAGAGATTAAACAATTAGCATCCAAAAGGCTGCAGAGATGGTGAAGTGCCCTGAGAGGAAACCACTGAGGAGCAGCTGAGGTCACTTGATCTGTTCAGCCTGGAGGAGACTGAGGGGAGACCTCATTGCAGTTACAACTTCCTCACTAGGGAAGCAGGAGGGGCAGATACTGATCTCTGTGGTGACCAGTGACAGGACCTGAGGGAACGGCCTGAAGTTGTGTCAGGGAAGGTTTAGGTTGAATATTAGGAAAAAGTTCTTCCCCCAGTGGTTGGTTGGGCACTGCAACAGGCTTTCCAGGGAAGTGATCATAGCACAAAGCCTGACAGTGGTCAAGAAGTCTTTGGACTCAGGCACATGGTGTGACTTCTGAGGTGTCCTGTGCAGGGCCAGGAGTTGGACTTATCCTTGTGAGTCTGTTCCAACTCAGGATATTCTGTGATATCTAAACCATCTCATGGAAAGGACAGATGCTAATACAATTGTGTTGCATTTCAGTGTAGGGTTGCCTTGCTTCCTCCACTGCTGTATTGTTGTGAAATCATTGTAACTGAAGAGACGAATCAGCTTTTTCTAATCTAGCCATGCCCTCTAATACCTTCTGTGCCTGCCTTCTGTGCTGTGCTTTTAAAGACTACTGTTTAAGTCTAGAAGAAATTATCTAAGTTTAATTTGAAGAGATATTTTTATTTGGATGTATTAATTTTATTCCATATTATGCAGATGTGAAATTTGATCATCTATAAGTTACTGGGTTTTGTAAGTTCAGTAACCATTTCATTATGCCTATCATGAGGAGACCAAAGTCGTCTTGACTCTTCTTGTGTGTGGTAAGGGCTTAACACCCATTAAATTTTTGTTTGTTTTGATTTCCTTTTGACATAATTTAAAGATTATATTGTGTGTGTTTGAAAGAAAAAACAATACTTTCCACACTTGGGAAATTAAATGTTTCAATTCACCTAAATCAACGCCACAGAAGCCAAGTCACCTCATTATCTTAGTGATGTGCAAACTTGAAATATTATACTCCCTTTTACATGCTGTATGAAGGACTACAGCATGTTATTTTTCAGTGTTTTATTAAAAAAAAAGGTAATCAATAAAATAAAATTAAAACCAAACTCAGTTGGCTGTTAATTTAAAAGCAACTCATGAAATGCAGCTGTACATTAAAAAGGAATGGTAAAATTTTGCTTACAGATGCCACATATTTTTTTCTAATTATGTCACTTAAACAGTGTTTGTTGTATAAAAATGGCTGATATTGGTGTCAAAAATATGAAAAAACCTCACCCTAGTGATTGTCCTGATGCTTGGATGAAATGTAGAGGTTTACAGTCTATTTCCATTCAAAGCAGAGATGATTTCTGCAGTTCACTGATTCAGTCTTCTGTCCCTCCAGTGCAGTCCTTTTGTTTGCTCTGAATGGCCAGAGTCCCATTGCCCTGGCCCAGTGGGAACCAGACAAGAGAAATAGTTTCTTTTCTTATGTTTTCAAGTTTCTTTCAATCAGAATTGTAACAAAAGCTTACTTTCCTTTGACTTTTTATCACAGTCATCTTAAAAGTGTTTTCAGACTGCCTCAATGTGATCCTCCCTGCCTTTTTAGTGTATGTTTACCACTTTTCCTAGGCACATGAAAACTTATTTGTGCAACTGAACCTATGTCTATCTCTCCTAGGCTTAATTCCATGGCTAAAGACATCATGCATTGTCCAAGCTTGCACACTGCCTGATTTCCCACTGGCATAATTGTCATTAAATTAGTGTGTACTAACTAGTGAAAGTACATGTGTACTTTCTGATGTTATTTATGATGCAGTTTTTATGGTGGCAAAGGCAGATGTCTCCATTTAGTTCCAGTCATGTTCATTTTAACAATGGAACTGTTTGTGGAATTATCTTCTATGTGGGCTTTCAGATATGAATGATAATCTGGATTTTTTTTAACCTGCTATTGTTTATCTAATTTAGAGCACAGCCTCATGAGTAGTTTCAAAGACCTGACTGAAATTGCATTAACCACGGAGTAGCAAATACAAAAAAGCAAGGAGAAGGCTACCCCTGAAGGTCAACAAGGTGTGTAGATAAAGAGTAACCTATGATTCCAGTGCGAAAAGAGCTCTCCATGAGACTGAAAAATTTTGTGGCTTGTTAGGGAAAGAACATTCTGCATTTATATGATCATAGTTGTATCATCGTGGCAAGAAGATCCAGTTCATGATTTTACATTGCAAAAATATTCTGTAGCAGTTTTATTGTGTTCAAGTTGCAGATTTAGAAAGAGACCTCTGAAAATATTCTTTTATTCTGAAACTCCTCTATAATCAGGTTCTCATCTATAGTTGCTGAAGCAGATGTTTCAGCCCAATGGATGAGTTAGTATTTGTCTTGGTTTAAGAGACAGGTATTTGCCAAGGAGAGGGATGAGCCCCTTTCCCTGTAATCCACTCCTTTTTAATCACTATAATTTGAAATCAGACGCTTTCAGGCAGAAGATATGGGGGTAGGAATAACAGTTCTTTACTAATATATCTAACAAGGTAAACAGCAGAAACAACAACAGCTATAAAAACTGACAACAAAACNCCTTCCAGTGAGAGGCAACTAACTTGTAGCCACAAGCACTTAGCATAACAATGGGGAAAACTTCCACAGAAAAGAAAATAAATTATTCAACCCCAAACAGTATTTTACAGCACAGGAGAAAAAAAATGAGAGGCAAGAAAAAATACTAAAATAATAGCCTTAATTGATACACATTTAAATAATTTTTCATTGAATCACGGCTTAGAAGTTCATAACAATGAACTAGAAAATCGTCACACCTCAATAATTACATCTAAATATTTACTCAGATAAATAAAACAAAAACTGAAGTGAATCATAGAGGCTTAGTCCACCATGCACTGAATGTTGCAAAAAGCCAATTTGCTTCCAGTGCTCTGAGTATGTTTTGAGAAAGACAACTGTACTTAGCTAAGTCACTGATTCCTACTGTTAGAAATAAAAAAATGCTTCATGATTGTCTTTCAGATAAGGTGACTGGAGAGGTTCCTTTCATAGGAAGAATAAAGAGTCAAAAAAACAACAAAACCCTTTTTTTTAAAAAAAAAAAACCTCATTTCAAGATAAAAAGTCCATTACTGTCTTACGTGCCAGTATCACAATATAAATATTTTCTAGACCATAGTCTTTTTTATATGTGTGTGTGTTCTTTGCCTTCCTGATGTGCATAATTCTTTTCAGGATATTCACCAATGAAGTTTAACCTGCTCCTGCTCTGAAATATAACACACTTTTTGGTCAAAATAATAGTCCCTAGGGTATTACTGAGCAGCTTGTATTTTGCAGAACAACTAATATTCTCTCCTTTGCAGTGATTTCAAGTCAGTACAAGAGGGCACTATATGTATTTTTATTATTTTTGTTTTAAAGGGACCTACTTTTTTTTCAGTTAGGAATTTGTTGTGGTTTGACTGAAGTCTATCTGGAGGAATCTTTGGTCTTTTTTAACCCATTAACTGATGAAGTTGTTTGCATGTCTGGAACAGATGAGAGATTACTTTCTCAAGAAGTGATAGAAGAGTTCAGTATAGGAAAAAACCCACTGAGGTTGCACTCTGTCAAATAAAGCTATTATCACAATGCACTACCACTGTTGTATTTCCGGTTGTGATCACACTTCCTGCTTTTATTAGGCATTTAAAACCCTGCTATGACTGCAAAGTAAAACATTAGGAAATCTAAGGCATCTAAGGCTTTTGCAACTTTAATTTGGCACAAAAAATTTGTGCCATCGTTTGATATATGCAATAAGAAGCTCTCTAATTAAATAATGATTCTCCCCATATACCCTGCAAGAATTCATTTAGTGCACAAAATGGTCCATGCATACTTAAAAAGTGGTTACTCAATGTTTTGGTTTTTTTTCCTTGTCACTCAGAAAAGTAGCCATAACCTTAATTGATTACTGTAAGTACAGAATTGCCCATTTACATGTGGCCATCCATATGGTGCATACAAGACTGCCTTAGGAAGATCTCTGCATTTTTTTTCACATCTGCAGTTCTGCTTCTGCACATGCCATGCTGAAGCATATAGGTAAAAGATAAAAATATCCAATAATGTCAGCTGATTTTGTTGTGATGTGGCATTTTGTGTCTTGATTTGCATATTTTGGCACCATTGTATATTAAATCCCTGGCATATCAAGCTACTCTGTATAAAAGGATTGGAATATGTCTTTTTGCTGTTACTAGGTATCACCAAATAAAAAAATCTCTGGTAGAAGTATGAGGAAAAGTATCCATCTTTCTAAGGCAGCATTTTTTCACATCCAGAAATTACCTTTCCTGTTTACCATTTTCCTACATATGCCTTCCCACTTCTGTAAAAAATGAAGTAGAAAATTCTATGTGTAACAGCTACATAATCTGAGGCCGTGCCATGACATCATTCTGGAAACACATGGGATAAACTATGAAATGGAATCGTGATAACCCTTCAGAAGGGTCAATTAGCAGAATTAGAAAATTTTGCATCCAATCTACAGAACAAAACTGAGCAAATCTTGTGCATACTCATTTTGTGTACAGGCAAAGCTCAGAGAGAAATTAGAAGTCATTGGTTGTTCTGGGATTCTGGTAGTATATCCTATTTTAGCTAATAATTTAGTTGTTCCCTTCTTTGACTTGTCCAGCCAGCTATTTTTCCTCTGTTTCTGTTGCTGCCTGAGTTAGTTGTCTGCTACCCCATTTGCTAAACAGATCCTGAATTCTGATTTTTGCCATTTGACTGTAGCCTCCTGCCTAGACAGGCCAAATTCTTTCCTATCTTGCTGTTTCTCCAGCTAGGTCTGTGTTCCTTCTTTGACTCTTACTGGGCATATTATCTTCCTTCCACTTGTTCTTCTCCATGACTTTGTAGTTCCTTCCTACATCTGCTGCTAATATCTACTCTTAATCAATTTTTCTCCACACATTTCTTCCCCAGGGTTTTACCTTTTTGGTTTTATTTAGTTGATGTTATTCTCCTGGCACTACAGATTCTTTTCTTATTTGTCCTGTATCCATCTCCATCACCTTCAGTTCCGGTATGGCTTCATCAAGATAATCCTTCCAAAATTTCAGCCTTTACTTGGCCAGATGTTAAGAGACTTTTCCCTTCTCCAACATCCGTAGCTTCTTGGCCTTCCCTGATATACTTAATTCTCACTTTTAGTCCTTTTTAGTCCCCTCTGTCTTCCCTTCCACACTCACACTTTTGCTCTTACCATCAACAAGTTCAATTTAATCATGGTTATGCTATTTTTCTCATTCTCCTTCCAAAGTGTTTATCCAGTTCCTTCCTTTCTGTACATGAATAAGTTGGTTTACTTTTCTGGAAAAAGTAGACAGCAGAGGAGAGATGGATTCCTTGTCTTGAAGCAATCAAAAAGAAAAAAAAAAAGTCATCATTCTCATAAATGTGATCATCAATTTACCTTCAAGGGATAGCTTCATTCTTTCTAATTATATTATATAGTGGGTTCTGGGTTTACCAGGTATACTAGCACAAATTTTTTCTGAAATCTTAGCATTAATATTGATCAAGTCTTGTTGGTCATGCACAAATTCTGTTTTTTCTGAAGAACAGTTTACAGGTAAAAGTAAGAAAAATGTTTAAACTTAAAGAACAAATTGTATTATTAAAGTAATTTCCTACCTAATTTGAATTTTACTCAGAAGTTTCTGAATCACTACAACCTCTTTCTCTCCTATTGTAGCAGACAAGTTTTGTATTTATTTTTGTTCTTCCTTCTAAAAATCTTCATTGTTTGCCCTGAAACCTTTCTAAGACCAAAATAGTAAATAGAAGTAAACAATTATCCCAAAACATTTTTGAGAAAATAAATATAAATTTTTTATTGTCTAAGCAATTGAAAATGGAATTTTATTATGTCAAAGATTTTTATAATAATAAAAACTTAATTGATCATCTATTCAAAATCCTCATAAATATTCCTTATATTTGGATCTTACTGAAGGAATAGGTAAGGAACATGTTTCCTTATCCCATACCTAAAAATGAAAGTAAAGACTATTTTCAAAGAAAAACCAAATATGCATTCCACATGTGCCAGTGTAGCCCTTCTGCAGAATACCAAACAGCTGTAGTCCTTAGGGCATGCTAACTTTCAAAAATGACAACAGGCAACATTTTAATAGGCAATCTTAAGGGAAAGCGCAGTCTCTCTTCCTGCAGAAAGACTACAGTGAAAATACTTTCCATAAACATTTGACCTCTTTAAATACAAACTGGTCAGAATTGTTTTTTTTCCACAGGTAGTATGCTAGTGTATAAGAAACTGAATAACATGGGAAATATACAGAAGTTTTCTTGCTTTTGATAGGAAAAAAAAGGGGGAGGGGGGGATTGGACTGGCATATCTGCACAAAGGAGAAATTTGGGGAATGTAGACCATACCAATAAATATGCTGTATCTGAGGGTGAAAAGTAAAGTTAGTACCCTCAGTCTCACAGCAACCAGTTTTTGGCTTTCTCCAGACACATGATTAGTGAATGGCAAGAGACATGTTTCAGTATCTGAGTGTATCCCTAGCTATCACCTTACTGATAAATAACCACTCTCATTTTAATATTCTCAGGAAAGGAGAAAACAGTGTCAGATGTAGTTACAGTTGCTTCATTAATCAGCTTCTGACCACCTTAGCTCTCCTAGTACCTACCTTGGCTTAGAAGCAGTTCAACGTTTAAGTAGTCTAAGCCTTTTTACATGTCCTAATTGCAGTAATGAATGCTCTGGTTGTAGGGTACAGAGTTAATGAATTACATGAACATCAATTATATATTTAATTCTTCATTATATTTTATTTTCCTGCTAAATGGTGAAAGAGTGTAGGACTATAAAAAATGCAAGATGTACAGTAAACAATATTTTAAATGCATTCATTCTAATGTTTTCCAAAATGTTATTCATTAATTCTGTGGAAAGCTGGGTGTTCACAGGTCATAAGCCCTCCTTGCTAGCTGTAAATAAAAGAAAATAAATATATATAATATTTTAATGTTGTTTCTATGATCTGGTTGCTAATGGGATTTTATGCCTATTGTGCATGCAAAGAGTGAAAAAGAAGTTGTCTTTTTTTAAACTAATGTGATCCCTTAAAGTAGATTTTTTTTTAGGAAAGAATACCATTTAAAACAGCATCCATCTTCTGAATAATGACACTGTTGAGCTGTTGACAAAGAAGGAATAGTAGATTTTGCATGAATGACCTCAGGAATTACATTAGTTATACACTCACTTTAGAATTATTTGTGTAAATTAAATGTGTGTCTAGTTAGGTCACCTTTTTATATATTTATGCACTGATTTGCATTATGGTTTCATTAACAGTCATCTCCAAGTCTTAACCCTACCTTTACACTAGTCCATGCCAAAATTACTTTTTATTTACATGGTCTCAGTTTTGTCCATAATGTGTTTATGTTTCATAAAGGCATAAATTATAGCAAGTGATTCCATATTTGCCTCTCTCTTTTACTTGAAAATTATCTATGTGATAAGTAATATTAGCATCACACGGCCTGTTTCTGTTATTGTTTTTATCCCATTATGGTCTCACAGGCAATTAATATCCTAGCCAGAAGACTTTGAAGAAGGCTATTATACTTCCATTTAACAGGCTGTTGTCTGTTCTTTACTTTGAAATTAGTCTGTATTTACATCATTTTAAAAAATTCAAAAATTTATGTATTTATTTTATGGGGAGATTTTTGGGGGGTAGGTTTGGAGTTCTGCTGCAGTATAGGAGTATATAGGGGTATATGCATTTGACTCCCTTAGATGACATTTGTCTTACACTCAAAATAGAGACTGTATTTCAAAATGTGTCTCATTCTAAGGCACTAGCAGTGTAATCAATTGGAAGCTGAATATAAATGAAATGTAGTTAAAATAGCTGTCCACTTGTGTTCATGAGTGGATGCTTAATCTCTTTTTATTTCTCTCTCCTAACTCCTGTGTTTTGTTCCTCTGCTACACACTTTCTCAGTTTCTTCAGTGGTGTTGCAAAACACACAGAATTTGTTACAGATGAGCAACAAAAACCATCTTGATGAGACTCCCTGCACTCTCTCACCACAGACATTAAAGGTTGTGTGCAACCTGGTAGGAATAGCATCTAGGCATGGGTGGTAAGGAACATTTTTCTCTCAGTGACTTTTGCAGATTTTGGAGATTGTCTGTGCTTTTAAGGCACATTAAGGAACAGATAATAAGGAAGAAAAACATATCACTTCACTGCTCGTGTCTGGACTGGTTAAGGCTGTTACATTTGGCTTTCTACTAACTCAGAAAGAAGTGGTCAGTTCTGCCTTTGTCTTGCTGAAAAATGTTATCATAATGAGGTGGTTTGGATTTTTTTGTATGGACAAAGATCTCCCTGTACTTCAAAAGCTTTCTGTACTTCCATTTCCTGGCAAATAGTTGGGCTCCTTAAAGATATCCTTAAAGGGTAAGTATCTAATGCTTAGACTTCCTGGAGTTGGGAAATGTACAACAGATTCCAAGGAGGAAATACTTCAGTAAGTCTCATGAAGTGTCAGGTCCTGAGATAAGAACGCTGCCCTATGACATTATATGGAAGAATGCGGTGTAGGGATACTGTTGATAACCAAACCTCATAATATAGTCCTTGAAAGCCACAGAACTAATTTGATGCCTGAAATTTTCTTGTGAGTCCATAGATTTTAGGATGTGGGACCTCAGATGCTGATGCTGTCACAGGTGTCGACAGCAATAGCAGAATGTTCAATCTGTTTGTCTGTGAGCCTTCCTGCTAACCTTGGACCCTTCTCCGCAACTTCTTGCTTCCATTCCCATATGGGAAAGCAGGTTTGATTTGTGCAATATGGTCAGAACATGAGTAGCTTTATTGTCTCGATTGAGACTGGACAGAATACTCCAGTAAGTATCCCTAAACAGTACTAATCACATGGTTTGCATTTCTAATTAGTCCTTTTCCTGACTCTCTTTTTGTCACCTGCTGTTTTCTGCTCTGCTCTTCTGTCAGGTAAACAACATTTTAGTAACCACTTTCTCCCCACCTTTTCCGTTTTTGCTATGTCTACACCCATATTTGTTATTTCTGATATTGCTATCTAAATCATTTCTGCTTATATAGTATTACTGAAAGAGTTACCAAGACTCTGCTGGCCTTGCATGACTTCACTCCCCAAAGGCATCCCATGCTTCCCATCAGTGGTCTGTGAAGCCTGACCATTTCTTACTTTGCTCCACCTACGCACTGATGAAATTCTGCCATCCCTCATGGCACTACCTGTAGCTTTTGTCAGCTTCTTATTTCAGTACCTAACATGTCTGACAATTTCTTATGTCATATCCATCACTTTTCTATGTCCTATCCAGTTAGCCTAACCTCATTGAGTACCAAATTGGTCTTTTCATTTTCTACATCCCTAACAGCACAGAGGTGTAATCAAGTTTGAGGGATATTTTGAAAGCTAAAAGGTATTCTAACTTCCCTGAAAAAACACTAAAATATGAACTGCAAAAGGAGACATACTAATAAATCTAAAGACATACTAATAAATCTAAAACTTCTCTTCGACAGCGCCAGTCAGCTGTGTGTGCTTTATATTGTTCATTTAAAATTTAACACAAAGTTTATGCCTAGCAGAGACAGTATTTAAAATGATTTAGCAACTGTCTATTAATATTGGAGAGCAAGTTGCGAGCAATGATAAAATATCTTAATCATCGTATATATTCTTGATTCACATATTGAACACTTATTTCAGTTGAAAATGAATAGATGCAAAAAATTAAGTCCAATATTATAAGTTTTGATATAGAAATGCAGATGCATTGCATTCAGAGGACGCAAGAGAACTTTCAAGAGCTCAAAGAGGATTTATACAGGTCTATAGTTATGTGAAAATTGCAGTACGATTTTGTAATGATGGCAAGGGATTTAAACCTGTTCTCTGTTTCTTAAAACAGTCGCTTTATATTTTCGTGAAATATAAAGTTTTAGTAGTTACTCTGGGGTAAGAATGAATCATACCTCTTCAGTAATGAATATAAAAGGTCAAACTGAAGCCGGCAAACACTAAAGCACTCAGAAGTCAAAGTCTGTCCCCACACACTTCTGAAAGCCAAGGAAAGGTAATCCTAGCACAGGTAAAAAAACTTCAAGAAAGGGACATACAGGTCATGATGGTCTGGAAGGTGAAGCATTTTGCAATTATTTAAGAATAATAATTTCAACATGTTCTTTTGTTTGAGCTTCAGTTTCTTGGGTTAACATTGTGCATATAATATTAACTACAAGAATGTCTCAGAAACCTAAGTAGAAAATAAAAGATTTGTGTATATATTGTTACCTAAGAAAGTTTAGCTTAGAAGGCCTCTTTTCTCACCATTTTCTTTGTGTCATTGTAACTAATAAACTACTTTTGTATTCTATATCTTCCTTAATAAACTAATCAGAATTGGTGTTGGGTTTTTTTGTTTTGTTGATTGGTTTTTTGTTTTTTTTTATGTTCTCAGATAATATTTCTTTTGTTTCTACAAATCTAAGTGGAGCATACTTCTAAATGCACAAGAACGAGTCAATGTCATTGATAGTGGTCTGTGGCTCATTCCTTAGAAATTTGGTCATTCATTTGAAATTGCAACACAATCATGATGGATTATTTTGGTTGAGCTATGGGGGTGTGATCAATGATCTGACATTAAGCTGCGTAGAACCAGTATCTCAATACAGAACACTTTCCTAAATTCTCTCCTGCTGTACCTTCTGATGTATGCCTAAATGGCAATGAGTGGTGGATCCTTCTAGTTATTCAGGATTCATAGTGATGTTTTCAAGTGAAAAACCGTATGACAAAGAATAGAATATACATAACAAGCCAGCAGTAAGTGAAAATTTATACATGAAAATGTAAATAATGTAGATTTAATTTTATCTAATACTGAAAATAAAGCCCACCAGCTTTATACAAATTAAAAACTTGAAAGAAAGTGGAATTCTAAGTGTGAAGTGGAATCTTTGGTATTTCAGAGATAGTAAACCCCATTTTCCTGCTGGTTTCATGAAGCTAAAACTATTTCTATTCTATTTCCTTGATTGGTGTCAGCCTTTTAGCAGGAACTGGAGATAAGAGAGTCTGTAAAAGAGAAGTGGAAAAATAAAGGAGTAAAGAGAGACTAATTAAAGAATCCAAAGAGTATTAGTCTTGACTTAGAGAAAAAAGACACATCCTAGCATAACGGGAAAAAATTGTAATGCAAAGGAGGGCATTGGAGAAGAATGCTTAGGAAATAGATTCAATACTGGAAGTTAACTAAGATGGATGTATGTATATATGTTGATTTCAAATTTATAATGATATGATCTGAGGTAGCCAGAGATTGTAATGCATGAAATAGTTGTCTGTGACAGTGCGGACCCGGACTTAATACTGTGAGAGATTCCTTTCGCTCCTGTGTGGACTGTTTCAGTTGCTCCTGTATTCAAGTTTACAATTTTTTCATCCATACTGTAACGCAAGGCATACCCTGAAATAAAATACACAGTCTACATTTATAAATAGAAGTTTATTTTGTAGAATGTTTTCAATAGAGAGGAGCTTCTACAATTCTGTTTGCTTTTAGTATCTTCTGCTTTTGTGTGTTAACCTAGAATTCTCTTAAACATTTACCAAAAAAAAAGTTTTGCCACCAAAAACGTGTGGGTTTGTGGAAGCAAGGATACAGGTGCATGACATTTAACCACTTGTGCTTTGGTAGATTCAAAATCTCATTCTAGAATTTATGTAATGCTTCACATAGAAATAATGATCACCAACATATATTTTTTCATTCATAAAATGGGGAAAGTAAATACAAGTTTACATTTTTCAAAGATAAAAAATAGACTTTTATTCTAAATTCATACAATGGATTTTATACTCTTGAGAGTGCTATTAGCAATTCATAAGAAAAATCAATGCCTATTGAGTCACAAACATGCAGTTTTGTGTTGGAAAATAATTTTCATTATTTCTTTGTCCCTTTCATAAAGCATACAGTAGGCTGAATATTAATTCTCACTACATCCGTATATTAATTGCCAACTGTTTTCTCTAAATATATTACTCTCCTAAAAATAACTGAAGATTATTATTATCAAAACAGAAAAAAAATACAAAAACCTTACTAGCAATTTCCTGTTCTGTTCCTGTAACGTCCTTCTCACAAAATATTTTTCCTTTGTGAAAGAAACTCAAAAACACTCAAGCATTAAAATCTAGGCCACAGAGACATAAAAATAATTCTCATTTCATTTTTCTCTGAAGTCTTAAAAATCTTGAAAGGATCTTCTCCAAAAAGGGAAATTTCTATGTGACACAGATGCAGTCATATTTGAAAAAAAATCTTTATTGCTGCATATGCAGATCAAAATTATATTATCCCTTAGTGAAACAGCAAAAGTGTATCTATCACATCCAAGAGAACTGGAATGGAAATTTTAGCATGAACAAACTTGGCATATTTTGACTGTACTTTGAAAATTTTGAAATATATGATTATCCTGACTGCTTGCTTATCTACTGAAAATCAATGTCAAAAATGTCTGTCTCAGATTATGTCTTTCTATGAATCTTCAGATCCTTAAGTAACCTTCAAGAAAGACTTTTAAATTAATATGTATATATACGGATAGTATGCATAAGTCACTTCTATTTTCAACAGAACATAAAATAAAAAAAAAATTCACTGCAACAGAATTTTTTTTAAGAAATGTGCTGGTTTTGCATTTTTTGGATTACCTAGCCACCTTTTTTATTTGTTTTAATGTCTTTGTTATATTTATCTGAGATTGTCATCATCATGGGGAGTGGAAGAATCCAGGAAATTTAAAAATCTTTTTTAAAAGAGACTAGGGAAATACCTCAATGAAGTTAGAGTGGGAAAAATAAATGAGGCTTTTTGTGTTACTTGGTATGTCAAATCACTGCTCCAAAGATACATTTGAAAATTTGCACAGATAACCATATTGCTCATTCCTGCTATTGCTCTGCCCTTCCTATAGCATAAGAAACAGGTTCTAAGGAACATAGGCAAATACAGATTGTGATCTTAAAACTCCCATCATTTTCTCTGTTGACATGATAGATATTTCAGTTGTATCTGCCAGTGTATGGAAGGTTTCCAACATGGAAAGTTAGCATGCAGTTCAGACTTTTACTTCTTAAATTAAACTATCAGTAAATTAGCTATCAGCTAATAGTATCAGCTGTTTTTAAGGTCTCATTGTGAGGCAGAGTATATTCTCCTAGCCTGTTTTCAGAGTAGAGGTTCTCCAGCCCCCAGTCATTCTCATGGCCCTCCTCTGGACCCATCCAAGCAAGTCCATATCTTTCTTATGCTGGCAGACTCAGAGCTGAACGACACAAGATAAATAAAAAAAATACAGTTCTTGGGGCTGTATGTTTCAATCAGGGTTTCTCTCAGTCTTCTACGGTTTAGAATCCTGAAGGCTGTAAATAAGAAGTGTGCAAGTTCAGAAAACAAACCCTGTTCTTCGTGTTGCTAAGATTCAAAACTTTTAGTGGGATCTGATCTCCCTTAAGGTCATGCAAATGAGGATTTATAATCTGTTTCCAAAAATTTGCTTTGTACATATATTTAATTTACCTATCTCTGTTGATTTCAAGTCATCTGGAATAACTGCAAATTGAAAGCTTGCTATAATCACCCATTAACCTTTTATTAGTTAAGAGTAGAACTTTAAACTCAGAAGGAAACTAAAGCCTGTGGAGGACACAGAAGACATTTGTATGTCTTTTGCAATTAATCCCATTTACAAGTTCCAATTTCTGAAGCAAAAAGTTGTTTTCCAGTCTATTGGAAGGGGATTTATTTTGTACTATTCCAAGGTGATCATAACAGTCAGTCATATACCTAAGAGATCCAGAAGATGAGTGAGCCACAGATCTCTTGAGAGCTCTGCTTTTGATAGCAGTAATGGAAGGTTAAAAAAAATCCTCCTCCAGCACTGCTGAAGTGCTTAGTGGTTGTACCTGATTATAATGCAGATTACAGTATTTAGGAGGGAGATGGATTCTGCAAGCTTCCTCAAGATATCATGTAGTTTCTGGGAACAGGATTCTCCAAGGACCAGAGTGATGAGGTAAACTAGAGACAGGCAATGCCTCTGCAGATTCCCCATTCTTTGGATTATTTCTTCAGAGCAGAACTTTCCTGCATCGCTAATGTCTATGTCCTCTGTAGAAGTATAGACACAATAGGAAATGGTTTGTCTGCTGGTAATACAGAATACTGCACTCTTTTGATCCTTCTTGTACCAGCTTTTGGCTGGAGAAGCAAGCATGCTCTATAGCATTTTTGTCACTTTGTATTCTTTTTTTCCTTTTACATATAGCAAAGATTAATCCTCTGGAGGGTGCTTTTCAACCCTGAGGCCAAGAAGCTGTGTTCTTATATCATGGTGAATTTACATGTAAATGTAGTCAGGATTAAATTAGATCCTCCAAGTAAAGAATTAATTTGGTGCTTGTTGACTGTTTTAATTCCCTTCCTTGCAAATAAAGCTCTTCTTCTGGTTTCAGTGTTTATGAAATACTTAAATGTTTAAAAGCCTTTAAGAAAATAGTATTAATATTTGCTGCAGCCAGTATGCCTTTGCCAAGGCATAGTTAGAGAGAATGGTGGTTCTTTTCTCTATATGAGCCCATAAACTATGCATCGGCAGGAATTACAAAGATACCTGAAAGCACAGATTCTTCCATAACAAAACAAATTTCTGTGGGACAGTATGGCTGGTAATGCCTGATTCTACAACTGTGCAGGTAACATCAGAGGTTATTGCTAAGTCCTATCAACATGGTCAGTCTTCAGAAGGTTTTTTGCTTTAGTTCAGTGAAAGAAATAGAGACTGGGTTTCTTTGTTTCTTTGTTTTGTCAGAGAGGGAGTTTTGGAGCCAAGACTGGTCTTTCATTTTATAAGCAATCTTTTAATAAATACCAGGCTCACTACTATGCATGTTGTGTGCATCATCAATAAGCACAGGCCACACAATTGCTGCAATCCATCCACTGTTCCTTTGACTAAAAAGTCACTTTGGAGTTCAACCATGTTCAGGGGTGTATCAGATTTCATGCCTGATTTTTAATCTTGGCCTAGTACTTATAAAAATCAGACTCATGCTTTCCATGAGGAGTTCTAACTTGATAATAATTTCTGATGTTTAATCTTATGCTTTTGAAGATCATAATGGAATACAGAAAACTGTTTCCAAAGTTCCCTAAAAATGAGTCTATATGAATCTGTGACATATGGCATATATGTGTTCAATAAACTTTGACTTTTTAACTGTTAAGCTTGTCAAAAAAATCTTCTGAAATGTAATTTACAAACCTCAGCATCAGAGTACAATTATAGAATTGGATTACGTTGGCTAGGGAACTAAATTATAGCAATCAGATCTTTGCATTACTATCCCATCAACTTCTGTGGAAGGAAGACTCAGTACTTAGAGAGACATTTTTTCAGTCGTACTAACTCCTTGGCTTGCAGAATAAACAGGATTTTGGGACAGAATATAAGCAGACTGTATGACATTAGAGATGCTTGGGGTATCCAGCAACCTTGGAGGTTTTGCAGTTGCTATGCTTTTCTTAATATTTAGAAGATTCAGCTGACCTAATACTTTTAGAAGGGAAAAGGAATCATCTTTATTCTTTCTTTTTCTTAACCCTTGAATGTGAACTATGTTAGGCCTGCAAAGTATCTGATAGCCAGAAATGGCGCCTCAGAGATAAACAAGTAACAAAAAGCAAAAGCTTCTCTTGAAATATGCCAATATCAGTCTGAAGGTAGAATAACAAACATTTTCAAGCAGAGATGAAGGAGTCTGAAGGTGAGGGAGGTAAGGAGCAGAACTCATTTCATAATTCCCCTTTCACCTAAACGAGGACTAAATTTGAGACCATGCTGCTCTGTAAGTGTTTTGGTATTTATTTGTTTTATTTTAAAAGCAGAAATCTATTTTTAAAAATACATTTGTAGTTATCTGGTCTTGTTGTGGAAAAGCAGGCTCTTGCGCACTTGAGGTCTGTGTGTGATGGGTTGTTGTTTGAGGGGTGTGGATTGCATTTGTTTTACATGTTCTGAACTAATTAAAATCCCTCCTATTATTTTCTAGGAATAAAAAACAAACAAACAAACAAACAAAAAACACCAAAAAAACTTTTCTTCTGGCATTCTTTTTTAAAATCCCTACAGAATTACATCCTGAAAGTGATATACTCATGGCTGGGAATATTTTCTCATGCTTTTTGTTGTTTTTGTGAGTGGTATATGCTTCCCAACAAATGTTATTTGGTCCACAGTGGGGAAGAGTTTTGACAACAGCATGAATTTTTCATATCTTTTTATAAGGGAAAGTTAAAAAAACCCAAACTTCTACATCTTTCAGATTCGTTATTAACTGTACCTGCACTTGTACCAACATATGCAAAAATAGAAACAGGTAGAAATATGAACTGACACTTCCGAGCAATTTTGTTCCTACTTTGCATATGAAAGTGTGATACCCTAACGCTTCTGTCATCTCTAAAATACAGCTCATGTTGAAGGTTGCTAAAAAGTCGTTCTATACGCAGTGTTTCTCAGGTCATAACTATTCATTCCACTTATGTATTTATCTTTCTTTCATTGTACTTTACATAGCATCTTGTTTAATTTCATATACTAAAAACTGTCAACTGCTAGCAAAAGCTTCTTAGAAATTTGCCAGGAAAAATAAAATAATTCTATGGACAAGTAAGGTCACATAAAATGGTACTGGGCTTACTTACTCCCCTATTTAATCTAATTTAATAAAAATACAGAGGAGATTTTTATTCATGCAGATCAGAGAAGGGTTTTTTTGAAATTTAGGCTCTGGACATGTAAGGAATTTTTGAAAATCCACCCCTTTAGTGTTTAGTTATAGCTTCTGTAACCACTGGTGTTGTGCATTTATGACTGTTGACTGTATTTTAAGCCATGATTTGATCTTGTGAACTGCTCACATGTCATTCTCAACACTGTATTAGGGAAGAAAAAGAAGCCTAATCAGGTACTTAGTGTTCCATAACACAAATGCTCTCTTTTATATCTTTATGAAGGTATCACTTAACAACAAGGTTTTTTACTCACATCAAATGTTGAAATTATATAGGTGGGTTGCACAGCTTCACTATTTCGAGGATTGGGCAAGATGAAAAAAGCTGATTAAATTTTATTTCTCATATCCCTGGGAGTTTTCTTTCTGGAATCTCTACTTTTAGCATTTGTTTTAAAATCTAGCAACAGGAACCTTTCCTGGATTTTTTTGAGCCCCACTGTATCAACAGAAAAATTTTGGTAGAGATAGTTGAGCACAGCAGAGTGTCTTTATATAGCACTTCAAATTTCAGCTAAGTTACAGCAAGAAGCAACTTTCTATCAAGTAAGCAAACTTGGTCAATAAGATGGAAAATGGCTATCAAAAGCCTGTTTTAGCAAAAGAAAATTCAAACCCTGATTTTAAAATGTCCCTTTTTATAAGTATCTTACAAGTGCCTCAACTAGCAGTTATAACAAAGACTGACTGCCATTTTACTGTTGAAAAATCATATTTTTAGATGAGAAGCTTTAAGTTTCAAACTCATGTCTGCTAACATAAGTGTTTTAAAATGAAAGTTATTGGTATAAGACATCAAGGATGCTGACCTAAACCCCAAATTTAATTTCTATAAATTTTCAATATGTTTCCTTGGGTTTAAATAGCAGACAGCACATAGTGGATATGCATTATTTTTAAATTGCAACTTGCAAAGATGTTATAAAATATTTGTCAATGTGCATACTGCAGACATATTGCATGTCTAATATGAAAATATCAGATATTGGGAGCTCTATGATTGTAATAAGCACCTTTCAGTTTATTATAACCTATAATTAACTATGATACTTAATGAGTATTTCTTAACACATCTGTCAAACCTTTATAAATTCTACATGGATTCAAGCATTTTGTCCAAAATATTAATAAATTGGTATCAGTATAATTACAATTTTTCATATATGAACAAATGCAGTTCTTGTTCGCTTATAAAGCAGCCTGCTTAATAATATTTTAATCTTTAAAAATTTATATGAACAAAGTTATATTTGTTTTAAGCTAAATTCATGATTGAGGCTCTTTTTGCTTTTGGCATTGGAATTTTTTATTTTATTATTCCAGCATCTACACCTCTCTCCTTTAGACATGAATCTTCCTTGGTTTACCACCTGTTTCTTTTTTTCAGTGAAGTGAAACTCCTATTATTGTTACAGAACAAGAAACATATGAGCTGAGCCTCAGAGAGCTCACAGAGACAGAAAATCAGGACAGCACCATGCACCAGCTCAGAGACAGGCATTCTGGGACAATGAATCCATAATCCCTGGTGGCAACAAGCAGATTATATGTATTTTGAATATAAAGCTTTTGTTCAAGGCACATCCCCTTTTTACATTTCTATTCTTTTGATGCCTTCCCAAGAGTTCCAGGTCCCCAAAATTAACAAGATTGGATGTATGAATTCTGAGCCACAGTGTAAAACACATTTCAGTATTTACTTTTTCTTCTTTGGACTATCAGCACCTACTGTGTGTTGCCTGTTCCTATGTCAGTAGAAAGATAAAATAAAATTAGTATTGCTCTGAAGCTTGAGGGCTGATGGCATGTTGCTATGCATGATGGTCATGGAGCATACTAAAAGGAAGGAATTTAATTACAAACCTTCAACACAAATCACCCTGAGCAATGCTGTACAGATCACCTTGTCAGATATGCTTTCTATGTATGGTTGTCTGGCAACTTTATGGAGCATTAAACTATGTCAGTCTTAGCTGTATTTAACATACAGTAACGTTATGATCACATAAAGCACTTCGTGAATGAGATTTGAAAAATGTTGACTGTACCAATCTCAAAGGATCAGAGCACTGAATATGATGGTGTGTCTGTGATGGCTATCTCTACTTAGCTACCTAAATGTATAGAATAACTAAAAGACTAAACTCAAAGGTAGAAAACGAGCTTGGGTAGTATTAGAGAATAAAGCTCCCTGGACAAATTCAATGCCATTTAATGATATCTATCATAAAGGGATTTTGTTTTAATCCATAGATAATGCTCAGGTATAAGTGTGGATTTTTGAATTCTAGTATTTTTGTCTTTTGTTTTTCTTTTAACAGGTGAAACTTAATTTTTTAATGAAATCTTAGGTATTAACAGGATGCATTATCTTACAACACCAAATTCATATGGACAAGCATTAGCACACATGTAGCCTATTTTTCAGGGAAAAAGAGCCCATGGTCTCTCCAGCCATGCCTTGCATGCTCCCTCTTAGTTCAGAACAGCAATTGAGCACATTGATATTAAAAAGAGAAAAACAGTTAGGAAGAATAATAGGAACTCACTGCAGCTCTCAATAGATATATTAATCTTTCCAGTATAGTTCTCTGTTAGCTCAATTTATTTACTTAGATTAATTTACATCTATTTACCCAAATGTGATGACGAAAATTAATTAGACTTTTAGCATATTCTTGTACCTTTTCCCTATATAACATTGTCTACATATAGTCTGCTACCTGTCTCTGCTGAGGATCTCAATACTTCCTTTAGTCAAGATGGATCTCCTGCCACTTGCTTTTCCTTTGCTATATATTATCTCTTATCACTCCTATAGAGCAGTGTGGTCTTTCTGAAGTAAGATCTCATGAAATATGAGGACTCAGAACTTGCTTAACAGCCTCTAAGAGCTGATTGAGGGCCCATCGCAGTTCCAGGCTCTGCAGTTTTAAACTTTGAGGGGTAGCAAAAACCTTGGAAGCTAAGGCTGCAATGAAATGGTTCAAGAAACAATAAAGCTAGTAAGGTCTGTAAAGTAAGAAATTTGATGTGTTGGTAAAGTATTCCCCTCCATTCATGCCTCTAGTATTTTCTCAGAGTGCATTTTTCTAAGGTCACATTAACAATTTAATCATATATTCATATAAATTCTTGTGAATGATTGCCACATAGTTTATTTTTCATTGGCTTTGTTTCTTCATAACTAAAAAAAACCCTCTTTTCACAGCTGGCTACTAATGTTTAATGTTAGTTTCTTTTCTATTTAGATGGTTTGATCTTCATTATTATCTAGTGTATTTGCAGTGCCTATCTACAAGATATGCATATTTTTCAATATCACAATGGAGCCCAAGTTGCTTAAGGGAGAAACAGATATCACTTGCTGATAACCAAAGCCTTGGTGTTCAATACTGAAACAAGCAGTGTGCTCCCAGTTGAACTAAACCTGTACCCTCATGTACTAGAATAAAAAAAAAAAAATCACTAATAGGTAAATACACTTTTAGTTAAAAAATAATTCAGCTTGAACCTTTCTATGTGTCCGTGTCAGTAATGGAAGACAAGGTAGTTCCTACACAATGTATTGAAATGTCAGCTTTAATGGGTACTAATAGTGGATTATCAAGAAAAGGTCCTAAATTGGGCATGTTTAGGAATTTACCTGCCTGGTGTCTTAAAACACACTTCAGTGGCTACTTCAATTGAAGTAAATATGTAATATGTGCCTCTGATTAATGCAGGTCTTAGTCTGGGACACAGATATTTAACTCAGTGAAGCCAACTAACATGATAAAATCTTATCTTTTCTGTGCAATTACCTTTTAAAATGAGGATAACCTTTCACTGAAAGGATAAGCCTGTCCACAGAAGGGCTTTAAAATCTTGAAAGATGATGTACATGGACAGGTCATTGACTAAGACCAATATTAGACTAAGTTATCTCTTAGTTTTTGTAATAAATCCAAAGTAGGGTTATAGCATCCTTAGGAAACAGCACCTTAATTAGAGGTTATCCTTCAAGGCACTCACAATGTCTTATGAGTGCTTCTTTAGTCCTAAAGGCAGTTTTGGTTGCAGCTTACTGCTGTGATCAAGCTGTCTGTTCAATAATCAGCATCCATTTTCCAGTCTTCCTGTTCTTTCTTTGAAGATGTTCTTCCTTTTCAATTGATAACTATTTTTTTAAGTTGAGGATTATGTGATTAAATGAAAATCAGTGTTTATTTTAAAGGCAGTATATTGATACTGAATTGCGTACTTATGTGAGGTGACTTTTCTTATGGGAGATAATTCTCCCTCTCTAGTCTGCCCTTGTGAGACTCCACCTGGAGTACTATGTGCACCTCTGGGTCCCTCAACACAAGGAAGCCATTAACCTATTTGAGCGAGTCCAGAGAAGAGCCACTAAGTTGGTCTGGAGCACCTGTTACAAAGAAAGGCTGAGAGACCTGGGGCTGTACACCCTGCAAAAGAGAAGGCTCCAAGGAGACTCCATTGTGGTTTTCCACTACCTAAAAGAAGCCTGCAAGAAAATTAGAGAGGGACTTTTCACAAGAGCATGTTGTGCTAGGACAAGGGAGATGGCCTTAAACTGAAGGAGGTTAGTGTCTTGGTTTGAAAGACAGGTATTTGCTAAGGAAAGGTAAGAACCCCTTTTCTGAGTTGGAGAGTGCAACCCCCTCCTTTTTAGTTATTATAGTTTTAATTCAGAGGCTTTCAGGCAGAAGATATGGGGATAGGAATAACAGTTCTTTGCTAATATATCTAACAAGGCAAACAGCAGAAACAACAGCAGCTATCAAAACTGACCCCAGAACAGAGCAGTACAGCTCAGTGCCAGTCCCTTTTGGCCGCAGGCTCCCTCTCCTGCGCTCCGTTCCCGGTGCTGTGGGCAGGGCAGGTCTCACAGCTGAAGGGGCTGGGCTGATGGCGGCGGCGGCCCAGGGCTGAGAGGGATGGAGGAGCGGCTCCCCCCTCACGGTGTCGGCCGTGCTGCTCGGCAGAGTGCCCGGAGCTGGTAGGGGTGAAGCAGGAAGGCAGCGGTGTCCTACCGCAGGGAGCATGGTTCCTGCTGTTGGAATTGCAAGGAGGATGCTAGGTAGGAGCCCTGGCCATCTTCCTCCGACTCCACAAGTGAGCAAGAGAGATAGAAAGCATGCGCAGCCCCCCTGTCCCACCTTTCCTTTTCTGGTGTCCCCCTGTCCCCACCCCCCCGTGAGAGAAAACTNTCCTTTTCTGGTGCCCCCCTGTCCCCACCCCCCCGTGAGAGAAAACTGTTACTACTAAGGTGTAGCCACAAATCATTAGCATGACAATGGGAAAAAAATCCCACAGAAAGAAAACAATTCAACCCCCAACAGTTAGATTTAGATAAGATATTAGGACAAAATTCTTCACAATGAGCGTGGTAAGGAACTGGCACAGGTTGCACAGAGAGATTATGGACTCCCCATCCCTGGAAGTGTTCAAGGCCTGACTGAATGGGGCTCTGAGTGACTTGCCTATGAAGGGGAGGTGAAACTAGATGATCTTTAAGGTCCTTTCCAATCCAAACCGATCTCTGATTCCATGTAATTTGTGCTAGTCAATAGCCTAAAGTGTGTATATGTTCTGGTTTCAGCTAGGATAGAGCTAATTTCTTCTCAGAAGCTGTTACAGTGATGTGTTCTCGATTCAGAATGAGAATAATGTTGATAATACACCGATGTTTTGGCTTTGGTTAAGTTGTGTTTATCCCATGCCAAGGACTTTATTTCCTTGTGTCATGCTCTGCCAGTGAGGATGTGAGGAAAAGAAACTGGGAGAGAGCATAGCTGAGACAGGTGACCTGAATGTCTAAACATATATTCCACACCAGAGAACATCATCCCCAGCATATAAAAGAAAGGAAGTTTCCTGGAAGGAAATTTTATCTGGGTTTGAGAAGTGGAAGTATGGCATTGGTCAGCAGTGATGACCAATTGCATTGTGCATCACTTATTTCCTTTTTATTANCAGTGATGACCAATTGCATTGTGCATCACTTATTTCCTTTTTATTATCATTATTGTTATTGTTATTGATACAATTATTATTAACTATTATTATTGTATTTTAATTATTAAATTGTTCTTATTTCAACTACAAGTTGCACTTCGATTCTCCTCCCCATTCCACTGGGGTAGGTGAGGAAGAAAGGGGTAAGTTGAACAAGTGGCTGCATTGATTTCTGTTTGGGCTTAAACCACCACAATATGGTGGAGATCTTCTGGCTTATGTACTATTTCATTTGGTAGAGTAATATTTTGATATTTTATAAGGTCAAAAATCCTTTCATCTTTACTATGAATTCAGCCTTAAAGGTCTTTTTCCCCTCCAAACATTTTTTTTCCTCCACGTCTCCACAATACAGATGTATTGTGATTGTTTTGATCCATTGTACAATTCAATCTTTACTGACAACTCAGTATTAATCTTCTTATTGGCTACTTGTCAACATTATGAAATAATTTCAGAGCTGTCTGTTTTCCTTCAATTATGTTTTCTATTAAGAATTAGTAAGATCCTATCTTTGTTTGTATTGCAAAGAGAAATTGTCTTCAGCTTTGAGCAAATCTGTAGCATTACCCAACTCCATCCTTTACTCTTCAGGTCTAATATTGATCATTGTAGGTGTTATGTCCTTCCTGGAGCATATTTTTTATTTTAAGAATAAAGTTGCTGTATATTTCCATTACAACAAGGCCATGGACATATATTACTGTACTAGTATTATCCAACAGTGAGGATGATTTGAGCTGTTCTAGATGACTTTTCCTGAAGCATATAAGTATTCTGAATTCAGTTCCAAAATCTATTACAAAATTCAGTTTTCTTTTTAGAAGCTTAGCTATCATCTAATAAACTGAACATGGTTCAAAAATCTATTTCATTTCACTAATTTCAAATAACTTTTCTTCAGCCTTTTACATTAAATGCCTTCATTTTCACACCTTGTTTCTTCTACAATCATTATCTCTTCTAAAACTTCCCCTTTCTGTTGAAGAAACACTTTTTCCCCCTGATTTATTTATAGCATGATTTTACTGTAAAGTTGAAAGCGTATATTATTTCTAAATTCATATTGAAATTGCTATGTCTTTTTAAAATTCTTTATCTATCCAAAAAGATTTAAATCCTATTTTTTCATCCTTACATAGGACTATGATAAAAAGCATGCATAAGTTTGTTTTATTCTTATTTATTTATAGGAGTCCGATCTACACCACCACCATCTATGTCTAACCAAAAATTAGAATTTTGTTCATAAAATTTGCCTAGGCAAAGGTGGTATTTTTGACTGCATTATTGAATGTACTACAGTAATGTACTACACATAAATGTCTACTTCTACTAGATACACAATTAGCAATAATAAGTATGGTCTTATTACATGAGATAATATTTCTCCAGTCTAGATTCATTTTTCTTTACCAGTTTCATATGTGTTGCATCTGTCTAGCAAGGCAGAGTAACTGCATCAAGAGCTTGACTAAATTTTTGATGAGTAGGTGGCATTATGCAAATGAAGACTATTATGTAAAGAAACAGCTAGTGATATTTGTGGATAGTGAAATGTGTGTTTAAAAAATAATTCCCAAGGAAATGAAAATTGAAGTAGTACAAGTCCTAATGATACTTACAACTGCTGGAAATTTTCAGTGAGCAAAGAAGCTGCCCAGGCTAAATGAAACCTGTGAAATTGCTGTGGTCTAAGGTCTGTCATAAATACTCAAAGACATATGTATATGTATGTTGGTGCACACTATTTAAACATAGGACTTGTCAATCAAGGGTACTAGAGGATTCTGAAATGTGTGTAAGTTATCAGTAGGGGCTTCTTTTCTTAGTGCCTTGTTGGGGGTTGAATAAT
>VXBI01002690.1:0-54061 GCA_013397375.1 Toxostoma redivivum
TTATTATTATTATACACTGTTGGTGTTTGCAATTCCAAACACATGAGGATGTGTTTGTGTCCAGAGTTCTTAATTCTTTCCACGGATGAGAATTACAGATGAAAAAGACCTGTTGAGTCATCCATCTTCTTTCCTTCTGGCATGCCCTGTTCTCTGAAATATACTGTATAATGTATTGAGTGAGGATATCAGTCTGTTGCTAGGGAAATGATGACTATAATCAGATGTTACACAGTCTACATTTTGACTGCATTGCAGGATCAAAGATGAGGCTGTGAAAACAAAGATTTTTACTGAAACACTTAAGTTGTACCCTATTTGTACTTGTGTATAATTTCCAGGAAGACAGGAGTGTATACTTCAAAAAGCTAAATCTCTCACAGTATTTTTATGTTGCATATTTCCATTTGGACTGTGATGTTTAATTGGAAAGTATATAGTGTAGTTTCAGTGCAAATGCAGGCATAAAATATATATAGATCCATAGGACATTACAAATAACTACAAGAAATTCTATTACACTTCAGCCTAAAGTAGAGCCATTTTTATTACCACATGGATATTCAGAAGTATACATCAGAGGAGATAATAAATCTATTTTCACTTGAACATCAGATACGAAGAAAGAATTGATAAATATGCCTGGTGCTAGAAGGTATAGTTCAGTTGTACTCCACAGGGTCTCTTGAAAATCCTGTTCCAACCAAACTACAATACAGTGTTTTGCAAAAGCCACAAGCATTATCCTGTAGATGCTGTGTCTGAGGGAGGGCCATGTGCAGGAATGACACTTTTTTCATGGCTATACAGTCAGACTGAATTTTCCTACTTTTTACTGCATCTTCTAACTAATGTATTTTTGATAAAGTGCACACAATCCTTGTTGAGAAGAAATTGTCATTCTAATACTGAATTTCTTTGCACAATCACGTGTTGTTCTTTTTTTAGCTTTCAGGTTCATATTTAAAAACTGTTTTGTGTATCTGTTTGAGAACACAATGAGACATAATTTACATGCTAATGCAACAAACTAGATGTAGAATAGATCAACTCACATGCAGAGCTGCTCAAAATTTCATCTCTCAAGAAGGATCTCCCATACCTTTTGTAGGTGATATGTCACTATTTCCTATAAATTACTGCCACGCTAAATTTTAAAAAATTTCATCTTTTATCCTTTTGTATGCAAAAACCCGATTAATTTTGCAGGTTCAAAAGGGTCTTTTTCATCAAACTAGATCTAAACATTAACCAATTAACCACTGATAAAATAGGGTTATTTTTTAGCCAATACAAAACACTTATCATCTGTCTTTACTTTTGAAAGAAGGTGGTGTGAATATTTTATAAATGTTTTTGTCTCAGACATTTTGGAAGCACTCAGGATCATCTGCCTCAGTTGAGCTTTTGTAAAGTTATACTTGCTATCACACTACACTCATGGATCAGCACCAGAGAATTTCCTAACAGCAAATAGGATTGAAAGTATATACTGACAGCTAATTTGCTAAAAGCTTACCTTAAGAACTCATAAGCAAGTCATCACTAGCACTGATCTTTTTATAAACATTTTGTTTCAGGGTACTGAAACGTGTTGCCTGAAAATACCAAAAGATCATTTATACACACATGTCATGTGGTTACAAGTCTGTCCTGTCCTCCATCCTAAAACATCAGCAGTTCCTAAGCCAAAATGTAAAAATCAATGTAAGAGAATAGAATATTAAGTCCTGCTGCTTTCAGAAGTTGGAGATGTGTTTCGTAAGCATGAGTGCACTATATTTTTGTTTAGCTTTACTCTCTGCTTTAAAACTTGTTCATATTTTATTAATTCATTATTAGATAGTGAGTTAACACTCATTTACATTGATCATTTCTCTCCCTACTCCCTTGCAGGAAAAAAATAAGTTCAGCCTGAAGATGTAGAGAACAGTGAGAATGTTCCTGCCACTACTTTATTTCTATAATTCTCTTATCTGTTAAGTATTACTGCTTTTTCAGAGCATTCTGTGTTCTAGTTAGAGAACAAGAGATATCTTTGATTTCATTAGAACCTGGTTATACTAGGATTGGTCCAAGAGTACATGCCACATATTTATGGATGCTTCTGTTCTGGAGTACTGTTAAGAACCTGAAGTTGGTTCTGAAATCAAAATATCACCTAAAGTTGAACAATTTGTCTTCTTTTCAGCTATTATCAACACATCATATGTTTATCATATGATGGAGGAAGTTGTTTTATGCACTGGACCCACCTGCCTTACTATTAAGAAAAGATATCCTCCTTATATTGCTGGCCTATCTTCCTGAATTCACACTTCCTTCCTGGCTCTACTGCTTCTCTCATGAAAAGAACTTTGAAACAGATCCCACTCTGTGCATTGACCAAAAAGATTAAATGAAACAATCTTTTCACTTCAAGACTTTAGTCAGTCAATATACAGTAATACAGCACTCCATGTATTTCTAAGGTATTATTTTACATCAGGGAACCACAGGACAGAAAATAAACCAGCCAGAAAGAGATGCAGGGCAAAACAAAGTAACAAGTTGGCAAAAATACAGCAATTCAACATAGGAACACTGCTGAGGTAAGGCAAACTCTGTCAAAGCTGAGATGACTATACTGTGCTTAGTCTCAACAGCAGCTCTCAGTCCTTCCTCTAAACAAAATTCAGTGATGTTTCTGAAACATAAAATACAAACATTAAGAACACCCAAAATTCTCCAATTTAGCTGAGAAAGGCATTCATACTGTAGAAATTCCATCTTAACCCCTTTGGTAGTTGCTCCTTCTGGGCACCAGAAAATTAATTATCTATTTGCACTCCTATGAGGATACACCTTTTCCCATTTCAAAATTTTGGAAAATAATGCAAGAGAAATTACACAGATGAAGACCAAGTATACTGACATTTTTCACATTCAATAATTATGTTATCAAAGGTCATGGTGAACTTTTGGCCCTAAAATGATGGTTTGATGAACTAACAAATGTGTGCGCTTGCTGCTGTTTTTTAATGCCTGCTTTTTGAAGTACATGGGCAACATTAATGGAAATAAGCCAAAGAAAGAAATGACAGTATCTCTGTACAATGATAGTGCTAAAAGTTCTGTTTGTTTCAGGTGGACCGGGAACCTGAACCCTGCAAGTGCAATGCTTGTGGATATAGTCATAGACTTTATTATGGAAACAAGAACATGAATACAGAGACTTTTTAAGAGATGGTCCTTCAAAGTGACCAAGGCACTGAAAACATCCATCTATATGGATGTTTCCATCCATCTTCCAGACTGTAAAACCCACTCCCCCAAATGAAACAACAAACCCACCACCATCCCACCAAAGCCAAACCTTTTAAGAATAAGGTGTATTCTATTATGCTGATTTTCCAGACCTGACTTTGTTGTGTCTATATTACTTTTTGGGAAGATATTTCTAAGATAAGCATAGATTAAATATTCATTCAACTATTATGAACACAATAAAATAGAAAGGAGATACTGGAAGTGAAGTCAGAGTGTCAGGTTAATTGAAAAGATAACTAACAGAAGTAAAAATAACCTGGTCAAAGTCTGGTTCTGCCATGTGTGTCCCAGTTACACAGAAGTAAATGTGTGAATGTATTTAAAGTAGCTCTTCTGTAATTGCTTTGGTAACAATAATACTCAAGATACAGTGCTGTGACTTGGCATAGACTAACCACATGTTTACATTAAGTGAGGCCTGCTTAGAGATGCTACAGAAATATCCAAAATTAAGACAGCAAGCACAGTTCAAGTGATAAATCAAACACTCATACACTTTTGGGGGAAGAGGAACATAAATAGCCTTTTACTCCACTAAAATTAACAACGCTATTTTCCATCAAAAAGAGATGTATTTCAAAAACCAGCAAAAGCATCCATAATTTGTTTAAAAATGAGAAAAAAATAGAAGAAACAGAAGAAATGAGTACAAAATAGAGAGGAAAGGCTGAAATTAATTTTATTTAACAAGACAAAAGAATTAAGAAGGAAAGTATAGTGAAATAAAGAAAAAGCAGTGAAGGAAAATAAGGAAAACCACCATTTTAATATACTGTAAATACTTATGTCACTATTGCCTTTTTCTGTAACATTTTACTGATGATGTTCCATGAATCATCAATAAAGTAACACTATAAAAAACCTCTAGAATCCTATTTCCTTCTGGCATTTGTGCTGGATTGTAACTAGTCCATGACAAAGGGCAACCAGTTCAGCTTAAAGACTTGATGCAAGAGTAAAAGGGGGAGAAATAATTAAAAGAAGGGTCTATAATAATGTGTTAAGTTTGAAAGGAACGCCAAGTCAAACAAATGAATACAAATTCTTTAAGGATAACAGTATTTCCAAAGCAAATGGGCTACTTCTCTTACCAAGATGATAGGGCATTTGACAGCTAATAAGACAGCAAAAGGCATTCAGCTTCCAAACACTAAAAGGTGAGAGTTAATATTACACGCATGAGCCACAAGCATACGGCTGGCTTGTTTTTTATTAACACTAATAAATGATCTCATAATACTGATCAGAAGTGGGTTTTTTCCTCCACATTTCTCACAAAAGATTTTCAGGTGACAAATACTATGATACATATGGTAGAAACAAACAGCTGTGGCCACAAAGATGTTTTGTTAACTGATGATTAATATATTCAGGAAGCAATCACACTATTCATTAGTAAAAGTTTACAAACATTAAAAAGTGCATAACATTTGAA
The DNA here is from genome assembly GCA_013397375.1 of Toxostoma redivivum. Taxonomy (NCBI): domain Eukaryota; kingdom Metazoa; phylum Chordata; class Aves; order Passeriformes; family Mimidae; genus Toxostoma; species Toxostoma redivivum. The sequence goes on from VXBI01002690.1 coordinate 4,745, forward strand.
ACCAACAACACAAAAATATATATAATATATATACTATATATAAAGTGACATCACCTCCTATTAATAAAAGAAAACAAATCTTCTGACCTTGTGATTGGTGCTTGTGTGATTGCCATGGTTTACTATCAGTCACTCTCTTCACTCACCTTAGTCACACAGAGGTGTGGCTGCCCCATTTTGCAGCATTCAGCCTCATGTATGGCCTTGTCTATTGGGGCAGGATGAGGGGGAAAAACAAATCAATCAGCAATAGCTACTGCAGAACAGGTTGTTAATTTGTAGATATTTTAAGTGATGTCCTGGATGGACAAGCTATCCTGGTATTTTGATGAAGGCCCAGTCTGGACTGTCATTTTGGAATAGATGAAATGGGAAAAAATCTAGTCTTTGGGTGCTAGATGCCAAGTCTCTCACCTCCCTTTCCAACTGCAAACCACAAGGCTACTGTAGCAGACTGTAGCACTTGGCTGCTCTGGTGCATCAGCAGCAGGCTACTGGCTGTTCAACCTCAACAGCCTGATCAACTGAGGCAAAGGCAAGGAATAGTTAAAATCGAACACCTGGCTGCATCCAGCCCAGGAGCCACTCATTGGACTATACTGCATTCTAAAACTCATTTCAGAATACATCATTGACAATAACCTATGCCAGTTATTTTCCCATGTGTAAACAAGGCCTATCTTTTACAATGTGAATCAGGAAAACCTCTAGCACCATGGAATTAGTTTGAATTTTAACCCATATAAGGTTATAAATGTATTCTTAAAACTACCATAACAATAAAATACTTGGAATAACATTTTAAAAAAATATCTCAGAGAAAGATTAAGAAATCGGGACCAAAATTAGAAAAATGGGGAAGAATAACATAAAAGATTCAATTTGAGTCTCTGATATGCAGCTAACTACAGGCGAGTGGCAAAACTGCACCAAGGACACAACACACGCTCAAATATTCACATTAACAAATCGTTTTGAAGGCTCATCTAGTAACAAATTAGAGGGTTGCTGAGTCATTTGGGTTTAGGCATAATCAATTCAGCGGTTGACGTTCAGATCTATCATGTGCATATCACCACCTTATGCAAAGTACCAGCCCTTTCAAAACGTGTGGTAGAAAAATTCACAGTAACAGAAATATTCTTCATAAGCAGTTGAGAAGGGGCAGTGTGGAGCATCTAAGTCATACAATACAAAAACCATTGTAAATAACAGAGCTGTAAAACAGATGCAAAGTTCTAAAAACAGTGCTTTCTTTACAGTTCTTATAATGGGCAAACACTTTGGCCAGAGAATTTTAGGCTCTGAGGATCACACAAGCCTTTGCTTAAGATACACAATTAGATCCTCTGATACTTCAAAGGCCATTTGCTACAAGATTTACCTGTTCTACTTTCTAAAAGTGTTCCCATCGCGTAGTCATTATGAAGGGATCCATCTGATGACACTATCCCAAAAAATCAATACATGTTCAACCATTGCTAATGACAGAGGTAGAGAAAATTCTGTCTTCTGTCACAGCTTGTACCCAGATTTTTAGCATTGTGTTGAGTGGGTTCCAGCAGTGAAGACACATGCACTTTCTTTTCTACCAGCTTGCTCATGGAAACAAATTTGTTCCAGCACACTCTAGTAGCCTGAAAACATCCAGCAGCTGCTCCACTCAGTCAAAGTCGGATGTCAGCTTTCTTGCTTTGCTGCCTCCCCTTGGGCCTCCCCGGTTTGCTCACTTGGATTTCGTTGTGCATCTCCTTCCCCTTCTATAACACAAGAAAAAAGGATGAGTAATCCACTCTAAAATAAAGATAACCCTGATTGTTCATCCATCAGTTTCAAAAGTAAAGCAGAAACTGAAACTGAAATATGAAACTCTTTACTACTAAGACAGCTATACTTCGTTTCAGAAAGTGTATCTTGATATACAAATTTCTAGCTGCAATCACAAGTATCACTTAAAATAAATACCAAAGGTGGCTAAAAATTAATGAATTTTACAAAAACAGTAGAGTATTTTTAAAAATTTCTTCACTGTGATGCTATACCATGTAAGAGAAAAAACCTCACTGCACCAATGTGAGCAGAGTTTGCCACAAAGAGATGAAACTTCAATAAAAGCAATAGCTTGTTAAAGCTGCTTTAGTTCTGTGCATCCATTTTCAGCATCATATCCACAGTGTTCAGTTCAGCTGTCTCAATGCAAACCACAAAACAACCTGAGGAGCAGATCACACCCTACAGAGGCACAGAGCAAGCAACTTACAGTCTGTTTAAAGAAGGCTAAGAAAAGCATTGTCAAATGCTTTTACTATGTATATGCAAAGTATTGCATTTTATATAACAATAAAAGACCTCACAGGTTCAGGCAACAGGAAGGTAAGTGCAAGTGAGACCCAAGTCCTTGAACACTGGACTGATCAGCTATAGATACACAACAAGGAATAATATTAAGACACACATTGTCTCTTGTATGTTGCAAGGATTCTGAGCAACTTGTACTGAAATGGCTTTATAAATGAAGGGAAGAAAGTTCCATGGCTAGGTTGTAAGGAGGTCTAGATACATGTAGCAGTTTCTCTTAATTTTAATCTATAGATTTATTTTTACAGGGTTCTCAATGCAGATATTTATTGTTCACTCATTTCCAATCACACAGTGCATCCGCAGATTTATTTCTTTTTATAGAAATAAGTATCATAAATGTCTTCTCTTTTCTGTGCAGAAGAAAGGCTACACTGGTAGTAGAAAAAAAGTTCTTTGCCTTGCAAAGAACATTGCAAACAACTTAGACATGACAAGCTGTGTTTTGTGCATGCACTGAGTATTTAGGCAGGAAAATGTCTTCAAGAGTACTGTGAATTATCACATTCAACCTGAATGAAAAGTTGTGTGGAAAGCTGACTACCTATTAAACAGTGAGGTTTGTTCTGTTCATTATGGGTTGAGTAGTAAATACACAATTGTTTTGCAAGGCACATTCTTAAAAAACTCTTCTTCATTTTCACCTCTCAAATTAAAAAGGATTCAATCAGGATGGATCTACACGTGATTATTTACTATTGGACAGAAATCCCTTTTGCCCCAGTTGTCCAAACACTTTGTACAAACTTCCTACATTTGTTCTGATTCTGCAGAAGATGTGATGAGTGTAATTTCAGAGTTTTGTTTCTTTTTTGCCTGCTCTGCCCTCCATTTATTCTGATTATTACTACATGGACAAGCCAAACTTTCCTGGTGGAAATCTTATTAACAAAAAGAATAGGAAAGAAATCCCAGAACTAAAGAGCACAAAACACTCTTGCAAGTTATTTGTGTTTAAAAGAAAAATCACTCCTGGACAAAAAGCCTAAACATTTCACTAGCTTAAACACAGAGCACAGAGATCCAGAAAAAGAGCACTAAGGTTCTAATATACTACTTCTTGGAAGATTCTTCTCAACTTGCTGAAAAAATTTACAAATGTAATCCATTATGAATGTAATCCAATCTATAATACACTACATTGGTACCAGCTTTTTCATTCTACTGGCAGAGTTCTATTAAAGGCTGTAAAATATACTACAGAGATAAATTTGTTTTTAAGTTCTGAGAATCCCAAAACTGCTAATCACATTGCTATTCTTCCTTTAAAACCTGATGGCTAGAAAATCTCAAGAGCAAGATTGTAATTTTTACATAGCATTTTGAAACCACTGGGCAGTATTAAAAAAAGAGGCAAAACCAAACAATAAAATACTCTAAGCAACAATACAATTGTGTGAGCTGGTCAGCTGGCTACAGTTACCAGTCCTGCTAATGTGCAGCTTTTAACTCAATTTTCTTCCTGTAACATTACTGACTCTACAGTGTCTGTCACTATTCCTTCTGTTTACCCCCAAAATATTTCTACCCTGGACTAAAATCAATTACTTTCAATCACTAATTTCTACAGTCAGTTCTTTATTCTGGTACCATATATCTTCAACACACTATTACCCCCATTATTTGTAGATGCTTGGACCACTACAACTTTTACAAGGAAATGTCCTTTTCCCTTCTGTGCTCTATAGCACCTAGAAAACAGGAGTTTGTTTTAGAGATTAGATCTGCAGAGATTTGTCCTCATTCTTCATTGTACTTTTTCCTCACTAGTTCATTTAGCTACAACCTGCAAGATGATCCAAGTTTCTTGGATTGAACTGGCTACCCTGAGAGTGTTGGGCAGGAGAGCTACCTGCTGATTTCCCTGCTAAAAATCTTTCTTTTGCTTCTGTCTTATGATTTCTCTTTCAGATTTCTATCTATCAGATGTACACAGTGTTGCTTTTACTTAATTTAGATAAAATGTGTTGATACAATCCTTGGAACCTGTATTTTGGCGTTTGGTAAATATACCTATTCCATAGATAATAATAACACGTTGTTAACTTGCTATGGACAAAGAAAACTGGGACAGTTGTTTTGAGGGGAGAGTATCATACATTAATTATACTTATTATACATAATTATGCAGTAAACTCTTGATTATCTGTCGCTGGCTCATTGATGAGGGGATAAACCGACACTCACTTCAGGTATCAGCTACTGAGTAACAGGAAAATACATTGTCTTTGAACAAGTCTAGTGCTGTTAAAAGCTGTTCTATTTTTTACAGGAAACGTATCTGCAGGCTTTTCAAAGTGAATGTACTAAATATGCTCGGGTAGTTTAATTTACATATGTTTTATAACCATCTTTTTTTTCCCTTTAACATTTGCATTATCCTACTCTGCCATTACTCCAAGCAGTTGAAAGCGAACACACTTGAAGTTTTGCAAGAAAATGCATGCAGCTGTAATAAAAATAACAGGAAAGAACTGAAATTTGATGTCTCTATTTATATAATTAAGTTGTACTTAGCATAAATTGTTTGACATGCTCCTTGAAAGAAATAAGACATAGCCCCCAAACATGTGTTTTCTTCTTAATCCTGTCAGGTGTGATGCACATATGCACCGTACAAGCATTAATATATTCTGAACTGGGATTTTACATGCAAAATATTTCTTTAGCTTCTTTTGATTTACTTGATTAGTAATACAGCAATATTCACATGAATGCTAGGTAAGACAATGCCTTTTCCAGTATTTTTGCTTTGGAGGCTTGTACTTGGCCCCTAGTTGTAGTAATAATACAGAATTTAAAAATTTTCATTTTATCTAATGGAAACTGCATAACCTTCTGAAGTAGTCTGCAGACATTTCTGTGTTTCTACTATCTAAGGTAATTTTATGAGCAGCTCTGTACAATTTTCTGCATTGATTAAGCTACCTGGGCTTCAAAAGGGATCACCAAGAAAAACTAGAGAGACTCCTGAAAACACATTACTGACTTATAACAACTCCACTGTTTAACTTAAAAGTAGAGATTGTTTTTATCTTCTAAATGGACAAGATTAAAGACAATTTTGGTAAGTGTAAATCTGAGACTGAAGAAAACTAAAGCACAACGGAACGTTGGCATTATGTCTTTCAAATGGCACCTACTTTCTATTTTTCCAATATTTCACACCTGTCCCTGCTGAAATAAAAAGACACGCCTAGACACATAAAGCATTTTTTAAAATAGAAATAAACTAAAGGCCTAGCCCAGCTAGAATTGCATGCATCTAGAATCAATAGGTCCCAAACTGGCAACAGCAAAAGGAACCACTTAGGATGTACATTAGTCCAGAAGCCAGGAAAGAAGCGTTCCTTCAAAACAGCCCTACAACCACCTCAGCACCATGCTGCCCACATGTGACTGTGCTGTGAAGAGACTGCCTCTCAGAGCTCTTGTTTTTATCTCTGAGAAAAGTATGTGCACAAACAGGGAAGCTGCTTATCAATAGTTTCTTCTTTGCTGCATTTATTTTCTTCCACTATTATTAAAACAAGCAAAACCACACATTCACTAACATCTGAAAAGGGCTTTCTAGTATCTGTAAGATCCATTTGTTAGCTGCTACTCTTCTAACATTAGCATGCAGTCATATTACTATTTTTATTTCATGTAAGGTCTACTATCCCTCTTTCCTCTGAACTGAATATGAACAAGCATTTAAATAATAATAATGGTAATATTAAAAATTTAGGATTGCATTACTGCTTATCACCTTAAAAGAAGGACAAATATCAGCAGAAAAGAGAGACAATTTATTCAGAAACAAAGATCCAGGTAAACAAACAATAATGAATTCCTATTTCTCTGTCCTTTGGCAGCTGTTAAAAAGTTAATTTCACAACAACCTTTCAGCAGACACATGGTTTCTCCGCCAGGCTTCAAATCAGGGGATTTCCATTAAAGGATATTATGCAGAGTTGGGTTTTAAAAAATACTTCCTTATTTTCTTCCTTATACTCTACTTTTCATAACATTTATCCTGATTTGGACCCTGCCACTAGGCACTCACAGCAGAACAACTTTTCTCTTTCCAGTGATGTGTTGTACTTGCAAATAACCACCCTTACTGTTGATGAAATCTGTGATTCTTAATGCAGGCAACCCATGTTGATTAGAAAAAAAGTATTTCTGCTGCTGAGGGACAAGGGAACAATGTGGGCACATAAACCATGCTTTGTGTACTAGTTCTGAATTTAGTTTTAAATATAATAAAAGCCCAAAACATACTCACCTGTTTTGTTAATATCAAGCTCTGATAACTTTAAGGCTAGTTCACTAGAGTTCCCACCCGGAGAGGACACAAGGATGTCATGTAATGCATTTCTTCTACCTGTTCTTCCTGAAGCAATAAAGTCTGCATATGTAGATTCCACATCAGTCATTGCTAACAAATATCCACATAGCAGTACCTGGATGGGAGGAAAAAAAGAAAATAAAAACTATCACTTAGACCACCAGCAAAACAGGTGACTATGGATTAGGAATAGTGCTAGAAGGTTCCCATTACAGAGTAGACTGAGGCATCTTCTTTCACTGGTTAGCCAGTCTCAAAATTTGGAGAAATTAGAGAAGAAACAGAGTAGAAAGCAAAAACACTGTGTGTATTTTATGCCATCTGTATTCAACAGTATTTTAACCAACTTAATTTTCCATGCTTCATAAAATGATAGTGAGTACTTTATAAAAGCAATGACCTCAGCAACATAATTTCTTTATAGAGTTGTCTCCACTTTTAATATTAGCTGAGATGTAGGAGGTAGGCAGGGGGTGGAACAAAGTTCTTTTCTACAAAAAGCAGAGTGTAAGGAGTAAGAAAGTACAAACTGATAATGCTTTTGCATGAAGAACCCTGAGCTCATACATAGACATAGTTATGTTTTGTATATTTCTTTTCTATTTGTATTAGTTCTGGCATTGTATACAGACCTCTTCAGGCTCAACTAATTTATTTTGGTGTGGTAGTTTCCCTAAAGTAAATGCATTACCATAATGCTCCTGAAATGAGTGGAGACGTGCTACCAGAGCAAGCAGAATAGCTAAACTAGAATGCAGAGGTTTGAAAGCAGTGCTCTGTAAGCTAGGTATAAACTCAGAACTTATTTTCATTAGAAAACAATTAGTTCTTGTGTCATTCTGGAATAATGTGATGATGTGCATTAATGCAAGATCTGACAAAGATACAAGGAATACAAGATACTATTTCAACCTCGGTAAGAGAAAGATTTGCCTCCCTGCTGCAATATATGCTACAGATCTAAGTATTAGAATTTTATTTTCTTAATTTATAGAATATTAGAGTATGGGGAGGAGCACTTTCACTGATCACTTTTTGCTTTTACTGTAGTTTCAAGTGTATGTGTTTAAGGTTTCCTACAAAAATGCTAGGCATGCCTTCCTCATGTTTTATTTCCATGTCATAGGGGAATCAGGAAAGCTTTCTGCTAGAGTACTCCAAAGAAAAGAAACACTGCGGAACTACTAAATCAAATCAGCACCCCCACAGTTGTAGGCTTCCTTCATTTCTAAGCAGAATTTCTCTGGCTTTGTACACTGCAGACAGAGGATAAGGCCATACAGAGAGCAACTCACAGCTACCTACAGTGAGATGCTTTACCTGTTATTACTAAAGTGGCCAAAACTCCACATTTGCATAGAAAGCACAAATCTCTTTAATCAGTTCCTACTGCAAGTGCTGGACACTGAAGCAGCTCTTGAAGTCATCACAAACATTAACAGCAGCAAAAGGTTCAGCTTTCTCCCTTCAAATAAACAAAAAAACCCCTCATTTTTTCTAAACACTTTTTATTTAAAAAAGTAGATACAAAAAAGACAACAGTCAATCCTTCTCCACCCTCATCTCTGAGTAACTTTACAAACCCTGCTTACTTCTCATCTTCATTCCATTCCTCATCTCCCCAGATTCAGTCAGCTGTATGAGGGTGTACATATGATGTGTGTGAGAAGCCAAGAAAAGGGTTCTACACCATATTTTATTTAGTCTAAATATAACTATATCAAGTATCACTGCAAGTCTGACTGACTTGAAAAGAAGTTCACTGCTATCAAGCTTTGGTGTCCCATGCCAAACAATGAATGGCTGACAAGCTAATTTTACTCTTATGATCAATCACTATGATACAGGAAACTGCTTAAAAAAACCCAAAGCAACAAAGAAACAAAAACTCAACACAACAAACCAACAACCAAAAAAAAATTAACCCACAAAACCTAACAATAGCACCTAGGGAGGGAAAAAAGTTCAGCAGTGACTGAAAGCCTGCCTGACACACATAAAATAGTGCAGTACCTCTGTTTAATACCAAAAGCTTTTATGAGAATGAGACCATGTGCATTTCTGAACTGCCCTTTTACTGAAACACTGCAAGAATATTGAAGCAAGTGAGAAGTCTACCATTTGTTCTTTGCCCAAGGTGCAGATACTGCAATGCCAAATATATCAACCATGTAGCAATGCAGCATTGTAACTTGCAAAGGGGAAGGGAAACAATGAAGACAGTTTTTATAAGAAAACAGCACAAGTTTTCAGAATTATCTAATCATTCACTGAATAGCATTCACCAAAATCAGAGACTAAAAGATTTTAAGCAGAATTCAGTTATATTAATGCATGCTTTTTATTGTAACTGACTTGTAGAAAAGGAAGTGCAAACCATGAAAGCAATCAATAGACAGGCTTGGATTTCATATTAGTGAAGGACCAGCCCAAAGTCACCATAGCTATCACCCCCATGAAGACATTAATTTATTTTTAGCATAGAATAAACCACCACAGAGTTGTTTTCTTCTTTGAAAGGTGCTTATGAGTGCATCAGTCCCAGAATAACCAGAGAAGACTCTGACTGAAGTGGAACAAGCTGCATGGCTAGAAGACTTGCAAAATAATCCAGGTTGTACTGGATGAAAAATTCCCTGGATGTACAAACTGCACTCCACAGAATATGCTTCTGTAAGATTATATTGCTCCTGAAACATTCCATAAAAATGGAGAACACTGGGGAAAATCTCAAGCTTATTTAGTTTTAGTTATGAAACAAGCTGAAAAGCCATGGAAAAATGTGCTTTTAAAGAACTTGTTTTTAAATGTTCATTTTCTGTATGCTCAATATGGGATTACTAACAACATTCTGATAAAAAAAAATGTTATCAAACATACATTTGTGACACTTCCAAATTTTCCTGTCTGTGTCTCCTTCTAAATATCAAACACCATTCTGTTTTGTATTGGCATTATCTTGAGACATTACTGCATAAATATGGAACTCCACCGACATCACCCAAGAGCTCCCCTTCCAATGAATGGCTCAGTGCCCAGCAGTTTGTACTTACTCACTCAACCAGTCATTAAAGAATTAACATTCACTTAAAAAAAATCTTTTTTTTCCTTCAGTCTATGTGGAAGGAGTAGAATTTACTAATAACTCTGGGAAATATAATTTGAATTTCCTAAATAATTGCATTAACAGGTACTCTTGCCTTAAAGATTGTGGTCACAGTCCCACTATTTCTATGAATTTAATTTTTTCAAAAAGTTGTAAAACCAGTGCTCTGCTACGTGGAATTAAATTGAAATGAGGGCTGCAAACCTCACTGCTTCTGCCAACTGAACCAGAAAACTGAAGAAAGATGGGAGAATAAGGATTAATGAAACCTGCTGTTGCAAGATTGGATTCCTTGGTAACTGATAAGATACTATCCCATCAGAAATCCCTCCCCAGCTGTGCTTTACCTTTCTTCCCATGCAGAATCACTATGCCTGATAATGGGTTAGAGTTTGCATCAGCCCAGGGGATTTTCATACAGCATCTTTTATTTCCTCAGATTCTTGGTTTCATAAATGTCTAGAAATGTGGGTATCTTAGACTTTTGTCTCTTTCCCGTCCCAACTCCTTCCTTACAAAAAGTTGTGCTGAAAATTATTTGTAAGTTCTTAAGAAATTACAGAGGATGAGAATGGTAGAGTTAGCTTGGATTTTAGCCAGTCTATCAAGACATGCCTGTACTGTTAATGAATATTCTGTATGGAACATAAGGGATGGAGGAAGGAATCCAAGGAATGCAGAAGGAGAAAAGAAGGACGCCAAGGATAGGTTCAAGAAGGTCAAGTTCTGGGTCCTGAATTTGCATCAGAACAACCCCAGGCTGGAGGAAAAGTGGTTGGAAAGCTGCTTAGTGGAAAAGGACCAGGGGATGCTGGTCACTATCTGCTGAACATGATCCAAAGAGTGCTCAGGTGGCCAAGAAGGCCAGTGGCATCCTGGCCCGTATCAGAAATATTGTGGCTAGCAGGATCAGGGCAGTGGTTGTCACCCTGTACTCAGCACCGGTGCAGCTGCATCCGAATCCTGTACTCAGTTTTGGGCCCCACGTGGCAAGGACATTGAGATGCTGGAGTGTATCCAGAGAAGGGCAATGGAGCTGGGGCAGAGTCTGGAGCACAAGCCCTGTGAGGAGTGGCTGATGGAGCTGGGGGTGTTTAGCCTGAAGAAAAGAGGTTCAGGGAGGACTTTATCACTCTAAACTGCTTGACAGGAGGATGTAGCCAGGCAGGGTTCAGTCTCTTCTCCCAATTAACAAGTGACAGGATGAGAGGAAATGGACTCATTTTACACCAGGGATGGTTTAGACTGGATATTAGGAATACTTTTTTCACAGAAAAGGTGGTCAGCCATTGGAACAGGCTGTCCAGGGAAGTGGTCAATCACCATCCCTGAAAAAGTTCAAAAGACGTGTAGATGTATCACATAGGGCCATGTTTTAGTGGTGAACATGGTGATTGATTAATGGTTGGACTTGATGATCTTAGAGGAATTTTCCAACCTTAATGATTCTATGATGAGAACATTATAACTTAACAGGTACAGAAAGAATCAGTATTTGTGTTTTCAGAAATTTACCAGAATACTCCTTTAACTCCACAGTCCTATTTATGTTAAATTTTCCATTTCCATGCTATATATAGCAAATGTTATCCCACAAGCTTCTGAAGATAACTGTCAAATCTCTGTACTGAAAAAAAAACAAACCCAAAACAAAACTTAAAAAGTTACTGATGAGTTCACAAATGTAATCCAAATTGGACTGTGTTCCATAATCGTTCAGTGAAAACCCAATATTACACAGTACCACGGTTCTCAAGGGTTTGGGAGGAAAAGAACAGAAATTATGTGGTACACCAGCATGGATTAAAAAATCAGTGTCTCTACTGCTTATGGGCTAGAGGTACCAAGGGTTGTAGAACTTAAGTCTGTTTAAGGGCCTAGATACCTAAAGGAAGCCCAAGTGGATTTGAAGTACCTGTGCTAATTGGTTTTCATTATTATTTCAAAAGGAAGACAGAACAAGAGCAGGCACTTGACATACATACAGCAAGTCTGTGAGTTTGGCACATGCTGCTGGCAAGCACCAGAGAGCTGCCATTTTCTTGGCAAACCTGCAGTGGAAGGCTAAGAGGTACAATCCTTCAATGTATACTCCTGCTCTTTCTCCATCTATGCTTAATGGCAGCGTCAAATAAGAGATTTTCAAATAAAACTCTCCCAGGCTTTGGCTGCTAAATGTTGTATCACGATCAGCCCATTATTTAAATGTAATTATCTATATTCAGCTTTCACAAGGGAACAAAAAAAAAAAAAAAGAAGAGAAAGAGAATTTGTCATTTAATAGCATGTCTGATTTAGAGAAGGTGTATAATTATGCTTTTAAAATAAATTTTGGTTCCAAATCTAGCCTTAACTTAGAGACAGGCCTACAGGGCTCTTTCCAGTGAGGATACAGAATCTATTCCACAGCAACCTGTACCTAGATTTCTATCTGATGCATGGTCTTCTAAGCTGAAAGCAAAACCAGAGGAACAATTTAACAAAAAGTATTTTTCTTCCACAGAGATTGTACCTATTGTGCTATACAACAGTGTGTTTTTGCACAGATACAGATGAATAGGAAAATAGCATTAACTCTTGAATGCAAATTAAAGAAAATATTAATAAAAATTCAAGATACCAAGCTGGGCAGTATTTTAATATGCACTTTGAAAACCCCTCATGTAGTTTTTTCTGTCTGATGTTTCTGACATGACCAGCTCCTTAACAGACAGGTCACTTGCCTTTGACAATTAGCATACTTTTAGCAGTCCTAGTATTACTAAGACCTTAATAGAAATTAGCAGGCAGTTCAGCTGGTTAAACAATAGAACAGAACAAAGGAAGTCACCACCTGAGATTTTTTTCAGGAAAAAAAAAGCTTGTTTAAACCTGCATGAAAAAGCACTATGAAGCGAAATATCCTTCAGCTCACAACCTATACAAGATTATTCACAGACAGTTAATAGGTTTTCCTTCTATGTAATCTAAGTTGCAATTTTCCTAAAGAGATCTACAGAACTGAAAATCAAATAGCTACAATTCTTACCATGTCCTTGCTCAGGCAAATTTCATTATGCCCATGACCGTAAGAATTTGATCTTTCATCCACCTCATCCACCACTTAATCTGAGTTCACAAATTTAGTTTTAGTTCCCACTGTTCCATAAAACTTGGCAGTGAAATAGCAGCAGCAAATAAAAAAAAAAGCAAACATAACCAATGAAGCAATACTACAGAGATACCTTTGGCAGATATAATTTATTGTTTAGGGAGTAATTAAAAAAATAACAATAAATGTTTTCATACTTTGAAATTAACACCTTATGGAAAAAACTGATCACAACATTTAAACATCTACACAGGGACACTCTGCTAGGGAGCAGAAGAGGGTGACCTCGACTCTGCCATCACTGTTCACTGCCTAACCTGGCAGGCAACATGTTTGTGAGAAAAGCTTTCCACTGGTGTGTGACTTTTTACTTGCAGTTGAGAATGAGCATTCACACATCTATCTGAGCTGAAAGGAGGTCAATGTTTTAAGGTTCTGGGAAGATGAGGCCAGGTATGCAGCATCTTAAATGCTGTGATGCTCTGAACCAAACACTACACTGAACAAATACAGTGTTTGTTCAAAAGGACTGGTTTCAGCTTTTGGAGAAAGCCTGTTTATTGGGGTCTTTATATGGCAACCAGGAGCACTTCTTACAGAACAGTGTAGGAAATAAGCCCATGAAGACTATGACACAAAAAACCATCCCTCAACAACAAAAATGGACTCTTCCTCAATTGCTGGGCTCCTGGAAAAGACCAGTCTATTGAGAATGCATAACTGACTGGCAGTTTGGAAATGCTCCGTGCAGAAAAGACAAGACTTGCTGCAGAAATGTGAAGCTGATGTCTGCTTAGGATCAGGATGTTTAGTAGAGGGGATTGGAATTAGGGGGAGGGAAATTTGTGTGGGCTTTGCTCATGAAGCTCTGTATCTTCCTAACCTTGCCTTCAATTCAGGATTCGTGCTGTAATCGAGTTTATTCTCTCAGATGCTGTCAGTAGTGCCAGCATTCACAGCCAGTGATTTAAAGGTATTGATCAACACAAGTCTCATTAGCTCAGACTCTGTTCCTTAGAGAACTTGATATAAGCACTGTAGTGACTATTTTTGTAACAGCCACATCTCCTTTAGTCACTGCCTATGACATGAAGCCATATTCCCCATGAAACTGTATACAACAGCCTGTATATGGCTTCATGGGGGGAAAAAAACCCCAAGACACTGAACAGTCATGATCAGTAACCTGCAAATATTTTGGGCCAAACTGCTGTGAGCCACTGTCTTCCTTACAGACAACTCCCCACTGAAAAAAAAAATTAAAATACAGGTTTAGCAAACTTTTTTCTGAAGGTTTGATAGCAAGATAGTTCTGTGAATTATCCACAGATGGGTATGAGCCTTGCAATTAATGGTACATAGGCAGTAATGTGGAAACCATTCAGATAAAGGGTTTTCTATTAAATAGATTTCCCATTTTTTTGGAAAAGAAGTTTAATACTGTAGAAGGAGCTAAGAATGAGATCTATTAAACCATGAGAACTGCATTTGTTCAGCTTTGAGAAAATAAGGTGTTAGGGGATCCCTCATCACCATCTTTCAGTATCTAAAGCGTGGCTAGAAAGAAAATGGAGAGTCCTTTTTTACAAGGAGTCACATGGAAAAGATGAGGGTGATGAGCACAAGTTATTACTGGAGAAATTCCAGTTGGACACAAGAGGAATATTATTTACAATCAGAACAATCATCCATTGGAATAATCTCTCCAGGGAAGTGGTGGATTCCCCAGTATTGGACACCTGTAAGATTTAGCTGAACAGGGGGCTGGTCCATCTTCTCTAGAGATACTTTTGCCAAGAGAGGTTGGACTAGATGATCCTTGAAGTCCCCTTCTAACCTGGTATCATATGATTCTATGAATCCTAACTGCAGATGATCTAAAAAGATTCTGGTCCATTGAATTTTCAAATTCAGCCTTCATAAAATGCTTATCCATGTAAGATCTATTTCCCTCACCTTTTTTTTTTTTTTTACTTTGCAGTTATACATCTTGCTAGATATTACTTTACTAGCACTAAGGCTTTTGAGGTCAAAACAACACCAACATCCCCAAACAAACAAACAAACAAACAAGAAACCCAAACAAACAAAAGAAAAAGCCTTCATTCTCACTAAAAAAAAAACACCAAAAAAACCCCAAACCAAACCAAAAAAACTCAAAACAACAACAAAACCTCAAAACAACAAAACCCAAAAAGCACACAACCAAAAAATCCAAACCAAGAAGTGGCATAAAGACTGTATGCAGTACATTGTGCTGCACTTTTCCATTTAAATGGGAACCAGCTGTGTTTCCCAAAAAATAGCTCCATAGCACAAGGCAGCCTCCATTTCTTTATAAGGGCTCAAATACTCAGCTGAACTATCGCTTTGAATGGCTGAACATTCCTAAGTAATTCATTATAGTTGTTGCAATTCCTAACAGCAAACCATGAAACTAATGTGAAGTTCACGCTCTTTGTTACAAGCCAAGAAATGTAGCCCATCTCTTCTATATTAACTTATGCCCAATCTGGTAAAACACTTTGTTATGCAAAATACAGCTTTTTTATGCAAAGGGTAAGAGCTTGCTCTTCATTGTTCTAAAATATCAGTAAAAGTAATGGCTAGCAAGAAGATACTAACTAGCACTGCCAGGATTTATCTATGCATGTGCTGGTCTAGGGGAATATGATGGCATTATTAAAAACACAATATGGATGTGAACAATTATATTTCAGGTGGGAAGGTACCATCCAGAAAGAGTAGTCTGTCTGCAGAACAAGACCAGAAAGGAAGAAAAAAGAGATAGGGAGAAAGCAGCAATTGCCTTAGATAATTCAAGAATTCAGTTAGAGAAACCAGTTTACAACCAAAAAGGAAGATTGTGGTGGACTCTTCCAGCTGCTCTACCAAAAAGCTCACAGTGGGATAACTTGACTCAAGGATTTCACACAGGGCCACTGATTTGAATGCAGGGCTTGGTTCCTCCACTGCAATGGGTTGCTCCCATTCCCAAGTTAGCTAAAGTTTGCATTTTGTGATGTTCTGCATTCTGTCAATTTGACTGATACGTTTACAGTATCTACAACAGCCGTTTGCAGGTAACAAAAGCCTTTGAAAACAGAAAGAATGCAGCTAGAACAGCAAAAAGAAAATTTCTAGACAACAGTATCATGACAGCATTTATAACTTAGCATTTATAACAGGAGGATGCACCAGCATTTTCATACACACCTATTTGCTAGGATTCTTCAATGTTTCAGTACAAGGTGTAATCTGGCTATCAAATATTCAAGTATCTAAATGCTCTATAGTTAAGTTGTCTTAACTGTTAAACTCTTATTATTAAAACACACAGCTGTCCCCCCCGCAAGATACTTCCCTTGAATCTTTAGGGCAATGTAAACTACTAAATAGAAGCAGCATCTGTTGTATTACATATCTTTTCAGCAATTTCTGGTGAAGTAGCTCAACTGCATGTGATTACCTTTCAAAATCATGCAGTCATGACTCATCAAGAAAGTATGTGTTGCAGCATCCACAACAGAAGAGCTTGAGCTTATTACTGTTTCTTCTCGGGTAGTGGCAAACACTGTACTGAAAGGAAAGGATTTGTCTTTTTTTGATAGCAAGATCAACCACAACCATGTATTTCTAAATATTAAATATTGGTTCCCATTTGCTTTTAATGAAATCAATTACCTATTCCCCCCCCAAAAAAAAAAACCTGCTATAGGATAATATGCTTCTCTTAAGATCTCACATTTCACGTGCATGCTTGGAGTTTCCAAAAATACACCCAATGACATCACATTTTTCAGAATTTGCAAAAATAAATACCACTGGGCTAGCCTGAAGACCTGTGAACATGAGACATCTAAAGTATATTTTCAATGCCTGGAACAGAAAAAAAAAAAATGGAAAAGGCAATTTATAAAATACTGATTAATGTATTGTGGCACAAAGACTTTCACATTCCTGGTTTATCTGGTCGGCTTTTTGATTTGTTAATAACAAACTGCCTTTCCCATCCTTTTTTTTTGTCCTGTGGCAGGCATTTAAAACCTATTTTACATTTGAATTAGTTTTCTCAGCCATCAGACATTCTGCCTTTTAATTACTATCTAGAAGCTTCAAAAAAAAAAAAAAAGCTAACAATTTGGCTAACAGCATTTCAGTTTTTTCAACTTAAAAGCAGTTCAATTTATTATACCTCACAAAACAGATTCACATTTTCTATTGTATATCATTTCACTTTAGTTTCTCCTAATCTCAGCCTTACATTTTTCAAGGTTTCCATCATTTTGCATTCTGTTCCCATGTGTACACTGACTGCTTTAGAGACTAAGGACTGCCAGGCTCTGTTGCTATGCAACAGCATAGCCTACTTAGGGCTTCCTGAAATAATTGTCTCAAATGTGCTTTTTTTAGACTTGTTTCCAGCAGGAATACTTTACAGATTCTTTATAATGGACCACTGATATTACCACAATGTTAGATAGTGGTCACCTGGGAAGTATTGGTAGCTACTTAAGATTAAAAAATGCAATATTACTGCTTGCAAAATTCCAGACATACCTGCTGCATTTTCACAGGGAGGTAAATATCACAAATATCCCTATATTTTTGCCAGATGTTATTCCTGTGTATGAGAGCCATACATTTATCAGAGGAAAAAATATACTTAATTGTTCTTTGTTTTACTCTATTTCACTCAAAGGAAAAGTTGTCAATTTAGACTATGTCACTCAGCACTCAGGAAAAATGAACCCTCTTTATATAAAGTATATTATAAATTTAATCATCTCAACAAAATGAACACATATGCAAATATTCTTTATTGCAATTCATTATCAAGTAAGTTGATGTTAGAATTCTTTAGGACAAGGTTCCAAATTTTTAAAATCACACTGTGAATGCCACAAACTGGATCTGTATTTGCTTTTTGAGGTATCATCAAGCAACTGAGAAACTATCCCGTGAAACCTTCAATCTTTCCAGCATTCAACAGCTTTTTTCTTGTTACAACCTTCTAGTGCTCCTGCTTCAAGAGTGGAAAAATATGTTTTGTTTCCTTAAAGCTGGCATAACTGGGAATTTTAAGTCAATTAATCTCTGTAAAAATACATACAGCAACATAAATACAAGTCTCTTAAAAAAGTATTGATTAATTCCAGAGGGCCAAACATCTTACAATACACCATGCTGAGGAATCAAAGGAAGGAGGTCTAATAGTACAGAATATTTTAATGAAAGGAAATATTTTACCTCTTACTCTTTTTTCTCTCGTTCACCTTAGCATGTTCAGCAGCAGCTGCATCTACAGAGAGCAGTTTGTCAGTCCAGAATTGTGGTAAAGACAAAGATGTTTGTCAGAGCCAGAGAAAATAAGAGCAAGGTTTAAATTAAGGTCCCTGCAGAGGCAAGTCCACTTGCAGTCTTTTAAAGGAAGAGGGGGAAGAGAGCAGCAATTTCATACTGTTTGCAAGATCCTAAGTCTTAAAGATGACTTTTTCTTAAACAGAGTGGACTGTGCTAGGCTCTCAAAACCAAATGCAGGAGGTGGCTTAAAAGGGGTAATTTTCCATATTCATATGCATAACCACATACATGCATAATAGCCAAGCTATCCAAGAATATGAGTCAGCAAGGTTTAGTGAGTGGGACTCTCCCAGACTTCAAGTCTCTATTCTTTAAAACCACGTAAGTAGTACAGCTCAGACTCAAATCTGCAATGATATTGTTTTAAAAGCAAAGAGATCAAGACCTGAAGAGCAGTGACACTTGGAAGGATCTCCTTAGTGGAAAATAACCAGTTTTTGGGGTTTGAAACCCCAAAAATTACCCAGAATCAGGTGGAGGAGAAGAAAGCATTAATAAAGAACTCTTTATAATAGTGAAATATGTTATTATGTGCAGTTTCTATTTTATACTTTGCAGTATTTATAGACATTTCAAAGACAGGCCAAATAATTTCTAATCTAGCCAAAAGAAGTCCCTTATATTTGCCACAATACGACTGAAGATAGTAATCTTAGCAACCTCTTTTTCATGTCCATGTTTAAAAAAGACTCTAATTAAACAGAGGAAAAAGCAAAACAAATTACAACTCTCTTGCTAAATAATCCTTTGTCATCTAGGATAATTTTGTACACTTTTTATTGAAAACTATGTACTACAGAGTACTTTTCTGACAAAGTTCCATGTATTGAAACTAGATGGAAACTAAAAAAAAAAAAAATTGGCTTGTATGTATTAATTAGCAGTTGTGCTGCATTACACAATCTGTCCATGATACTCAGATTTAAGACACATTTCTAGATGCAAACCCAGGTACCCTGACAAACACAATACCCAACCACAAGAACATACAAGTTTTGCAAACCACAGCTACTTAAAATCACTATTACAGCTTTGAACCTGATGGCCAAATATTTCTCTTTTCCCCAATTTCAAGCTAAATTAAAGCTCAAATACTTAACTCATATTCGCCTAATGTCCCAATTCTTCATCTACAGAAAGAAAATGCCAGTTTGGGCAATTATAAGCCAGTGATGGAAGGAAGAACATAAACAAAGCAGAATTTTTTTTGAGTCTCATACAGCTCATTGATTTCAGCCAACCCTGACAAGTTGCTCAATCACTTTAAAAGATGGCCTATTAAAAACCACATACAGTAGACATTTTATATTCACACCAAGAAAAGTTATCCAACCAAATACATATTTCCTGCAGCTCAAGTTCTTAAATCTACCTTTCACAGAAGTTGCTGACCATTAAGAAACAGAAAAGTCTAAGAACAATCTGAACATACAGTTCCTGCCATATAATAAAATACAGTAAAGTACAAGCTTTGTTTTCTGGTTATGAGCAGAAACACACAGATATAAGCAGAAACAAGAGAACCTAGAGAAACCCTTACAAAATTCCTGAGAGGAATTCTTGTTGTCAGACTATACAAATCCATCTGTATTTGAATACATTACTTGAGCTTCAGGGCCATGCAAATTCCTCCTTTCTACTACCTGCTGGTGGATAATGAAAGCAAGTACCAGCTGTCTGCTTACAGTAAGAATGCATATGTGGGCAGAGTACTTCTTAAGACTTCCAATTCTTAAATTCTGGCACAGGGAAAAACCTTTTAAGAGCAAGAATCACCTAAAGATGTGAACTCCTGGATACCATACTCCTCATAAAAGGCAAGCTAAAGGTATAAATTCAGAGGAAGAAGGTAAAAATATAAAAAAAGTTAATATCTGAGGCGAGAAAACCCACATCTCCGTCACTAAGGAAGTGCCTTGTTTGAGTAAAAGTTAAACTTTAGCAATAAAGAGAATAAAATAATTAAGTAATTGGGAGCCAATGAAAAGACATATGGGCAGAGCACCACAAGAAAGTGCTTGAAAACAAGTCCAAATGGACTCTCAGACTGAGCAGGAGAAAATCAATTTGAAGTATCTCCTGACAGAGATGAGACTTATTTTATTTTTACTTATTTTATAGTTGTCATTCCTCCTGGCAAAAATCTTGGTATGCTGACAGCTATCTGTAAGCCTCTATTCCATCCCAAGTACAACTGTCCACCTTTATATCTAGAAAAACATGAAGGACTATAACATCAGAGAAAACTGGTAGAAATGAGTAATGTTCCTATGCCACAGTTTGAGTGTTCAGGGTCAGAGAACTTTGAATATGACTTTATCTACCTTTGTAAATACATGTGTGTATACCTGCCGAGATGGGTATCATTAAATATTCACTCCATTTGTATAACTACTTTCATTTAGACATATTTAGCAGTAGAGTCTGTAAGGTTAGTAGATTTCCCATAAGCTGTAAGAGAACTGCCTTACATCCCAAACCTTTGCCTGTTTATTTGTGAAATACTTAGGTTTAAAGAACCACTTGTGGCTCATGTTAACCATGCTCTCTCATTCCCCCTCAACAGGGAGATGATGGCAAGAGGAAAGAGTGAAAGAACCAGTGGGTTGAGATAAAAACAGGGAGATACTGTAGTAATTATCAGCACTAGCAAAACAGACTCGACTTGGTGAAAAGTAACTTACTGCCAATTAAAACAGGTTTGGATAGTGAGAAACAAAGACAAATTAAAACAACACCTTCCCTCCACATCTGTCTCCTACCCTCCCTCACCCCCCTTCTGCCAAGGCTCAGCTTTACTCTGTAGTATCTGCTCTGGCCTTTCCCCATCATCCAGCAGCAGCCCAAGGGATGGGGAATGGAATGTGCAGTCACACATCACTCTCTAACAGCTCCTCTCTGCTGCTCCTTCTTCCTCACACTTTTCCCCTGCTCCAGCAAGGTCCTTCCCATGGGCTGTTCCCATAGGCTCCAGTGTGGGCTGGAGTTCTTTCAGGAGACATCAGGGAGCTCCAGTGTGGCACACTCTGGCAGGCAATACCTATTTATACACCTGCTCCACTGTGGTCTCCTCCAGGGGCTGCAGTGGGATCTGTGCTCCAGCACCTGGAGCAACACATCCACTTCTTCCTCTTCCTTCCAACCTTTGTGTTCCCTGTGCTGCTTCTCACTATCTTTGTTTGTTTCTCCTCTACCTGTTTGTTTTGAGTTTTTTTTATTCCCTTGCTAAAATATGTTTTCCCAGAGACACCACTGTCCTGGCTGAGGGACTCAGCTGTATCCTACAGTAAATCCATGGAGCTGACTTGATCCATGTCCAGCATGGGGCAGCCCTGGCCTTTCCTTACACAGGCTGCCCCTAAAGCCACCTCACTGCCAACACCTACCCAACAACAAAATTCATATCTGTCAGGAGATACTCAGTGCCTATAAATGACCATAAGTATTTACTGTGCTTTCCAGCATCTTCCTTAAACTCCACTAACTGCTAAGACTGCCCTTCTGCCACTTTCCTTCACTTAAAACTTAGAAATCACAAACATGTGAGGACCTCATCCCTGCTATCCAAAGCTTAAAGGAGGTAGCCTCTTTCCAAGCAAAGGCTATGTGGATAAGCACGTTAACACCACAAGAGATAGACAGTAAGGAACTATTCTCACAGCTTCTACCATCACAGACCAAGAAAAATTCAGTGCTCATGATCACTGTAGCTGTGACTTTTATAGCACCAGAATCAATGTGTTTTCCCCAAAGACTGGAGCCTTGTTTTACATTAGAGAGGACAATGAATCTTTTCTGTTATTTTAAATAATATTAATACAAGATTATCTTTGACATTTTTAGGTTTCTGTACCAAGAAAGGTAAAAGACGAGTATATACCAGCTTTTCAAACTTAAAGGCTACTTCCAAGAAAGCACAGAAATTAAATTACAAGTTATTTTCAAGATCACATCACATTATTCAATTGGACAAATGCCTCTCAGAAGAGCCAGAAGTGCCAAGAATGCAAACACACTGCAAGAGTTAACAGGTTTGGTTTTGGGTCTACTCTAAGCAATGATTAGCTTGTTCATAAGGTAAACATTCCAAAAGAACAATAGGTACAAAGACACCACCTGCCCATATGCCAAGTTTAGGTGAATAATGAGAGTATATAGAGACTCATATTGTCATTTTCAGGTGACCAACATGAAATACTACGAAGAACCTTATGCTTCAGAAATTAGTATGAATTAACCTTTGTCAAACGTTTAGGGTTAAGTAGTGAAATAAATTAGCAAATTCAAGCCCTTTTATCACTTTTAAAATTTGACTTAATGCAATGTTGAAATGTAGGACACCACCCATGACATTTGAAGATAAAATTCAAATTTCAAGACCAAACGTTGATGAAGAAAAACCACCCTTAGATTTCAGCTCAGTCAGAAGTTCATCCAGACAGTAAAAAACAATAAGGGAAGAAATATAGGGGGCAGGAGAGAAAAGGGAAAGACATTCTTTTTTCTTCTCCAAACCAATTAATGCCTATATTTTCTAACCTTCCTATTTAGAACTGGATTAAAAGCTTCATTGTATATGTACTCCACAGGTAATCTCTAGATAAAGAAATTTTAACTTTTAGTGCAGTACATTTAAAATTTGCTATCTCAACCATCAAGACTTATCTTTTCTACCCTCCGCTTTAGAAAAATTTTCCATTGCTACTGCATACCTTATACCTACAGGCTCCTCATGATCCAGTAGAAACACCGCCAGTATTTTCAAACAAATAGAACTGATATTTGCACAACAGATAACATTTCATATTTGTTGTCGTCAGACTCCAATGAATTCAGAGCCAAGCTAAAAATGGAAAGGCGATGTATCTTCAGTTCAGAAAAGCTTTTCAGCAGTCTGAAGGAAATAACGTTCTGATAAGACACATCTTAACTATACCATGCTCAGCCTCAACGTTTGTTTTAAATATTTCTTCACAAGATGCTACTACCCCCCTAAGTAAGTTGCTTGTTAACCCTTTGTGGGCAATATCTTTAAAATACTACTTTCAGAACCAAGTAATATTTTCTCCCTTTTGTATTTTGCAACTTTTATTGCACAACCCCCTGTGAGGATTATTCAAACTTTAGCACTGAAATATTAAGATCAATTAAATTTAAAAACACTTATATTATGAATTATGAAATATAAAAATTTAAACATGCAAAGCACTGAAAGGAAAAAAAAGATCAAGAATCTGGAAGGCTAGCTGCAATAGAAAACTATTTCCCCAGAAGTGACTTTTGGATGAAGACTCACAAACTCTGGGTGCTACATTCCTGTGTGACAAGCACTGCTGAATCCACATGTCTTGACATGTGTCTCCCCCTTTCCACAGAGCTATTTTTCATGATGCCATTAACAGGATTAACACATTTGTAACCAGACAGCAGTGATCTACACGCGACAAGACTTTTTTTGGGAATCACTACAAGTCTTTTAGCCATTTGACTCATATGCCAAATGAAGGAAACTAATCTGTAAAGTCAAATTTGGTTATTGCCTGAAACTCCACATCTATCACATGATATATATATATATATGTATATATATAAACATACATACATAACATGATGATTCTTAGGTTCATTAAAGCTATTTTTCATAAGTTCTCCTCTTGTTTGGCCTACTTCAGGATTCCATTTTAAGGGACTTCAAAAGTCAATGGGTTCAACAGAAGAGAATATCAAACTTAATCAAAATTTACCCTCAAAAAAATACTGAAGGATTTTTTTTCCTTTTCTTAAAAAAGATACAACTGGACTGCTGAGAACATGTAAATGTGCACAGATTATCCAAGTCTGACAAAAAAAGAGGATATTATACGAAGACAAGAATAAATTAAGTGCTACAGCATCCTCATAATAACAACAGTAGAACAGGAAAAGGCATTCACCATATTCACTCTAGGAATATAAGCAGAAAGAAGGGGGGTTGTTTATTGTTAAAAATCAAACCAACCCTCCATAATTCCAAGAAACACAAGCACACCTCTTCCACTCATCACATACAAGGCCAAACAAATGCTTCTTACCCAATGAAGTTTAGCTGGAACAATTTCAGTTAACTTTCTGCTTAAATGACAACTTGAAGAAAAAATAACCCATATAAGCTAAACAAAACAAACCACCACCTGTAATTTGATTAAATACAGATTATGATTACACTGCCAACAAAGGCAAACTGGTTTAATCTGATTATTAAGCAGGTAATCAAAGATTCCACTGAGCTCTAATGTTACTGCATGAAGTTTTAATGAAGCAGCACAGCATTATGTCTTTTAGATGTTACAACAGAAACAACCAAGTCTTTTAAAGCAAAACCATACAAGTCTCAGGTAATTTTTGCTCTATTCAGCTTCACACTGGACTATTTCTTCTGCATTCTTCCTACTAATCTTGGGCACTCTAAAACAACAATAATAGAGTAGAGGAGGTCCAGAGACAGAACCATCCTGATACTAGATAAGAAGGTTTTTAGAAACAAATTGTGATGAGGTACATCTAGAAGAATAAGTACTACAAGTCAGCTCACATGCTTTATTAAGAAAATTACTCTCATTATGCCATTATAAGGCTGAATATATTTTTTTCTTAAAACACACATAGCCAGAAACATGCTATGTCACATGGGTATTTCTATTTGAAGAAGACTGGAAGATATTGTGCTGATCAGGTTAACACCAAATAGATCTGGACAGAATTTAGCAATAGTTTTGCTATAAGAAAGCAAGAACTACAAATAGGAAAAACAAAATATAAACTATAATAGTGCAGCATGCATAAATAAAAAAACTGGGCTCTATACAAAGTGATTACTTCATGGTACGCCACTAGCAACATTACTACCAAATATACTTTTTTTTTCTGAGAATCAGAAAAGAAGTGTTTTCTCTATCCAGAATGAATATTTTTTACTAGCTTTCCTTAACAGGTCTATACAGAAAGACTTTGGCAGTTGTTTAAAGTGAATACGCTTCAGGAGAAGAAGCCACAGGGTCTCCTAGAATAATGTTGACAATATTCACAATTAAAAATTTAAAACAAACCAAAAACCAAAATACAAAAAACCCCAGAGTCTTGAAATTCTTCACTCTAATGGATTTCTGTGGTTTCTTGTGTCATTCTCTCCCAGTATATTATGAACAATATACTGTTATTAATTTAAATTAATTTACTTCCCAGGCTTCTTTTATGTTTCACAGATTTCAGCATGTGATAGAGCTTTTCTTGAATATCTTCTACGTGGGTGGATTTTATAGAAGGATAAATTTAGTTTGCAAGGTATGTTGTCTCATATCTGTGTTTTTCTGCACCAGAGTAAGGTACATTAAACAAAGTCATTAATACCTAAATATGGAATTGCTTTATTTTGTTCATATCTCATTGTGTTAGTAAGAACTTTACATGTGGTAGCATATGGAGAACAGAAGTCATCTCTTCACAAAAAAGACTGGTCACATCTTGCAGGTTGAGGAACAAAGCAGCTCGCCATCAGTCTCTTCTACACGTAGCAGTTTGAGACCCATTTCATCTCAGCACTTGAGCACTGCTCTGCTGCATTTGGATACTCCCAGGTGTAACTGAAGCATTGTCTCTTGCATGATCTTAGATCAGCTTATTCCTGTGTGATGGAAAAGCTTGTCTTAAATGTAACAACAAAAGCTATGAGGACTTCCAGAGCTGCTCATGTATTTTACTCCAGAGACCACTAAAATCAGCGCGCTTACTCCAAAGAGCATGACCCAGAAGTGGAGGTTTCCTGGCCTTCAGCACACAAATCATAAGACTACACAGTTAGGCATCCTCATCTGCAAAAACACACAGGACCAGGAGGAAAACAGTTGTGCTTGTAACTGATAAACCAGTTTCAATACACCTTTTATACTGATGGTTCTGTCCATGGGTTCCTTGAGGCTGAGGAAAGTCTGGATTCCAAGTCTTCTTCCTTAGAATGACGCTATTATGTGGAATATGAGCAGTGAGATTCACTTCTTCCCTACCTCCACACAGGTTTTTGAGTTTAATTTTGACCCTGAGTCAGGACTGATAGGTTGGTATGGGCATACCTCGTAAACCACAACTCTATGAATCACAGAAGAACTTCAGAAGGAATATCTGCAGGCCATAAAGTCCAACAACCACTTGAGGTTAGCTAGGTTAACGTCAAAGTTCAGTCTGGTTGCTCAGGGACTTCAGAAGAATTTTTAGTATCTCCAAGGCTGGAGGTTCCCCAGGCATTTTGCTAAGCTGTACCAGTGCTAAACCATTTTTTAAGTGAAAGATTTTCCTTCCATGTATCTGGAATTTCTCTTATTGCAACTTCTCCATTGCCACTTATCCTTTTGTTGCAGAACCCCAGGAAAAGTCTCTAACATAACCACAATGCCTCCTTGGGTAGTGCTGTTACATCTTGCAGTGTCCTTTTCATGCTGGGCAAACCCAGTTCCCGCAGTCCCTGCTTGTACATCACATGCTCCAGCCTCATGTTTTCTGTAGCCTCCACTAAACTTAAGCAGGCATGTCAATATATCCCTGTTGTAGCAGCTGTCCAAGTGACTGTGATGACACACTGGTGCCTCTTAGCAAGTTCAAGATCAGAGAGTCACAGTTACCAGATCTTAGGTGAGACAAATAAAAAGGTATGCAGATACCAAGAGTCTGGCCAGCAGTCCTAGATACGTACTGCTTTTAAGTAAAATAGGCAAGATTAGAGTCTTGAATTCAGTTTCCCAAAGGCTGTATGTAGTTCCCAGGTATTTTCTTGGCTCAAGAGTCCAGTCTCATTAAAAGCACTGGAGAAGTGAAGGGCATAGGAACATCGGTTAATCCACAATTAGTGAGCTTTAGAAGTCATCACCATGTCATAGGTGAAATACAGCCCTCAACTTAGACACACAACTGTGTCTTAGAAAGACGATTCCCTCTCGTTAGTACAGGCTGCTCTAGACTTGCTCATTCCTGACATATAGTACAAGTAACTAAATATTTTCTGTTTACACATCTGCACAGTGTTTGCAAAATCAGATTTTAGCTTTCTAGTTACTGGAGCCCAGGTTTACACTGAGGTTGATGCTCCTCTGTATCCTGGAACAACGCAAACGGTAACATTACAGGCCATTTATCTACAAGGGATTAAACTACAACATTAATCCACAAAGGATGAGAGTTCTAACTCTTCACAAGAAACCTGTCCTCTCAGTTTGTGGTCTCATGCAAAGACTACCTAGGTTTCTGCTTACAGGCCTGAGACTCCAGGAGGCTGCCTGCATGAACCAGGCTCTGAAAGATCCAACTGTGAGACAAGACAGCACGTTTTAAATTACTGTCTGTGTAATTAGGCACAGTAAAAGCCACTTTCTCATGTGGAGAACGACCTGTTAATTACTTTGCTGCCTCCCTTCTGCTGCCATTTCTTGCCCTGAAGGACCAGCTGCCCTTTTTTGTCTCTCTCTGCCTTCTGCTCAGAATCTATTTCCCCTTTAGAAAAGGAGACCAATATCTACCTATCCCTCCTCTCCCACATAACAGTATTCAATTAGGAACATAGGCCTTGATATTTTCAAGCCCCAAACTGTGCTACAGATTGACTAACCATTCAAATTTGATTAATTAAGGTTGCAGAAAGTAGAAGTATAATCTGATACAAAATTATTGCAGTGTTCTCAGGATACTAGCCTTAATTAACTTTACTGGAGAATTTTCACTGTCTGAATTCTCATCAGATTCTACCAATACAGTCAAAAATATGTAATTTCTCAAGAAAAGATGAGGATTTGCATATTTAACTCCTAAACTTGCAAGAACGCACATTTTCTGGCCTTCAGCTTGATAACAGCTTAACAGCTGTTATGCATTTTGCTTTACATAAATATACATATTCTATCTAATAAAGTCTTACATATGTACTATACCTTTAAGTTCAGTAGCATAGTACAAGAGGCAAGATGATCTCCTTTATAAACCGGCCCACAAGTGAGCCTTTGGAACACAATGGGCAAGCAGGAATTGAAAGAAGGTTTTTTTTTTTAAAAGAAGTTTTGAAGTAGTAAAGTTAAAAAACTAGTAAGAAATTGTATCTGTTAACAGCATCTGGAAAAAATGACTTAATTATGCAGTTTTGCAGAGATGTTTCCTCATTAGTATATTTCAATTACGAACTTTCAAAGCCTTTGTTTTCAAACTAGGAATTTGTGAAGGAAGCTAGGAAAAAAAAGCAGAAGATACATAGTACAAAACAGTCACTCAGACATATGGACTGAACCCAGAGATGACCTTCATGTTTGCTCTTAGGGAGAAAACAAGAAGAAAGGGGAAGAATACAAACACAGAGTGATCTGGAACTGCCAGAGGCTGAAAACAAAGGATTCTGCAAAAGTAACTCTCATATGGTGTTCTGGTCACAGCACTGCAAAATATGTATTTTCTAAACTGAGAGGGCTTGGGGACTGTTTATTTGGTGTTTGGATTTTTTTTAGTGCTTCTTTTGGTGTTTTTTTTTTTAAGCTGCTTCTCAGAAACTCCTTGAAAGATCTCGTTCATTATAATTGGTGAGTTTTTTCTTTTAATTTCTTCATCTTGTGTTTCATATGCCAATTTCAATAACTAATTTGAAAGACCCAGCCAGAATGCTCTGAGTACAACAGATACAAGAGGTTCTCTTCACGCTACTTAGACAACATGCATAAGGCACAGCTGGCAGTCTTCTGTTTTCACAGCAGTCAAGATTTCATTGTATCTCTTATGAGAGGAAGTGAAGACAGTAGGACAATAAACCACCTCCTTGATTTTTTGGGCAATATGCTGATGTCTGGAAGAATCTTACCCTGTTGTAGATGGAACAAGGAGCTGTAATGGAGAACAGTCTGTACCAAAATTTAAAATGCAAGAAGACAAATAAAACAAAGTTCTTATTGTCAAGTACAAACAAAGTAGAAAGAACCAAGACAAACAAAATAATGACAAGAAATTAATGAGATACAAAAAATTTAAACGAGGCAAACAAAGTGATCAGTCATATGGAAAAACAGATGTCCAGTTTCTGTGTTTCAACAGTTTGACAGTTTTACAGCAAAAAAGGGACCATTTTAGTGGATTTAATAAGTAAGTTTGCAATGAACAGGATCACAGATGCATTACATGTTAATAGACAAAACTGCACTACTTGTGCAGGTGTTTTAGAAGGTCTGGGAGAACTCTTAATCTGCTTTGTGCTGCCTTTGCATTCATCTAACAAACATTCTTAATGAGCCTTATGAAGAGGTATTTTTAAGATACAGTTGAGAAATTTACTATACTTATATATTCTGAGTACCAATACCTTTGAACAAGCAAACTTAGTATGCATTTCTTTGGTTTCAGAGTTTTATTTCAAAAGAAAGATTTGTGTCAAGGTAAGTTATCAGCAGGAAAACAATTCTTTCCAACTGGTACAAAACAGAAGCTGTATGACATCATGTAGCTCTCCAGATATTCGTAGCTCTTTTAAGCACTTCTAAATTCTCTTTCTACTTTCTGCTCTAGGAAAAACTTCCCTCTTGCTTTTATTTCTTGGTGGGGCAGGTGAGGGAGGGATGATAGTCAGGAAGAGATAGAAAGGTAAGGGAACACTCAAACACTGCAAATCGTTGCAGAGACAGAGCAAAAAAGGGAAAAACAGACATTTGCCTTCAAATATAAATAGTCATTGGTATTTTCTGAGGAAGCAAGACTCTTAAGTCCATCTTTTAGATATCTTTTCATAGTGGACACAGAAGGGGCTGCTTACAGTCTGGGCCAGTAGTGATCTAAACAGCAATATGACGTACTTTTTGGGAAGTTATCACACATACAGGATAGGTCCAAATAAAGCTGCAGTGGGTAAGTCATAGGTGTGAACAGAACACATCTGAATGCTGAACAGTCCTGAAGCTACCACCGTGCTTGTCTGGCCTAGGGGAAATGACATCAACTTCTGTTTTCATTGAGTAAGATAGGCTTAATAGTGTATTTATTGTAACCTCCAAAATATGTAAAGCCAGCCTGTCAGGGTCTCTTTGGCAGGATCTTTTTTTCATTAACCATCAGTGATTTGCGTTAATTATAATCCTGCCCTTCAATATACTTCACACTTATAGCTTTGCTTTCTCTACTGTTTTGCCTGGGATTTACTGGACCAACAGACCTTGGTAACTAAGTCATTTATATGCACCTTTTTTTTTTTAGAAGATCTTATATTAGCTTTCTTTTGATTTCTGTAATTTCCTTGCTACTCCAAAAAAATTAAGTGAAGAGTACATAAGCATGGAAGAAATGGTGAACAGTTTAATTAAAATTTGAGTGACACTTGGGATTTTTAAGCAAATTTATCCAACAATGTGGGACAAATAAATTCCACTCCTTTTTGGTAGCTTATATACACATAGTAGGACAAAAAGACTAGAAAATTCGTGACAGATGCCATCTGAAGATGAAAAGAATACCACAAAAGTTCCATAGAATTAAGTGGACATCGTAAAAGGCTTGTAGAAAAATCTCCCTTGAATATAAAACCTCTCATTTCTACGTCTTCTCCTAAGAAGCCTGAGGAAGGAGTCAACATCATTTCAGTTATTAGGTGAAATATCTTTTCAAAAAGACACTTTGAGTAGTGAAAACTACAAATAACAATTTGGTTAACTACTTTTTCTTTGTAATAGGTTACTTGAAGGAACACAATTTTAGCTCCCTCAAAGCACCTGGCAGAAAGTTTGCATGTTGAGATAAGTCTTGTAACTGTAAGTATGTACTTTTTATTCAGCTTCAGATAGATGGGAAAGCATCAAGTACATCCTCTTCCAAACAATTGTGGAAATGGAAACTACTTGCCAAAACAGGTATTTTCATCAGAAAATGAGGGCTAAACTATACTTTTTGATAGATCCTACTGCATCTGCTCCAGAAAATGAATGGTTTGAAGTATTAACTCAGTGCAAGTAGCAGACTAGCTTTTGTGATTTTTAAAATTATAAGGAATTAAAAAAAAACCAACCAACTGTACCTGTAGAAAAAAACAGCAAAATGTCCACGAGACCAAACAATAAAATTGCATATTTCATGATCACTTTGCAGATTTGTCGTGATTAAATGTCAGGATGAGACCTAGGCATTCCCATTCTCTGCACCCTCATTCCAGTTTCCATGGAAAGGACATGCACATGTGCACAGTCCAAGTAAATGTGCTGTGGATTACCCAGGTGAACATGATGAGGCACTCAGTTGGCATTTTAGAGCTTATTCTGGTCTTTGTTTATTCCTCTGATCTTCAGAGACAAAAGGATTTTCAGAGAATGACAAAGGATCCTTCAGGAGTAAGTGGTTATTGTCAGATATAGTTGTGTGCAGATTTCCCAAGTGAAATCAAGCAAATGACTACAAAAGCAAGAATTACGTTTTCATCAAGTTTGATGTGAAGCTCTGGAAGCAACCAGTAAATAGGGAAGGAGAAATACAAAAAGAAAATAGCAAGTGTTCTGCTTTGGTTGCGTTTTGAATAATTGAGCACTTGAAGGAATAAAACTAGGATTCAACTAGTGAGAGTTAGCCCTTTCAGCCATCATTCAGCAAGGCCTTGCATGCAACCTTCTTTATTTATAGAACCACATGGATACTGACTTCAACTCTGGCTCACTCTCAGATGTCATTCATGCCATTTTAAATAACCAAAAATACTGGTCAAATGTGTCTAAAACCATCCTCAAGGGCAGGAGAGAAGAGCTTTACACTCTTTACACTCAGCTGATTGTGAGCAGGTACACTACAGCCACTTCAACAATTTTACTTTATCCCTAATAGGCCTCTTTTCTATCTCTCTTTATACTTGATCACTCGTAAACCTAAGACCCTGATTCAATGCTTTCAGTAGCTGAAAGGATTTGAAAAATCACCTTTTCTGATCCCATTTTACATTAACTTCCCACAATTAATGCCCCTTTCTTTAGCTTGCTTTTAGCTTTCAAAGCCTGCTCCTGCATGGAATAAACCCTTATGCTTTGCTACTTAATCCAACTGAATGTTTTCATGCTTCTCTGAATACTTTTTCCTTTAGTGATACATCAGCTGGGTTAGATATAAACAACCTTCAAGCCAAATATAAGATTTTGGCTTTCAGTGAGCTGGCTAGTTGGGGAGAATAGTAGAAACCTGTAAGAAAACTCAACACAGAAGCCTTTGTTCCTTAGCTTGTAAGAGGTCTTTAAACCCAAACTGTAAGATACAAGCACCTAAGTAATACCCAAATACATATACATGCAGAAAAAATAAAAGGAGAGGAAAAGTTCAGAGCAGAGACCATGGCTACTTTTACTTTGGGTTACTCAAATTTACTACTAAACTTTGTAAAAGGAACTACTCCTTCAAACATATTGGGCTCATGGTTGTTACTTCCACTGAGATGGCACTTCATATGGAAGAAGAGAGAAAAAGTCAGCCACTGGACAACAACTGAAACATAACATTACTATGTGTATACAATTAAGTTTTTAGATCTTAAGTTTTTGACTTATCCACAAGGACATGCACTAGAGCCACCCTCCCATTCTTCTGGTACATTTAACTCCTATTAACAATTTTCCAAACTAACCATTTTCCAAACTGTCCACATCTATGTCCTTACTTACAAAAGGATCTCTTACCACAGAGGAGTCTTGGTGACAAAACAAGGCCATGGTTATCAGAATGTTAATTACATTATAAATTAGCATTATATAGGGATAATCCAGAAATTTAAGGTGCTAAATTACGACTTGGATTTTCCCGTCACTCACAAAAAACCCCACATGTTTAAAGTAAAACTACCCAAAGTATCTACACATGTTACTATGAAAACCATGATACTCCAAAATATTTCTGCTTTCCTTAACAAGGTTTCCAAATATGCTCAAAAATAGAGATAAAGCAGAACGCTTTACGGCAATTACTGCTCTATGAGCAGAGCAGGAATACTTCAGAAAGGGGGATGGGAAGGTGAAATTTCTTCAACAGAACAAATAGCAGATATGATTAAGTGTTCAAGAATGTCACAGAAACAACATTAGCTGAAAGACAGGTATCACAGGATACAGGATGCATAGAAAGCTTCCACTGTTTTTGGCAGTTGGAACAGAGAAAAGCCAGACAAATTAGCTAAAAAACTGACCTGTTTCAACAGCAGCCACGTCAAAGGAGAGTCAGGTAAACTGAGAGACTTCTAAAAAGAGAATTTATTTTCTAAACAACATTCAAATTACCTACTGGGAAATGGCATCTCACCCACAACAATTCCAAGAACAAGCTTTGCCTTGTTTGGCAGAACAAGTTGACATAAGTCAAAAATGCACAAAAAATCCTGAGCAACAGTTTAACAGTCATATAAAAAACTGTCCTAAGCCCTCAGCAGAGTTCAGAGACATTGTTTAACTTACAGCAAAGATCCTGCTGATAGCCATTAAATACAAAAAAAAAAAACCTACCCCAATTCAGAAACTCCATACTTGCCATGAAAATTCATACAAGAATAGAATTTTGAAAGATGACACTGAAGAGCAGCCCTGAGAGTATAATGAATCACTACTAAGCACAGAGACACAGGCAACTGCTCCTCACAAGAGAAGCTGGATAGAAGAGCTCACTTGTCAGAAACATGCTTGGACACCATAATGAAGTGCTCAGGCACTGCCTTAGGCTCAAAAAATACACAATGTTCAGATTACATAGTCTGGAAAGCAGAGAAAACTTGGGATGTTTTTGGCACTTCTTTTTTCTCCTACTGCAGTAGAAAATTAAAGCATCATACCACCACAGGAAGATGGGCATTCATTTGGACATTGACCTAGAACACTGCTAAAATTTTCTTTCTATTCTGCCTTGTAGCTGGCTTAAGAAATCACATCAGTTGTTTAAGGTATGCAAACTGTTAGTCTCCAAATAAACGTTTAAGACAGTGGTTAAGAAATATGGTGCTACCAAGAGGGACACAACTTTAAACCCAAAAATTTTACACTAAAAAAAGTCAGTAGAAAAATATACTTGCAAAACGAGTATCAGTCCCTGCCTTAGCCAGACCAAGAATACTAGAGGGGGATGGAGGAACAGAAATGCAAACAAAGAGTGGACTTGGAAGACCTAGAAAACTTACACAAAATATATTTGCATAGTGTGTTATCCCACAAGAAACACTGCTTAACAAGCAGTGCAGCAGTCTGTAACGGATGAACGGTCTTCAAAAATTGCTTCTATGAGGCACAAAAGTTAAAGGAAAGAGAATTTTCTGCCTGGAAGGAAACAGCACAGTTCAGCATGCTGCAGCAGTCATCAGAAATCATTACCTTTTTCTGGAGACTTGCATAAGTAACTCCCTGATCTGCCACCTTATTGGCTATACAACTGTGGGAAAACAACATTTAAATAATAGCTTTCATCCCTTATTTCCAAATATTGTCAATGAAAATGGAAGTGCTGAAAAGCATTTTGAGATCTTCCATGATGAAAGGGGCCACAGAAATAACACATTTCTCTAGTATCTGAGAAAAAGAGGATAACAAAAATATTTCTTCTGGCTCTTTGGTCTGTACGGAAATTCCCTAAGTGTGAAGAGTGTTCAGTTGAAAAGTATCTTCTAGAGTGACAATTAGCTAATGAATTATACCATGCAAAACACTTTCAATTCTTTCCTTAAATGCTAATGAAGTCATTCCCCATTATTAGCTAATATTAAAAGCCTACTGTTACATGAACATGCAACGAATACTAAAGTATCATCGAGGAAGTGATATAACATGCTTAAATTTCTTTTACAGTATCTGTGTTCCTCTGGGTGCAGGCTATCATGTTCATCTTCTATAAATACCCATTCAAACTTTATCTCTTCTGGAGATGCGTTGTGCACGAGCTGGGGATGACTGAAGGCTTTGCACCTGTTTTTCATCATGGGATTTTACTTTTGTAAAACTGAAGAGAATATTGGCATTGCCCCAGTCAGATTCAAGTAATACCACATCAGGTATAGACAGAAAAATTAGACTTTAAAAGGACATGTAGCAGCGGTGGCATTATTTTTGCATATTGTCATAAGCGAATGACAGTAGCATCAATACAATTCCTACTTCATATAATATTAATGCTGCCATTCAATAAATCAACACCTGTAGTCCCTGCAGGCAAATAAACACATAGGAAAAGGGGGGTGGGGGAGGAGAGGAGGAAAAGTGTTCCATAAAGCCATAAAACCTAAAGCTATTCAGAATAACATAAGGGAACTCCCTATTCAGGGAAAATATTTTGCTTGGAAAAGGTTTTGTTGTTTGTAAACATTATTAGCTAGTATATAAACAAATATATGACAAAATGGGCTTATTTCCCTGACAAAAAGCTGTAGTTCCCTTAGGCTGTAAAGGCATGCTGTAAAAATTTTGATAAGTTATGTCTCTTTCTCAAGTCATACAGCTTCTATATTTATGCAAACTCCATTCACATCTCTTTTCACGCTTTGACTCCATGAGACCTTACAAATAAGTTACTTAAAATGCAGCAGTCTATTTTTGGTTTCGTGTGGTTTGTTTTTGGAGTTTTTTTATATAAATTATTTCACATTTTGCCTGCCTTTTAGACTCTGAATTATTTTCACATGCTCCAAATCTTATATGTATTAACAAAACCTATTCACTTATTTTCTGTTTCCCATGCCTGAGCTCAAGAACATCAGCCCAACTCAGTAAAGCTGCCATCATCCAACTATTTTAAAACAAGAGTAACACAAAACAAAGAAAGTGTTTATGATTGAATTTCTCTGTAAGACTACACACTACAGTTAGTTCTTTCCTACATTTAAAATGCATTTTTGGTATCCAACTATCAAGTTTTATGTCTCCTGCTAATCGCACCAATACCTTAATGGCATGCAAACATATTATTGTATTGATCCTACAATGAAAAGGAACCTCATAGGGACACAAGAGATCAGCCCAATTGAAACATAATTAGTAACTGGAAAAAATATGCATATTTAAAAAAATGGGAAAGAAATGAGACATTAATATGAAATTATTGTACTACTAAATAGAGTTTCTAAATCCTGCACGTCAGAAAACAAAATTTCAGGAAGTATAAAAGTACTGTCAAAGAATAAATCAAATATGAAATAGAGTCCATATGTACAGAAAGAGTACATACATGAAGACGACTCTGTTCTTGAGGAAAAAGAATGCGACAGAAAATCTTGCCTCGTGAGAAACTGAAAAGGAAACAATTGTTTAACATTACGTCAATTAAAAAGGCGCCCAATTAAACCATTAGGCAGCAAATTTTAGAGAAAACAAAGAGACTTTCTTCCTTACACTCCACATGCTCTGAATCATGCCAAAGGATACTGTGAACAGAAAACAGATCAACCAAACACATACAGCGAGGACATGATGTCTCCTGCAGTTAAACGTAATAGTGCAAACATTGCTTTATGCCCACGGAACTCCTAATCAATGCTGAGCACCAAACACTGGGAGACTGTATCAAAAGATGATTACTCCACCTAATTTAGTCATTACTTCTTAAGCATCCTTTATTGGAATTTTGCCAGCTATCTTATTTTAATAGCAGACTTACATTCTTAGAAGCTACATTGTAATACGCCACGGAGTTTTTTTACTGGACAAGAAGAGGCTTTTGCCCATCCTATAGATTTGGAACTGGTATCTGACAGTCACTGTTCTATCATGAACAACTATTTCTTTAATTTATTAGCAATACTAAACCAAATCGATGCCATCTGTCATGTACCATAAGAAAAAAAAGTTTTCATATATATTTCATTTTTAAAAATCACAAAATATCCAGAGAGACTCATACTACTATTTATGAGGAGTTTTTGCTAAACTTGAATGAAACATCTCTTGTTCCTTTTTTTGTTATATTTTTTTTTCAATGTATGATACTGTTGTCTTGGAATTCACTAGCATCTACAGGTATCAAGAACTTTCTGTTCATCAAACTAGCACCTTGGGAAGGTTAAAAGTAGCTGAGTCTGTTTAGCATGATTGTACTTCCAAATTTGCATCTCAGCAAAGTGACCCTTAACAATGATGACATCATTAACAATCATTAACAATGTTGATAGATGATTTAAAGGAAATATGGGTTTTAATTTTATGTTATGCTCTTGCTTCTTTGCTTTGTTTACTATTAGTAGTACAGATTTGCCAGTTAGCCAACTTAAAATACATAAGTAACTTTAGTTAATATATCAAGTTTAAATGTCATATGTCTGTCCATCACAACCCCAGAAAAACTCTTTTTCATTTGTTTACCTATCCTTGTAGCTATATTGTTAATGTTATTTGTGATTTGTATTGTTATTTGTATTGTTTGTATTTGTATTGTTAGTTATATTGCTAATGCAAATTTGTGTGTGCTTTGCCATGAAAGCCACTTGCTACTAAATGAAATAGGTGAAGTTTTGCTTTGATAACCAGGTAGAATAAGCAGGGCTGGCTAAGACCCTCCTAAAATAATCAAGGGCAAGACTGGGTTAGCCTCTGTGTTTGCCACCAAGCCTGAAGGAATTCACTTCAGCTGAGCACAAGATTTATGAGTGTAGATAATCTGTGCGCTCATGATCTTTGCAGCTCTTGGGGTTAACTAGTTATCCAAAAGGCAGAAGGTATTTCCACAGAACACCTTGTGAAGCATTCAATGACTGCTCACTTGATGAGCACCACAGCTTTGACTCTTCTGTGGAGTTTACCTCTCTCCTACCTACTAATGACTGACAAGTTAAGTCAAGATGCTGAACAGGAATCAATTTAAGGCTGCTGCTGAAGTAATAATATCCTTTACCAACATGATCCACAGTATTTTAAGTGAGGTTTCACATGTACTATAAACAGTATCATGGAAGGACCATTAATAAGCATCTGTGCTATTTTAAAACAACAGGTGGTGAGATCGTTTCACCAAAGTTATGTGCTCACCATATGTGTGAGTGGAAATACTGTAGGAGGTAGAAGGCAAATGAGTGAATAGTTAGCAAATATATATATTATATAATATATATAATTATATGGATATATTAAGATCTATATGATCTCATTAAAGCTGCAGCACATTTCATGGGCTAGCTAATAGCTGCCAAGATAACTTCAATCTACCTTTGAATCTTTTAGAATTGTCACTAGAACAAAAATGTGACAAAAAGGAGCAGTCAGAATAAGAGAAACTAAGAATGTATGTTGGCATTAGACCTATTTGACTATCACATCCAATTAATCATTGGGACATGAGTACAGAAAGGGATACAGAACTGTGCAGAGACCAGGCAGTTGCCATAAAGGCAGGTTAAATTCCCCATGAGTACTGTAAAGCCAAAGAACAGAAATGTAGCCTATTTTTAAATTCATTTTAATAAAGATTAGAAAACAAACCAAATTCTGTGAGAGAGACCTACACTCCAGCCTGACATGGAGATTCTTCTACTGCAGCTCTTCCTCATAGTTCATGTTTTATACTTTGTTCAACCAGGAAAGAAGAGCAGAGATACCCTGGAATCACTTTACAATCACTGAAATATGACCAGCTCAGAAACGCAGAGTGTCTTCAGTATTTTAGGAAAGACAAAACCCACCATCATATCTTATTGGTTCTACCATAAGAATGAAAGTAAAATGAAAAGAAAAAAAAAAATTGATCTGGCATTTTGATTGGGACATTTGCACCAACTGTCCTATAAGAGCCCATTTTATGTTACTTTCTCCTCTGATATGATTATATTTTAAGACTGGGATGTATACTGGAAACACAGTTCTTGTACAATCAGATCCTTTCTTTTATAATGTTATCTTAATAAAGTAATTTTCTAAGAGTAGACAACATGCAGGCTTTCTCAAAGCTGGTCTCTTGAAACATCATGAAAACAATACATATAAATAGATCCATGCTTGTGCTGCTGTTTACATGCAGTCCCCTTCAAGGGAAAGGCTTCAAGCAGCTTTCTTGTGCAAGCAGCATACATGAACTTTGCATTTCTATCTCCATATTTCATATTAAACTCAGGAGCTCCTCATCTGGGTTGTGAAGTGCTGACTTACCTGACTGTCAAATTCAAAATAAGATTACCAATACCAATCTTGTTGCCACCACTAATATATTATAAATGGATAAACTCTCAGTTCTCCTTAATGATTGCTACCTTTGCAGTTGACTGGGCACTCACATAAAGATTCTCTATTGACAGTTAGTCCAACATGAAATCCATTTGCATAGTAGGAGACAAAATTTCAATTTGTGCCTGGCATGTATTTTTCACAAATCGTATTTTTCTCTCCCGGAAACAGGAGCTATTGCATGTAAAGGACATGCATTTGGAAAGTATGAATGCATTTCTTCTTCAAAATAAAAATGGTATTACTACTGTTGAAATATTCTTGATTGTTAGCACATGCTAAAGTACATAGTTTTAAGTTCATTGTGTAATATTTGTCCCCTTTTACCCTGCTCAAGCCTTTTTAAATAGAATTCTTAAATTGGAAAAAAATAATCCAACTGAAAGCCTAGTAACAACATAAACGAAAAATGACCTGCTTGCTTTGAGATATGGTTATTTCAGCTAGTTCAAACAGCACTTGGTAACATAATTTTTAAAATTCTTATAATAATAGAAAATGTGTTTAACTGAAGTGTTTAATCTCAGCCCTTGGAAAGGACTTCAAGTGAAATAAAACTTCTGCAACTTCAAGTTCATTCAAGGTCACCGGGCTTTCCAGTTTGTTCTTCTGAGGAAACAAGCCTTTTGCAAACATACCCATCTGGTCCCCACTAATAAAATTGGGTAAATGAACCTGCTGGTTCAAAGGCTGACGGCAGCCTAGAAACCTCAAAGATAATTAAGCTCTAACAAATCTGAAGAATAAACCCAGAGGAAGTATTCCAAAATAGAAGAACCTCTGAGGAAAAGACAACTAAATCTCAGCTGCTACCCAGTCTGTCTGGCACCAACCAGCTGGTCAACTAGGCTGCTCTTCCAAGTCAGTGCTGATGTTGCCCCAGATCAACCACAATAAAGATGCTTTCCTCTGGCTGGCAGAAGTATGGAAGTTACAGTAACAGAAGGAGCAAGAAGAGTTCTGGGAAAGAACACATGCACATTACACCATTTGCCATTAGAGCACACAAGAAAAAAAAACCAAAAGCAATTCAAGTTTGCAGTGGGGTTCTTGGTCAACCACTACTTCATCTCTGCTACCATATTGTTTTAAAAAAATATTAATTAAGAGTCTTGAAATATTAGGTTTGCCAGGAAGCACGAAGAGCTAAATTGGCTGTGATAACAGTGTCAACATTAGTGAGTACTCATACCACCCCGTGCTTGCAACAACTGACTGGGAGGCCATTACTTGATTTCTTCACTTTGGTGAAGAAATTGACTTTATATAGAACGGGTGGGCAAATATGTGAAGCAACTGAACTCAGCTACATGGTTTCTTTTTCCAACCAAATGCAACTAGCGAAGAAATCAGTCAAACATTGCAACTCTGAAACTGCCAGCCATGCTTAATTCTAGAAAGGAAAAACCAATAGAAATGTCATAACCAATGCTTCAAAGTTTTTACAGGAACAAAATAAATGCATGGTAGATGAAAGACACAGGTTTAACAAAATGGTATTTTTTTCTAGTTTGAAATACATACATTGCATGTACCATGACACGTTGCTTAAAGCAACAAGCCTATACAGGATCATAGTTAATGACTGTGCTTTAGAGAAAAGATCTGTCTGTTGGATTGATTTCTGACCCTGCAATTCATCACTTGCTCTTTGTTTCAACCTTGTGAAGCCTCGATTGTTTTTTTTATATACATTTTCTGTCTCTCTAGCTGTCATTTGCCTTCTGCATACCCAGCAACAGTACTGACTATTTAAATATCTTCCCAGAAATAATGAATAAAGCAACTCCCTGTTACCTCCCTAAGCATTACTTGTGTCACTCTAGCACCATGCCCAGAGGCTTCAGCCACAACCAAGAATCCCACAACTGTCTGAGCTTCTCTGTGAACACTAGGATAACAGGATACTTGAAGATGAACATACAGGTAAATAGACACTGAACAAAATAACCTTCAGCTTTCAGTATCCTGCTTCCTTTTTTCATTAAGGAGAGATTAATTCCCAATTCTTTACTTCCCAGAGAAAGTCATTGCTTCCATTTCCAAACCCCACAGAGCCATTAACCACAACATACGTAGATAGTGCTTATTTTAACGAGCTGCCTCTGCACGCCAACCTGCTGTATTCCCATACCCGCTCTAGGGCAGGTTTTCTTTTTTAAAGCAGAACAGTTTAAAAAAAAATAAAAACAAACCAATCAACAACACAAAACCAACCAACCAAACCAACAACAACAATAAAACCTCAACAAAAACCACCAGCGTATCAAGCACAGAATTAGGTCAGTCAGATTTCTTCCCTTCTTCTCAATTCCAAAACACCATTCATTTGATGCTAAGACCTATGTACGTACCACAATGTGCAATGTTAACAGCCAAGCTACAATACGCATGCATTTTTATTTTTTCCACTTCTACAGGTGATATGATGGAAGAGCAAGTCACTAATTCTTCCATTAACAAACAAATGCATTTGAAGTTTGCTTCTATTTTGTTTGTCACAACCTTAGGCTATACGATAGAAATTAATAACGGGGGAAAAAACCACGCAAGTCTTCGAAAAAGACGACAGAATCCATTTTGGTGTAAGTGCGGGCTCCTCAACTTTAACACTCTTTAATTTCCTGTGAAGGGACTTCCAGATCCAGGAATGTGTATGACATGACATCTTTTTTTTGCTTCTGTTCCCCTGAAGCCCTTCTGCCCTAAGATGTCTCCGTAAGATGTCACTCGAGGAACGCGCATCGGCCGGGCAGGGACAGTCCCGCACCTGCCGCAGCCCTCCCGCTCTCGCCCCGTCCTGTGCTGCGCCACTGACGGGGTGCCCGACACGGGCACGGAGAGCGGCCCGAGCGGCAGCTGGCACCGAGCCACCGCACCTCCTGGCCACGGAAGATAAAACGCACCACTGTGGCGCTTCAGAGAGGGCAGCCTTGCCGCGTTTGGAGGGAGCCACGGCAGAAGGGAGGAGAGGGAAAGAGAAGGAAGCTACGAGTCGCAGCACGGCTCCAGACGCTGCCCGGCCGGCAGAGCCGGAGAGGAGGGCTCGCAGCGGCAGCGCCGCGTTCCTCCGGCCGGGCAGCGCCGCAGCGCTCGCCGCCCGCCCCCGCGCCCGCAGCTCCCGCTCACCTTTCAGCGACCGGCTCAGAGCATCTTCCTCCCTCCCTCCCTCTCTCTCTCCCGCAGCGGCTGCTGGTGGCGACCCAGAGCCCCCGGGCTCGGCGGGTGCCCGGCGCTGTTCCTCCCTCAGCCGGCGGCAGCTCCCGCTGTCACTTCACCCCCACATCCCGCCGGCGGCGGCGGCAGCTGCTGCTCCTAAATTCACGGCGCTCCGGCGGCATGAAGTCATCCTCCCCGCCCCCTCCGCGGGCCGCCGCACTCCGCTCCCGCCGTGGAGGGGGAGACGGCCCCGCCGCCCGGCAGCCCGAGCCCCGCGGGGCCCCGGCGCTCCACCTGCCCCGGAGGGGCCGCCGCTCCCGCGGGAACACCCGTGCCCAGCTGCCCGGGAGCCTGCGAGGGGCGGTACCGTCTCCCGGGTGCGGTGGCGGTCCGGGGGTCCCTCCCCAGGCACGACGGCAGATGGGCCGCTCCGCCCCGCGCTGGCCGTGCCCTCCCGGGAGTCCCCTCCGCGGGCAGCGCGGCGCTCCCGCCCGGCGTTCGGGGCTGTGGGCCCGCTCTGAGCGCTGTGCCCGGCCGTGCCGCGCTGGGCGGCGGGGAACGCGGGGGGACAGTTTCCAACGAGCTGCAAGGCCAAGGGCAGCCAAGGGGGAGCGTCCCTGGGGAGAGCTGTGTGCCTGGGTCTCTCCGTTTGGAGGAAAATGCGCTGTAATCCCCCGTGGCCGTGTGTGGGCTCCCTGTCCCACTCTCACCTCCCGGCCGCAGGGCACTCAAGAGCTCCTGAGCTTGAGCCCCTGAAAAAGGCAGTGCTCCCTGAGATGCAGGAGAGCTTCTCTGGCAGTGGCTTCTGCTCTGTGCTTGGAAGGGGAGAATAGAGGACAGCACAGTGCTGTGCTCAAGGTCACCTGGACATGCTTCCCTCTTACC
This sequence comes from Toxostoma redivivum, assembly GCA_013397375.1. Lineage (NCBI taxonomy): Eukaryota > Metazoa > Chordata > Aves > Passeriformes > Mimidae > Toxostoma > Toxostoma redivivum. The sequence goes on from VXBI01002690.1 coordinate 48,223, forward strand.
AAGGGTGACCTGATATTTCTGAGACCCAGCAGTAGGCAGCATGTCTATTTTTGTTACTTGCAGAGTTCTGTGCACATACTGAGTGACCCACAGGCTTGTAAAGAAGGCTGGATTCCTATCACATTTTACGATCCCAGGACCCGTCCCATGTGCAGGGCAGGCACAGCTATGTTGGTACATAAATGACACTAAGCACTCTGATTTGGCTTGATAATGCATGTCACTGGTGCAAGCCAAATCATTGTAGTCTGAGAGCTTTTCATATCTTACGAGTAAGGCAGGGTTGTGTCTGGTCGAGAGAAGCCACGCTGGATGAGCTCCCAGGAAAAACAAATTTCCAAGGTACTGCACCAGCTCAGTTGACCCAATGGTCAAGTGGTGCCTCAGCAAGATTTTTTCGTGCTGTAAATGTTGATGAATTCCGTTGTGGCAAGGTCCAAAACATAAAAAGCTGCTTCAGTGGCCTGGGTATAGGTAGGAAGACTGTAGTGGTAGAGGAAAACAGCAAAGAGAAATCTCATTAAGGTGAAGTTCTTAGTCTCTAAGATGAAATATAAAAGCTCAGAACCCAAGTTCTCTTTTGGATATTCATTCTGTTTATAGTGGTTATGGTACAGCTTTTCACCTGTGCAGTTCTACAGTTGCTCTATTTTGGGCTGCTCCTGTTTACTCCCTGCCTTGAGCCTCTTCTGTTGATTGGCATTGCAGACCTGAATGTGCAGCACTGGCAGCATCTCAGAAGTGATATTTAATCCCAGTTGACCGTGTGTTAGTTTAGGTGACTGAAGGCTCATCTCCACATGCACAAAGGAGTTTAGGGGCATTTGGGAAGGTGGGGGAGCCAGGTCAGGCAAAGAGAGCCCATGCTCAGTCCCTCCCAGGGAAGCCTCAGTTCCCATGGAGGTCGGGGATGCACCCAGCAGTCAACCAAAAATCTCTGTGTGGGTGTTACTGCCTAGGGCTACACGATGGTGTCATGATCCTTTTAATACAGGGTGGGGGTCGTGATGGTTCGTTTGATCTCAGAGGTGCAAAAAGGCAAACAGAAAGGGACAAATAAGTTTATTCACAGCAATGCATTTTTTTATTGAATGCTAACAACTCAGTTGTGATAGAGGGGAGAGGTAAAGGAAACAGATATAGAGAGAGAAAAAAGAGCGGAATGGGGAAATAGCTACCAATAGATGAGATGGACGTCCTCGTGGTCCAGCCAATGGACGGGTCTTCTCCAAAGGGTCACTCTTTTATAGTCCTTTTCCAAAGTGAGTGGCTTCTGGCCAAGAGGTAGGAAGATTTATGGACCATTGTGAGGTGCTCCGAGAGGCTGGTGCGGATGTGCAGTACAAGCAGCCTTCAGTTGGTACCATGACAGTACAGTCCAGTGAGCACAACACACCTGCAAACAGTCACTTGGCAAGCATCCACCTTGGCCAGGCCAGAAAACCACTGTCCAGAGTCAGCCCGGGCGGGGGTCCTCGGGGTCTTCTTGCAACGGTTGTGAGGCAAAAATGAGGGAAACTCCGGACCGACTCTTACAGATGGATGATAGAGCATTTGAGTAAGTCTTAACGGGATGTTTAGGGCAAGAACCAAAGACAGGGAAAGGAAGGGATCAAGGTGATATGGGAATGAGCAAGTGTGAGAAAATAGTGGGATGAGGAGGTAAATAGGGCTGGTCTGGTGTAAACAAACTGCTGGTCAGTCTGCTTGTCTGGCTATGCCCTGCACCTGATCAGTGCAGTCTCTCCTACACCAGTCTCATAGACTAGACTCTATTTCTAAATCTTTCTGTGTGAGAGGTCTCCCTTTGCTATATGTGTGTCTCTGCATGGGTGTAAGTGCCAGCAGCAAGAGTCACACCTCAGATTACAGGGACTCATGCCAGAGAGGAGGACAGGATTTCACTGTTCATGCTGTGTTTGATTGTTTGTGTCTGTGCTGATCTGTGTGGCTGGCCTTGTGCTTATTTATATATATATATTTGTGTGTACATACTTTGTGTGTGTGCATGCCTGTTAGGAATATGTGCTCAGACTTGCTACTAACTAGGCCTAGGAAAACGTTGCTATGGCAGCCTGTCTTCTATTGGGCTGTACGGTTCAGCAACACATAACACAATTCACTAAATGATTAGCATACTAGAAAATCCTAGATCTGTGCAAAAGCAGGAATTATTATTTAATTTTTATCATTTCTTTGGTAGCGGCAAATTCCAGAGTCAAGAGAAGTAAATGCTCTTGGCCCAAGGGCTTTAATTAGTGTTATTCAATATACATGATTGCAAAAACAAGGCAATGAGTGAGACACCTATAAGATTTTATTTCAGCAGAAAAAAACATATAGATATTCATCATTTAACAGCATTAAAAAGCCTGTTTTACTCAGAGGATATAATCTGTGATTTAGCAATCATGGGTTCAATCAGTTTAAAATGAATGTCAATATAAATTGATTGAACTCTAAGCATTTCAGCTTTAAAAAGCGTGCTGTAGGGAAAATAAAAGGAAATTGTGAGATCTCTTGAATATCTGAATATGGGCAAAGTCTGGAAATGTCTTTAGTAAGTGAGAACATTGTATAAGGAAGACTGCTTATTTGCAAAGGGAGTGACTTAAAACAAGATAACAGAAGTAGTAGGAGGAGAAAGTTGTATCTTAGAGGTTAAAAACAGCAAGGATGAGGTGAGATTTGCGAACATTCAAATTAAATTAGATTGTTGAAATAAATAATAAACAGCAAAAGGTACATCACTCATAAAAATATAAGGAAATCCTGAAATAAAGAAGTTGAGCTCTTTTTTTTTAGTGAGGAAGGGGTGAAAATCAAGACTCTCTTACTCAAACTGGGTACTGGCTTTCCTGATAATTGCTGACTGGAATAAAAGGTGAAGCAAAAGAAAAAAAACGAAGGGGAATAAATGAATGTATACAAATGGATGTTACTGTTTTCACAGGGAAATTAAAATCAAGAGTGTGTTCAAGTCAGAGGAGTAAAGCTCCATCTAAATCTGTGAAGTCAGAGGTACTGCCCCATTCCTGGAGATTGTCAGGCAGCAGTATGAAATGGAAAGAGAACTTTTTAATTTATAGTTACCTGGCCTAGTTGGTGATAGCCTGCAACACCACAGCCAGTAGTACAAGAGCATAAGAAGAGATGAGGACAACTGCACACAGGCTTCTTTAAAGTTTATGCTCCTTAAACTAGAGAAAATTGGTTTTACTGAGGTATAAAAAAGGACTCTGATCTCCAATCCACTTTTTTTTTTTTTTGGCCTAAATAGTGTACTTCTTATGGACCTGCTTATGTGGCAATTATTTATGGTAAGTTATTTTCCTGTCTTCCAAAATTCAAATTTTTTGGAATCTCTACAGTGCAAGCCAATGTGCTGTTTCCTGAAAAGCAATAGATAATTATTTTATAACCAGTTTATTTGTCAGTTTTTCATAAGCTTTTTTTTTTCCTTTTAATACTCAACTGAGTACACTTTAACAGGGTTTTTCTGGATATCCTCAGACTGCATTTAAATGAAAGCAAGACAATGGATAAACAGTTCTTATGAATTTTTACCTATTTTTTAACAGATATAGGCAAAAATTTTATATAAACATTCAAAAAATGACTGAAAAATACAATTGTCACAAGTAAACAGCAATGCAGTTTAAGATACTGAGCATTATTTTATGGTTCCCATGGAGAATATAGTACAGTAGAATATAGTAGAGTACAGTAATATTCCTACTGGATATCAGAACAGTCTTGTGTTGAAATACAATTTAGGACTGCACCATAAGAACTCTTAGTTAAACCCCTTAATAAGTTAATATCCAGCTGATCCATCTAGACCTGTTTATTTGAAGTAATTTCAGGTCCCACCATTAAAATTATGCAGGTAATAAAAATTGCTAAAGGCTTTCTACTGAGAAAAGACAATATTTAAAAATCTTGATATTGCAAGTATTTTTTCTGCAGATATTTTTAAGAGCAAAGAGATTAAGCTGTTTTTCCATGACCACTGTTTCACTTCCTTACTCTTCCTTTCTTTCTTTATTCTTTCTTTCCATTATAGCTTTATAAGCTGTTAAGTAAATTAGGTAAATTAACACTTTTGTTCAGTTGGTTGAGGTGTAATATATATGCAAAAACAGTGACTCAGAAGCCCTATGATGAAAAAGAACATTGCAAGATGAACTGCAATGTCAACAATACTCAAGTAGACTTCTTTATAACTGAACAATTATGAAGAAAACATTTTTAAAGTAGTGATATACTTCTGCAAACCATTTAGAACAGAATAATTTTTAAAGTAAATTCTGGTTGATTACTTAACAACTAACAAAAAACTATTAATTAAAAAGCATTTAGTATATTATTTTCTAATCTTCAGCAATAGGAAATTTGAAGTAATGTGTACTGGTTATACGTAGTTTAGAATAATCAATCTCTGGATGCAGACAGCCGGTGTTTCTCAGTATCCTCTTAATGTTACTTGTTATTTTCTGAGACTGGAATACTCAAATTTTCAAGGCAGGGACTGTCAAAGATTCAGTTTGTACAACATTATTAGGCACGAGCAAAATGCATTGACGATAATTTATGACACCTAACAATACTATGAACTTTTGACTTCAATGCACAGGAGTCAGCTGAACCCTAAGTTACAAGGTATTTCAGCTGAAAGTAATGGTAGTTGGGTGTGCACAGGGGCAGAGCCTGGCCCTTATCATCCTTGATGTCAGTAAGACCAGATGTGTTTTCCTTTCTTTTCTCTGGGGGCTTCCAGCATGGTCTTACTACAAAGGAGTCTGACTTTCTTAATGCTTTAAATTGAAACCTTCTTGAGTTTTCTCATTTTCCACTGTCAGCTTCATTGCTTCCTTATATGTTTTCTAAAGTTGGTAGGAATAGTAGTCCCATCACAGCATTTTCTATGCTAAAAAATACATTACTAGAATTGTAATATAAAGCATCCTTCCAAGAGGGAAAAATAACTTATAACAATATAATGTTGGTATAATGCATATGCCATAAGAGGAGAAATTAAGACATTAAGCAATCTCAATTCTGGCATTAGCCACAATGTTTTCTGAGTTATTGACTTGTTAGTCTCCATTTTCTCACATTTTTCAAAGTAGTATGTGAAATCTGTTATTTTTGAAAGAAAAAAAATACTGTAATAACAATTCTGATACCTTCTACATAGGCCTTCAGTGTGTTTAATTATGTGAATGGATATCTAACGACCTGGTGTAAAGTTGTCCCTGCCCATGGCAGGGAGTTTGGATTAGGTAATCTATAAAAGTCCATTCCAACCCAAACAATTTTATGATTCTATGCTATTAAAGTGAGATGCAGTACTTTACCTTTTGCTTCCATTACTGTTCGTCAACAGTACAAAAATAAAAATGGAAGAATTCTGACATTTGTTGTTCATGCCCTCTTCTAACTCTGTCTTTGAATCCTACTGGATCTTCAACTTAATTCCCATCTACAGATTTCTTATACCAGCCTGTAGAGGGAGCAGAGACAATCTGTGAAGAAAAGGCAATATCCCTAGAGAGGCCCCCATGGAAAACGATACCTTAGATAAGAAATTGTTTACTTAGAGTGACTAATAAAGAAGCATCTCACCTCTCTGTAAACCCCTGTGTTATCTTTCCGTAATTCTAGTGGTCCATTTTTCTCTTAGATAATTGGTTCCTTTTCCCCTAAAGTCTTTTGTAGATTGGTTAGTTATATAATGCCTTAGTTTATTGGTTCAAAATACAAAACCCTTAAACCCTATTGTCTCGGTTTAAGAGACAGGTATTTGCCAAGGAGAGGGATGAGCCCCTTTCCCTGT